>VZQC01000749.1:612634-774036 GCA_009823505.1 Rhizomys pruinosus | reverse complement strand
TTTTTTTTTTTTTTTGTCTTTTTGAGACAGGGACTCCCTGTAGCTCTGGCTGTCCTGGAATTCACTCTGTAGACCAGGCTGGCCTTGAACTCACAGAGATCCACCTGCCTCTGCCTCCCAAATGCTAGGATTAAAGGTATGCACCTCCACACCAGGGCTAAATATCCATTTTCCCATTGTATAGCTTAGCTTTTAGTTTTCTCTAAAATACCTTCAGGGGCTAGAGAGATGGCTCAGGAGTTAACAGCACTGGCTGTTTCAATAGAGGACCCAGGTTCAGTTCTCATCACCCACATGGTGGCTAACAACAGTCTATAACTCCAGTTCCAGGGCATCGGATGCCCTCTGATCCCTGTGGGCATTGAATACATGTGATGCACTTTACATACATTCAGGGAAAACACTAATACATGTAAATAAAACAAAACAAATAAAAATGTTTAAGTATCTACAATGTGCCAAGATTCTAAATTTTAATATAGTTGAAATTATAATTAGTTTATAATTTATAAGTACTTTATATTACAAGTATTTTATGAATTGTGATTGTTTTTTTCTTGGTATTTTGTTGTGAGACAGGATCTTATTACATAACCTTGGCTAGCCTGCCTTTGTTTCCTGAGCCCTACGATTAAAAGGTATATGCTAGTATGCCTGGCCTGAGTTGTGATTGTGTGTGCATGTGTGTTTATATGTTTATGTGTGTGTATATTTCGTTTTTGTTTGGTGGTTGTTGTTGTTTGTTGTTTTTTCGAGACAGGGTCTCCCTTAAGTCCCAGCTGGCCTGGAGCTCGCTCTGTCGAGTAGGCAGGCCTTGAAATCACAGAGATCTGCCTGCTTCTGCCTCTGGAGTGCTGGGATTAAAGGCATGTGACACTACTCCTGATGTGTGTGTGTGTGTGTGTGTGTGTGTGTGTGTTTGTACATTTCTTAAGAAATTTCAAGCTGGGCGTGGTGCACTCGCCTTTAATCCCAGCACTTGGGAGGTAGAGGTAGGCAGATCTCTGTGAGTTCAAGGCCAGTCTGGTCTACAGAGTGAGCTCCAGGACAGCTGGTACTAAAAGGGAGACCCTGCCTCAAAAATAACCCCCCCAAAAAAAGGGAAAAAAAAGAAATTTTAAAGGCCGGAGAGATGGCTCAGCAGTTGAGAGTGCATACTGCTCTTGCAGAGGACTGAGTTCAGTTCCCAGCACCAACATGGGCTCACAACCACTTATGATCCCAGCTTTCTGGATTCCTGGGGAACCTGTATGCGCACATGCACATACCCACACACAGACGAACAATTTACACATAATTAAAAATAAGATTAATCTTTACAAAAAGAAAGAAATTCCAGGCCCTGAGGGTAGATAAAGAATGCAAGAGCCTCCGGTGGAGAGAAGTGCCGTGGAGTGGTGTCTAGCAGACGTGACATGCACTCACACGGGCTGTGGGCACCCACACAAGACCTGAACAAAACCCTCCCATCAACATCAGCTCAGGTGGCCCCACCCTTCCTTGAGAAGCTATTGGCAGGTAATGGTCTCTCCAAGCAAGGTGGCGACATCTTCTTAAATGGTTAGTTGCAACCCAAATTAAACTCAGTGGGTCACAAAAAAAAGGAGAAGAGGAGGAAGAGGAGAAGGAGGAGGAGGAGGAGGAGGAGGAGGAGGAGGAGGAGGAATGAAAATTGAAGAGGGACCAGTTGTGAAGAAGGAGTACATGAGAGGGAAAGTAGGTAAAGAAGGTAAATTGGGGAGGGGGGGTATGATTGAAACACATTATGTAGAATTGTCAAAAATTAATTAATTAATTTAAATTAAGAGAAAAAAGGAAATTCCCAATGCCACAATCAAAGGACTACTCGTTCCATTTCCATTTCTCTGGCTAGACGTCCCATCCACAGGCTGCTGCTGGTGGTGGTTAGGCACCTGCTCTCTAAGCAGGGATGGGCAGGCTCTAATCATGCCAGCTTTGTACAACCTTGGGGACCCTGTTCCTGTAAACTGGCACAAGCTTCCGGTATAGTCTGGTTCCAAGCCCACAGATCCAGGCAACCATGTCAGAGCCTCAGCTTGAGGTGAGCACACAAGGTGCCAGTGAACCAAGGCCACAGGCATGCAGTGAGGTGGAGGCAGCAAATCCTGAAGAGATCTCAGGACCCAGCTGCAGCGTCGGATGGGAGCATTCGGAATACTGTGACCCATACACAGCTGTTAACCACATGCCAGGATCTGCCAGGGACCGGTCTCCCAGCTCATGACAAATCCCCCTGTCAAGTCCACAAAGTGGGCCATTGTGACACTGTGTTAGCTTGCGTCCTCCCAGGGCAGATCTCCAGGCTGAGACGCTGAGCCCAGGACACAGTGGACAATGGAGGCACAGTTGGGTCAGCTTGCTAGGGAAGCACAAGGAGAATGGAAGCCACCTCCCTGGCAGCCAGCAGTCCACACCCACCTCCCAACTAGGCAGCTCAGAACCTGCAGAGGCTGGCTCACTCCCAGGAAGGCTCCATAGACACCTGCCTAGGCTTGATTTTCCTGTTCTGTCTCTCAAGGTTTCCAAGAGGTGCTTAATAAATATGCAAGAGTTCTGGCCTCAGAGCTAGGTCTGGGGGACATTCTTGGACAGTGAACTGAAAAAGGGAGGACACCTTTAAAGGAACCCCATGCTCTGCTCTCTGCTGGCAGCTTGATTTTCATGGGCCCCAAGGGAATGGCTTGAGGTCTAACTCCAGGTGTGGAAAGGGTGGTAACTGGGGGTGGGGAGGCTGCTAGAGTAGCTGGGAGAAAGAAGGGACACAGTGGCAAGTGCCACATTTAATTGGTATTTTCAAACACCAATAGCAAGAAGAGTTGTTTCAGGATCTTTTATTTGCTTCATTGGGGCGATACTGACATCTAAATTTGGAGTGTGTCTCACCAGAGGAGTCTTGGTGTCTTTCTGGGTTCCAGGTGACCAGCCCCACACTCTCACTTCTGCCTTCCTATTCTGGCACTCCCCATTTAGGTTTCCTGCCCAGCACTTATTCCCCTCCCATGAAGACAGCCAAACGTCTTCCTTCTCACCACAGGCAATGGTTCTAGCTAGCCATTTTGAATGTTTCCCACTTGACCCAAAATATTTGACAGATCCCACCCCATCTATTAGATTTAATGCACATTTTAGGATATACTCCATTTACAGTGAGCTAATTACATAGAAGAGCTATACAGAATATCCAATGGGTAGAAACTCTACAGCCATCAAAGCGGCCATGAAGTTAGTGAGCATGCTAAACACAGCTGTGTTCCATGTAGGTGCATCTAGACGCCTTTGAGAACCCACTTGAATGCAGATGTCAAAGGCGTGTCTGCCTCAGTGTGAGGAGAGCTGACAGAGCCTGTGGGGGTGTGGGGCCTGCACACCAGTGCTCTCTTCCTGAAGCAGGGCCACAGCATCCTCAGGCCCAGTGTTTGCTGCTTTCTCTGGGTTTCTCCATTGAGACAGTGCAGGGTTCCCAGATCTAGGACACCAGTGGTCCTAATTCGGATGTGGCCCAAGCTGCCCAATGCTGAGGAAGTTCAAGTCAATCTGAATGGAAGAACTGGTTGGAGTCAGAAGGGCTTTACCATTTAGGGGTCACACACCACTTGGAGCAAAACTTTAGAGGTTCCCCCGGAAAGGTGTATTCTATACAGTCTTAAAGGTAGGGGACGCAGACATCATATACTCACCATGGCCATGCTATGGATTAAGGGGTCTCCAGAGTGCCTTCTGTTCTGATTTCTGTGGCTTATGGCTTGCTTCAAGCCTGCTGGACTTTGAGCCACTGACAGAGACACTTGAAGAGAGAAAATGTGCCTTCTCCACTGCGTGGTCATAAAGACTGTGATGGGTACCAGAGTGCCACCTCGTGTTTCTGCCCTGAAATTGCACCTCTGCTGGGGTTCTTGCCCAGGTCCCTGTGTCCGCCCCACCCCCCACCCCCCCACAGATCCCCATCCTTTGCTCTGTGGACCTCTCCCATGCACTTACCTGATCCACCCATCTCGGCTCCTTATATTCCTGCCACAGTGCCTTTGCTGCACCTCCTCTCTGGAGGCCTAGTTTTGAAACTATTTATGCAAGTCTATTTTGACCAAACATATTACAGGTCAAGAAAAACAAATTTTAATAAAGATGGTCATTTTCATTTGGCCTAATAGAAAATATCACAGAAATATATGAATTATTTCTTTTTAATTTGAGGCAATTTGGGGGAGAGATTGATGAAAATTACAGAGGGTGTATGAGGCAACTCTGATTAGGTTTTAGGGTAATAACAAGCAACCTCAGAAATCTCAGACTTACAGCAATAAAAGTATCCATCTTCCAAATTACTTATTGCTGTGCTCAGTGGTGACTCTCTCTGCTTCACTGCAGAATCTAAGGCTAAAGAATTGCCAGGAAGTCTTCTCGCTTTCCTCCCTTTACAGGCGAGTCCCCTGCATCCACCACAAGGAGAGCTTCCATGAGGGAAGGGAAGCTAAAGGCTACAGGAGATCCCTCCTTCCACTACAGAAGTCCTAGCATGCCTGGCTTTCCCAGAGCACGACTCAACTATCACTGCCCTCAGGCAGGCATGGCTCAGCTTCCGGGAGGGGACAGGAGACACTCTCCTGGCCACTGAGCCCACAGCCGACACACCTGTGGAACCCAAAGTCCCCCCAACTCTGAGGGATTGCGCTACTCCCAAACCTTCCTAACCTATCTGCCACAAGAGGGAGTAAGAGGGTCTCCAGGATCATGAGAAGACCAAAGGCAAAGGAGCACCAGAGCATGTGGCCCTCAGGAGGGGCATGCAGCTGCGTGGGAGCCACTAACCCAGAGTTGACCCTAATGCTCTTTGCCAGCCTCTCACCTGAGCCTCTTCTCTTGCAAAATAGACAGTGGAACAGCCCACCTGGAAAGCACAGGTGATTCGTTTCCTTCCTGGGAAAGATCTCTTAGCCCCGGGAAAGATCTCTTAGCCCCATGAAATAAGTTTCAAATTTGATTGGGAAAGGGGAGGGTGGGGTTCAGATATGGAAAGAATGAGGGAACAGATGGTGCCTACTAAGGCGACCAGATTTTTCCCCCAGTTAATCTGGGAATGACCTAATTTACATCGTATTTGCATAAATTTCCATGTAAAATTAAAGCTGCCCTAACTTCAAGTATATGGAAGAAAATAAATGAGATCAGGCAACCTATTGTAATTGAGCTGAACCCATGTATGACATGCAGGTCAGGCCTTTAAACCCTGGCTCAAAAATGGAAGGACACTGGGCAGGTGCACTTAATCCCAGCCATGGGGAGGCAGAGGCAGGCAGATCTCTGGGAGATCAAGGCCAGCATGGTCTACATAGTGACTTCCAGGCGGCCTGGAACTTGGGAGACTCTGTCAAAACAAACAAACAAGCAAAACCCCAAAATAACCAAATGGAAGGAAGCTGGCCCCTGTTCCTTAGCAAGAGGCCAGCTGCAGAAAGCCTCGGTCTATCAGCTGAGGGTCTCCGGCCAGAGGTCTGGGAAAAGACCACTTCTCTATTCCACTCTTCCTCCTTCCCTTGTGCAGCCCTCTTAGGAAGAACCAGAACTGGGAATGGTGCAGACAGGGCAGGGACTCCCTCCCAGAGTGAGTAGCCTCGCTGGGACATCATGAGCAAGAGCAAATGGGAAGCCAGCTTCAGGGGTGGCCTCTTCCAGTTACAGACCGGGCTGTACAGAACATGAGTGATAGACTTAGAGCATGGAACACTGGGCACACAGTCTTGAGATGGGTGGATCATTTCTGCCCTATGCCACTGACTTCTGCTTGGCAACTCAGCTCTCCATCCACTCATTCTCTCCCATTACAGAGTCTCTGACATATGCGAACACCCAGGAAAAAAACACACACCCTGAGAGTTGATGCCAGCCTGACTGCCCAGTGCCAATCCACTGATGGGAAATGTAAACCTAGAATGAGCTAGTCACCAAGTTCACTAAGCATCCTGCCCCTTTCTATAGTTCCTGGCTTGATTCAGATCTAGAAAGACTGAAAGGGCAGCCCAAGAGGGCAGAGCCAGTACTGGAGGCTAGGGGACTGCCATGCCCTAAAGGAAGCGCTAGCCGTGGGGCTGTCACCATACATGGCCTACTAGAAGGTTGAGCTGAGCGCTCAGCATAGCTTTGAGCCTGCTGCTCACAAGTCCACTGTAGGGATGTCCTTCCCAAGTGCCCATCTCCCTGTCTAGGAGGTGAATTGCTTTCCCTCCTGTGTGAGTCTCTCTTATTTAGCATGTGTTTCCTGTATCCTCAGAGATGCAGGTCAGGAAAGCCTCATTTTGCTCCCTGGAAACAGTTTCTGCTGAGAGTCCTCAAGGTATCAGGTCACTAAAATTAAAGCTGTAAGGGCTCCCATCCCTCCTTGTCCCCCCAAACAAGAGCCTAGAACAATCTAGCTACTTCATTAGGATGGAAGGGAATTTGAGAGGAGAGGCAACAAAGGCAAAAAGACTGAGGTGTGTTCATTATTATTTCAAATTTTACTTGGCCTTGTACTTTGCTAGAAAATAATGTCTCAGCTTATATAAGCCCACAGAAAAATGGTAGGGGCGGGGGCGGGGAAGAGAAGAAATCGGAAGAGTCCACTGTTGGAGTTTTTCTGAGACTGTACCTCCTGAGCCCCTGGCCAACCAAGCCTCTGGGCCTGACTGCATAGTGCCTGAGAGCCCATCAGGAATCTGTGGGTAACCTAGGAGAGCTGCTCCCCCATCCCTGAAGTTAGAAGAGTTCACCATACAGTATTATCCCTGGATGTTCCTACTAGCTAGAAAGAAGTTTCTAGAAAACCAGATGTTCCCATTCCTCCAGACTTTTAAATAAGGTCATTTTCAACAATTCCATTTCTTTTGAGATCCCCTCATCTCAGCACAAGAGTTACCACACAAACTCTATTGTTATAGGCCAGAGAGCATGATAAATACTTAAGGCTTTGTGGCCCATAACACTCAATTACTCAACTGATCGTGTGAAAGGAGCCACAACATTCAAATGAATACACATGACTGTAAGCCAGTCTGTATGGCCACAGAACATTTGGAATGATTTTCATATATTGTAAATTATTCATCTTTGGATTTTTTTATTTTAAAACCATTCTTAGTTCACAGGCCACAAAACAAACAAACAAACAAACAAAATATACAGTAAGCAAATTCAAAAGCAGAAGGTGGGTCTTCTTGAAGGCAGATTAGAGTAGAGGGATTAGCTTTATGGAAGAACTGACCTTGGTGCTCTAAGCAAGGTTGTCTGAATGTGGTTAAAATGAGATTTGATTATGGCATCTTCCTACAACCTTCCTGTTCTTCACCTTGAATATTTTCCAAGTGACTTGTTTGATAGCCATTAATGGGCTATAAATTCATGAACATCCTTTTGGACAGAATAAAAAGAATAGAATTGAAAGGATTTCAGAGTTCACATAATAAAGTTCATAAAGTTTTGTCAGGTGTGACTTTCACATGTATGCTCTCACATATTGAAGCCCATGCAAGATTAGAATGGAAATGCTGTTTCTTTTTTTCTCATTCTTTTGATTTTATATTACTCTAAAATATGCATACATACCCTCCAGCCATATACCAAAATTCCAAAGTCTGCAAATAAATGGTAAGTTAATTCCAGAACCTGTCTAGGGATTCACAATATAAGAGCACAGTTGTTTTCAGATCATCAGGACTATAACATTAACGTTACTCAGTTTGCCTTGCAACTAGGTATTCATCCACAGATGAGGGATACCATTCATCGTTTGTTTTTCTGGGACTGTGTTACTTCACTTAGCATAATATCTTCTAGTTCCATCCATTTACCTGCAAAGTTCATGATTTCATCTTTCTTTTTTTGTTGTTGTTTTGGTTTGGTTTTTTTTTCCTTCATTTTTTAAATATATATTTTGTACAAGATTATCAAATCTAGACCTGTGTTCCCCACCCTATGCCCCCACCCCACCAGAGCTCATGTATTCTGCCAAACATGCTTTTCAGCTCTTTCTCACTCTTTCTCAATATTCTCCGTGTGGAAGTTGACTGTTTTGAGCAGAAGTTCACTGTTTCAGTCAGATCTTTGATGCAGTCCTTTCTGTTGTTGTTGTTGTTGTTGTTTCCAATATGCATCACTCCCAGCTCAAGGGGCTGTGCACAAAAAATACTTACAACTAGTTAATTGGCACTAGCATCCACAGATGAGGGATACCATTCGTCGTTTGTTTTTCTGGGACTGTGTTACTTCACTCAGCATGATGTCTTCTAGTTCCAACCATTTTCCTGCAAAGCTCATGATGTCATCTTTCTTTACTGCTGAATAGAACTCCATGTGTAGATGTACCACATTTTCTCTATCCACTCAGTTGAGGGGCACTTGGGTTGGTTCCAGCTCTTCGCTATTGTAAAGAGAGTTGCAATAAACATGGCTGTGCATACATCTCTGCGGTAAGATGAGTCTTGTGGGTATACACCCAGGGTCAGGTGCTAAGCTCATTTTGAATCTTTTTTAAATTTTTATTTTTATTTTTATATGTATGAGTGTACTGTCTGCATGTAGGCTGGTGCACTCACATCATGCAATGCCGTGGAGGTCAGAAGAGGGCATCATATTCCCCTGGAACTGGAGTTAAAGACGGTTCTTAGCTGCCATGTAGGTTCTGGGAATTGAACCTGGGTCCTCTGCAACAGCAGTCAGTGCTCTTAACTGCTGAGCCATCTTTCCAGCCCCTCATTTTGAATATTTTAAAGGTTATCCACACTGCTTTCCACAGTGGTTGTATGAGTTTACATTCCCATCAGCAGTGGATGAGTGTTCCCCTTTCCCCACAACCTCTCCAGCATTTGGTATCATTTGTTTTCTTAATCCTAGCCAGACTTATCAGAGTGAGATGATATCTTTTTTTTTTTTTTTTTTTTTTTTTGGTATTTTTGAGACAGGGTCTACCTTTAATCTCAACTGGCCTGGAGCTCACTCTGTAGACCAGACTGGCCTTGAACTCGCAGAGATCTGCCTGCCTCTACCTCCCAAGTGCTAGGGTTAAAGGTGTGTGCCACCAAGCCCGGCTGAGATGATATCTTAAAGTGGTTTTAATGTGCAGGAAATGCTGTTTCTTATAGTGGTTCATGGTAAAAAGTTGGAGAGGCACTGCACTGGTATAAGGAAGAGGCTGTCTTTCCAGTGCTCCTAAACTGTTCTTTCTCATGGTTCTCGCTCTGCCCTGAGCCTCCGTGGGTTTCTTTGCTGATTAACCCTGAGAAGTACTGGTCAGCTGTCCTCACAGCGTTGCTGTGGCAGACAGGGCACCAAACGCCTTCACTCTCTATATCCCCCACCCATGTCTTACTGTCTATGCAGCGTCTTATAATGGCATGTCTGGTGTATAACATATGCTCAGGAAATCTGTGAACGGGCGAGAGACTGAATTCCAGACATTAGGGTTGCAGGTTCAAAGGCCTTGAGACTGAGTGGAACGTATCGTGGAACTGTGTGAACCCAGTGAGAGGCATGTGAGTGTTGGTCTCAAACTACACCACCCAGCCTAAATTTACACTCAGTACACAGTAAGGTCTAGAGAGGATTTTAAGCTAAGTTCTCCAGTCCCCATGAACAAGCTACATTCAAATATTTAGAAGCACTCACTTGGTATGAAGAGAGGGGTGCTTATATTTCAGTGCAGGAACTGTCAGTTATTCTCCAAGGACACTGGCTTCAGAAAGGCACGGAGCCACATTAGGGCAAGACAGCAAAGAGACCCGTTTCTGTACTGCTTAGTTTTTATTATCAACTTGACACAAACTAGAGTCAGGTGGGAAGAGAGAAGCTTAAGTGAAGAATTGCCTGGGTCAGATGGGCCTATGAGCGTGTTGTGGGGCGTTATCCCGATTGCAGACTGATGCAGGAGGGCCCTGCTCCCCGTGGGTGGTACGTCTCTGGGCGGCTGGGTCCAGAGCAGTGTAAGAAAGCTAGTAGAGAGCAAGGGCAGGAGCAAGCCAGTGAGCAGCCTTCCTCCGTGCTCCCTGCAGCTCCTCCTTCCATGGTTCCTGCCGCTCCTCCTGCACAGTACATCGGGCAGTGCCAGGGAGAGGGCGCCGGGCAGTGCCAGGGAGAGGGCACCGGGCAGTGCCAGGGAGAGGGCACCAGGCAGTGCCAGGGAGAGGGCGCCGGGCAGTGCCAGGGAGAGGGCACCGGGCAGTGCCAGGGAGAGGGCGCCGGGCAGTGCCAGGGAGAGGGCGCCGGGCAGTGCCAGGGAGAGGGCGCCGGGCAGTGCCAGGGAGAGGGCGCCGGGCAGTGCCAGGGAGAGGGCGCCGGGCAGTGCCAGGGAGAGGGCGCCGGGCAG
The DNA here is from genome assembly GCA_009823505.1 of Rhizomys pruinosus. NCBI lineage: Eukaryota > Metazoa > Chordata > Mammalia > Rodentia > Spalacidae > Rhizomys > Rhizomys pruinosus. The sequence goes on along the minus strand of VZQC01000749.1, from coordinate 763,685 downwards.
TGCCAGGGAGAGGGCGCCGGGCAGTGCCAGGGAGAGGGCGCCGGGCAGTGCCAGGGAGAGGGCGCCGGGCAGTGCCAGGGAGAGGGCGCCGGGCAGTGCCAGGGAGAGGGCGCCGGGCAGTGCCAGGGAGAGGGCGCCGGGCAGTGCCAGGGAGAGGGCGCCGGGCAGTGCCAGGGAGAGGGCGCCGGGCAGTGCCAGGGAGAGGGCGCCGGGCAGTGCCAGGGAGAGGGCGCCGGGCAGTGCCAGGGAGAGGGCGCCGGGCAGTGCCAGGGAGAGGGCGCCGGGCAGTGCCAGGGAGAGGGCGCCGGGCAGTGCCAGGGAGAGGGCGCCGGGCAGTGCCAGGGAGAGGGCGCCGGGCAGTGCCAGGGAGAGGGCGCCGGGCAGTGCCAGGGAGAGGGCGCCGGGCAGTGCCAGGGAGAGGGCGCCGGGCAGTGCCAGGGAGAGGGCGCCGGGCAGTGCCAGGGAGAGGGCGCCGGGCAGTGCCAGGGAGAGGGCGCCGGGCAGTGCCAGGGAGAGGGCGCCGGGCAGTGCCAGGGAGAGGGCATCGGGCAGTGCCAGGGAGAGGGTGCCGGGCAGTGCCAGGGAGAGGGCACCGGGCAGCAGCCCTTTCAGGGAGCCCCCTGTTTTCCTTCAGGATCTATTTCTTCAACAAGTATTCCTCTCCTTTCCTTAGAGACCATCTACCAGGCACTGAGCTGAGGACAAAGGAGAGTCAGCTGCCCCACACCTCACGTGGCACTGGAACCCTGGAACACAGCCCCACTCCACCGCTGTAGTAGGTTAAAAACCAAGGCTTTGAAGTTTCACCCTAGTCACGCTCCAGCACTTCGGCATACTCGGAGAAACACAGGACAAGCCAAGGACCGCTCAGCTGAGTCTGCATTAACTCACCCCCAGGGCTGCAGAGTTCTCATCTGAGCTCACACAGCTTCCCATGTGGGACCTGCAAGACTCCAAGAAGCCACTTGGAGCATCTGAAAGTTGGAACAGTCACCCAGCCCGGCTTTGTCCTCTTTCCCAGGCCAGAGGCTACTCCTGAAGCTGAATTCGTAGTGGAGACGCTGGCTAAGGCACACAGCGAGCAAAATCTGCCCACTGGGCTTCTAGTTTAGTGAACTCTCAAAAAGCTCGAGGCTCCCTCTGCATCAGAAATGGCATGTGGGGTGAGAAGAAGAAAAGTCCTGAACTTGGGTCTGGAGGTGCTTCCAGTTACTGGGGTGACAGGGTCCCTTCTGGAATGAAGCCGATGTCATTGAAGTTCATCATAGATTGAGCACTCCATGGGAGTTTTCACTCTGAACTCTCCCCAACCTACAGGATTATTCAGAGGATTAAATTAGATGAGCTCAGTGCAGGCCCGCAGCAGGAAAACACGTTCACATCAGCTCTCACGGTGGAGTCCCTAAGCCCCTGGATCTGTTGGGCTGTCACCTTCCAGATCCTGTTCTTAACGGATTTGCCAGCTCTTAGATCACTGAGTTAGTCAAAGCCTGGCTGAGTCTGGATTAGTTCTCCCAGAGCCTGGATGCACGGCCGATCCTGCTGAGTCACTTTCTCTGAGTCAGGTGACAGAATAGGGTATCTGAGCAGAGAGAAGGACCCTCCCCCATGCCATCCTGTGCACTAAAGGTCTGGTGCCCAGTGACATTAAGCCACTTATGCCATTGCCAGTTAACACACTGTGTTTTGCGAATGGCCCGCATCCAGCTTGAACACTCTGAGCCAGCTGTTGCCTTGGCTGTCTTCTCTGGAACCAGTGATGCTTGCCCTGACACACCTATTGGCAGGAGAATAGAGCTGGAGGACAAGCCCATGTTGCCCAGATAGGTGTCTCTGCCACCCTCACCTGGAAGGGTTCCAGTGTGCATGCAGTCCCTGAAGTCTCCGAGGAAGAGGTCTGACAGCTCCCCTAGGAAATTCCCCAGGCAGAGCAAACTGGTGCCTTCTTCCAGTGTTCTTCCTACATACATGACCTCATCGAATGCACACACTGCTGTTGGACAGATTTATTATTATCCTGATCCCCATGTTACACAGGGGGAAATAGATCTATTCAAGATCACACATGTCGTTGTTCAATGTCTTTGAGTCACGCATGACCACATTCCACACGCTGTCCTTCCCTTCTTGGCTCAGCTCCAGGACTTGTCTCCTGCCTGCAGGCCGACAGTCTCTAGGCTGCACTCCAGCAAAAAGGGGGGAGGGAAAACTGCAGGAGATCACCCGTGGAAAGGAACGAACTCACACACACGCAGAGAGCCGGGGAGGACAGGAACTCCATTTATTTTCTGTCAGTGAGGTCTATATATTTGAGTCTACTGTGCTCTGGGCAAGGAAGTGGGGAGCAGATGGAAGAGAGGGGTGAGCCACATTGGTTCCAATTGGGGGGCTGCAGAGCTTTGTGAAACAGATAACTAGAGGTGTGACATTTTGCTCAATGCCTCAAGGGAAGGGGCCTGGAACTTTGCAGAAATAGGGCAAAGCAAGAATCATTGTAATATCCTGAATCTTCCTGCTACAGATAACTCTGCATGCCCACAGAGATATCAGATAACTGGAGATCTCTCGGGACAGGTCTTACAAGTTCTCACTTCAAGCCACACACAAAGTTTCATCCCCACACACACAGTTAATAAAGGCAAAATCAGCTTTGAGCCAAATGAATCAGGGAATAGCAGAGTCCACACCCTTCAGCACCAAGCTTGTCCAGAGAGGGAAGATGTCACCTTGGCATTACCCACCCAGGTTGAAGACCATCTTTGGGCTAGGGAGATAACTTAGTCCCAGAACGGGGGAGGTAGAGACAAGAGGATGCTAGCCTACTTAGCAAGTTCCAGCTCTGTGGGAGACCAGGTTTCAAAAATCAAGATGAACTGTGTTTGAGGAACAGCAGTCAATGGTGTCCTCTGGTCTCCACATGGACACACACACACACACACACACACACACACACACACGCATGCCCACACAACCACATACACAAGCATACACACATGAACGCACCCACATGAACCCACACACACACAGAGAAAGAAAAAGCAAGCGAGGGTGATCACACATACTCCAGACAGCATCATTTGTTTGTGACAGTTCTTTAATGAGGGAAATCAACCAAGTCCCCAGAACCTGGTAAGCCAACTAAACAACCCCAAACAGACATGAGAGTTCTAGAGAAATGAACTACGAGGTTTGGGAGACTATACTTCTAGATGGATAGGATCTTTTACATATAAAAAGGATTGATCTTCAAAGATAACTTTCTAGTTAGTCCAGGAGACAAAGCAGCCACCTTAATACTGTACCCCAGCAAAGAACATTCAAACTGGCAGTGGGATTTTTGGTAAAGCCTGCCCTCCTTACCAGACACCTTCCTACTGCCAATGCTGCTGGTTAGGAATTTTATCTTATCAAGGAGGGGGAATTCTTGTGTCTTATAGTCCATTAAAGGCTCATGCAATAGGTTAATAGCTTCTGGCACGTCCACTGAGGCTGGCCCGAGACAGGTTTCCAGGTGGATCCTCCTGGGAATTCTGGAAGCACTTTTACTTGAAGCTGGAGGTCCTGAGCTGCTTTTGAGGTTAGGCACAACACTACAGAATTAACTCAGAATGGGATGGAGGGTGGCAGGCAGATACTTAGAGCCTGGGTCCCAGCCATAATGGAAGATTGCAGGGCAAATAGGCCCTTTCCTTGCTTGTTGAAAAGAGGGGAGTCTGCTCAAGCCTCAAATCCATATCATATGCCCATCTAAAGAGCACTTTTCTCTTTTTTTAAGCCAATTTTTGTTGAAGCTTTGTGCATTTCATACAAATTTTCAATCAAGTCTAAACCTAGTCCCCACTCCTTCCCACCCCCCGCCCCCGAGCTCATGCAGTCTGCCAAACATGTTAGAGCACTTTTCTGTTAGTGAGGGCTGGGACACATCTCTGAGTCTCAGAAAGGATTATTTAAGTCTGTGTATGGCTAGCAGTTCTTCCCTAAAAGTCCCTTAAGGATCACAAACCAAATCAACCCTTTGACTTCTGAGAAGATAAAATTTGGTAACAGTCACAGAGACATCCAAGAAGAAGAGAAAGGCTAGAGGGAGCCAGTACTCCACACCCCACTTTCCCACCTCATTCTGAAGATTCCACTCTTATATAGTAGGAAGGTTCCGGACACTGATCATAGAAGCTATCACACCTGCCACCTCCTGGCTGAGAAAACCTGGCCCAGTCAGAGCCCTCAAGGAAAGAGGTCTCCAAACTTTCCTCATCCAGTTCACGGAGTTCTCACCGTGAGAGAACACCACCCCTTCTTGGGCACATGTGGACGGACCAGGGTTGAATTCCTTGCCCAGAACCTCCTGTCCAGAAACTGGCTGGTGGTGTCTGAGGTACTCTAACTCAGGCAATTCTGCCTAAATGAGGGAAGTCACAGATCAATCAAATTATCTTTTCCTCTCAGGAAATTGGTTTTAGGAATCAAGAGAAAATGGGTCAACTGTTAGCAAACAGAATCACAGACAAACGCAGAAAAGGTAAGCGAGGAGTGCGGACGCTGAGGCATGTTGACGGCAGAGCACCGAATCCTTGTTTCTGAACCCAATGCCGGCACAGCAGCCAGCAGCCTACCTTTCCCAGGTGGGTACCACGCTGTGCTTAAGGTGGAGCACGGAGCTGTTGTTGCAACTGAGGGTTCATATTGTTACAACAGTGTTTTCAGACAGAATGCTGAGAGGAGTGCTTCATGGAGAACGGCAGAATGCCCATCGTGCAGACTGCAGGGAGGAGAGGCAGACTTGCAAGAAGAGGCATGTGCCAGCAGGACTGCATGTTTCCAGGAGGTCAGTAGAGAAGAGAGCGCAGCCGGGCTTGTCTCGGTCCATTTGCTGTTGTAATGGGATACTGAGGTTGGGTAATTGATGACAGAAAGTAGTCCATGCAGCTCATAGTTCTAGAGGCTGGAAAATTTAAGATGGGGTGCCAGCTGGCATCGGCCTGGCTTCTGGTAAAGGTGTCATGCCGCTTCAGTTCATGGTAGAAAGCAGAAGGAAAAGCGCTCGCATGCAGAAAAGAGGGGTCCAAACTTGCACAGTGTCAGAGCTGCAATGCAGTCATGCGATCTCTGCCCTCCACGACCCCAAGCGCCTTCCCCGAGGCCCCCAACTTCCCAACATAGCCACAATGGTAATCAAACTTCTTATTTCTTTATTTATTATTTTTATGTGTATGAGTGTACTGTCTGCATGTAGGTTGGTGCACCTGTGTCGTGCAATGCCCCGGAGGTCAGAAGAGGGCATCAGATTCCCCTGGAACTGGAGTTAAAGACGGTTCTTAGCCGCCATGTGGGTACTAGGAATCAAACCCGGGTCCTCTGCAAGAGCAGTTGGTGCTCTTAACCAGTGAGCCATCTCTCCAGCCCCATTAACCAAATTTCAACACCAGCCTCAGAAGGAACTCCATTCAAGCTGTGGCAGGACTATGCCAGCCAGCCTCCACTAAAGGTGTGGACTGGAAGAGCAGCCAAATGAAGTTACAGTACAGAGCGATCTAACCGAATCCCTTTAAAGGACTGCCAAAAATTCAAGTATTTGAACATGTGCCATCATATTCATCAGGATTTCTGATTTCAAGTTACAGAAACAAACTCAAATGAACTGACAAAGGAGTATGATGATTCATGTAATGGGAAAATTATCTAAGGCTAGAACTCACCCCAGTTATGCAGGATATAAGTCATCAGCATCCCTCAGGAATTAGTATTTATCTCTCCTCTCTTCCTAGAGAATAGTTGGTGCTATTCCCTAGCTGGCAGGCTCTTCCTACACTCAGCAAGGTGGCCAGTTCTGGCTTCCTGCTTCCTGCCTACCTGCTTCTAGCTTAGCAGCCTCCACAGAAAAAGAGAAATTTCCTCTATCTGTACCTTTAGCCCCATTGGTCCACCTTGGGACATATATCCATGAGTGAACCAATCACAGAGCTGGGGAGGAGGAGCCATTTGATTGGCCTGGTATGGATCATGTTCCCAGTTATACATCTAGGGCATGTTGTTAGCCCCATGAGAACACGCTGCCTTACATAGAAAATGGTTGTTGCTGGATATTGAACAGGATGCAATCATAACTTCTGCTCTAAATAAAACAGTTGGGCAAAGATCCTTGAACTTTCTTTAATATCTTAATGCTTAAATGCCAAATGATTTTTAATTTTTTTGTGCGCAGTGCTAGGGTTTGAAACTTAAAGCTTTGTGCATGCTAAGCACACACTGTACCCCTGAGTTACATCCTCAGCTCCTGAATGACTTCTTTATCTCAGTCACTCTGAAGGCTAACTATACTTTCATATCAGTTGGGGTTCTGATCTACACATGTCTCAGCCTGCTTTATTTAAACAGAATCAGAATTTATGCAAACATATTAGTGGCTCATGGCTCATGGAATCTCCACAAGGCTCAGAGTGAAAGAGAGGCCAGGCTTTGAGTCAATGAACAGTAAGTGCTTGTTCCCACTGTATTCATTGCAGGCTGCTATGAACGTCTCGTCCCTGCTGTGCTCAGGATTTTATGTCCTTCTCTTCATCCCACTCCATCACCAAGAAGCAATCCTATGTTCAATCTGTCCCTTGCTTTCTACTCTTCCAGACTGAAGTCTCATGATAACACATCAGTTCGCACAGCACGGTCTAGGTTCCATGCCTGTGTCCTAGCCACAAAGGAGCCTATGATCGAGCTCTGATAGCCAGGCTGGTGAGACAGCATTCCCAACATGGCTGTTAGTTAGCTTCCTGTGACTATAATGAAACACCTGAGACAACTGATAAAGATAAAAGACTTCCTTTGGCTTGTAGTTCTAGACGGTCCAGTCCTAGATTGGATCGACTGCTTTGGTTATCTGGTGGGGTTGTCAGGTGGTAATAGCAGGGAACACATGGCAGAGAAAACTGCTACCCCAGGAAAAAAAAAAAAAAAAAAAAACAGAAAGTGGCTGTGGTTTCACAGTGCTCCTCCAGGACAAACCACCAATGACCTAACACCATTATCATTCCTTATCATTCCACTACCACCCAATAGTACCGCCCTAGGAGCCTTTACCACATGGATCTTTGGGAGAAACTTATCCAAACCATAGCAATGACATAGTTCCCTAATTTAGGAAAGCTGTTCAAATGATGCAGAGCTGACATCCACAAGACCTATGTCTGCTACACTGTTCCTCAGGTCACGTTGTCCATCTCTTCCTGGTTCTGGAGATACAGAGGGATGGAGCCAGGGCCTTTTGTTCTCACGGGTGGCCTCCCAGTTAGTCTATGAATCTCTGTCTTGTGTAACAAAAGGAACCTAGTTTGGCCAGCATAACTTGGATAAAATGTAGCTTACAGTTATTTCTTCCCAGCAAAACTGGCTGACAGAGGCTCCCAGTTTCATTAGAAGTGTAAGAAATATTAAATATTAGTATTTTCCTTCAAACCCTGTAAAATTTGATTTATAACAAGGAGTTCTAATCGTTTAACCCCACCACACCCTGTAAGACTTTTGTGTAAGTAAAGGCCCAGATGCATTCCTAGACTCCATGACCTGAGGACCTGGAGCTCTTTACCTTTCCTTTGAGACTATTCTTTTAAACTAGTCACAGAGAAAGACTGTGAGGTCCTATCCCAGCCAATGGGGAAAAGACACATTATTCTTGGGTTAAGGATTAAAAACCTATCAAGCTTTCGGATCCTGTGTGCTTGCTGGATCTCACTGACCACAGAACGCACCCTTTTGCAAAAGTAAAATTAGACTTGCTGAAGTCTAAGAGTCCTTAGTGCAGTGTTGACTCCTTGGACCTCAGATTTTATTTCTAACAGAGAGGTCCTTAATGGGTCTCTGTGGGGATGTGCATAACATGGCTATGCCCCCAGCTATTTTGGAGCCCCACTAATAGTTAATAAGCCTGTCACAGAGCTGTACAAATGCTGTGCTGAGCTGGTATTTAATTCCCCCCACCCTCAGTCATGGACAGGAAGTGGGCTAGTGGGTGAGGCTCCCAGCAGGGGTTTCCTTAGTCTGACAAATTCCATTGGGAGTCTAGGATCTCTTGCCCGTTCCCAGGGGATTGCCTTATTTGACTTTTCTCTTATGTCTATACTGCTCTATCAGGAGCCGAAGTCACTCAGTGAAGACATAATAACAATGTCACAGACACTGAGCTAACTCCAGACATACTCTGCCCCCACAGAGCCTTTAATTAGCTGGAGTATAAGTGAAGTGAGGGGAGGCAAGGCCAGGAACAAAGTGTTAATGTGCTGTTATTACTATGAAAGATGTGTAACTCGCCTTTCTAAGCATAGGTTTCTGGCCTAATATAGGAATATAGACATTATATTCTCTAAGCATGTAACCCAACAGTGAAATGTCTCTTGGTAGAAAATTCATTGGTGTGAAAGTCATCTAAAGGCATAACCATCAAAAATATATTTATATTACTGTAAACTCATACAGACACTATGGAAAGCAGTGTGGAGAACCCTTGGAAGACTCAAAATGAGCTTGCCACCTGACCCAGTCATACCACTCCTGGGTATATACCCACAAGACTCATCTTACTGCAGAGATACATGCACAGCCATGTTTATTGCAGCTCTCTTCACAATAGTGAAGAGCTGGAACCAACCCAAGTGCCCCTCAACTGATGAGTGGGTAGAGAAAATGTAGTACATCTACACAATGGAGTTCTATGCAGTGGAAGGTGGAATGTGGAAAAAACTAGTTTGTCATGACATTATGTCTAACCACAGTATTTATTTTATGGCAGTGCTTCTTAGTATTTCTTATACAAAGCTGCTTGAGCCTTTGTCCAAGCCTTTTCTAAAATATTATAGAGTAGTTAAAAGTATCAGGCTGGTATAACTTAGCCTTTCTGAATGCTTAACAACCATACTTAATGCCCATACCAATTTGGCCGAGGGTCTTAAGGGATAACTTTGTTCCTTACCCTCAGAGGTCAACTAAGTCCCAGGGGACTATGCATGGGGGCATCTCTTGAAATGTCCTGCAAATGTATGTCACCAGTCTTCCTGTGCAGGGAGGTTTTGGAGATCCACTAATGGGACTTTAGCCAGTGTCCCGTTTATAAAGAGGAAAGTCTGCTCATGCTTCAAAAAGGGAACCATGGTCTAGCAAGACCTGGATTTGTCCTAGAGTGGATGGAACTGGTGATTGAAAAGCCAAAAAGAGCCAGGGGCTCCCTCCCCCCACAAAAAAAAACAAAACAAAACAAAACAAAAAAAACCTGAGCGACCTTGAAGACCAGATCCTCAAGTGACCTTGAGAAAACAAAAACTTGGTTAATCTGGGCTGTGTGGCCTTAAACATCCAAAAGGAAAGTATAACCAGAAATAAATAAATAGTAGGTCCTAAGACCAAATCTTCAAGTGACCTTGAGAAAACAAAAACTTGGTTAATCTGGGCTGTGTGGCCTTAAACATCCAAAAGGAAAGTATAACCAGAAATAAATAAATAGTAGGTCCTGAGAAAGTGTACTTCAGGTATAAAACTTGAGATCTTAGTAAAAAGACAAAAAGTAAAAAAAATAAAAATAAAAAAAGATCACAGTTGTTTTGCCGGTCTTACTGGCAAGTGCAGCTACCCTGTGGCTGCCACTGCTTTTGCCATCCTCAAAGACATGAGACAGCTTTTTCAACCTTCCAATATGGACTGAAGACTCATGTCTCTCCAAGAATCCTCCAAACCTTCAATGCCAGATGGGGACTGCTGAGACATCCAACTTGTGAACTAAACTACTACTGGGGTTTCTGCCTCTTCAAAGTATAGACTGCCATTGTTGGACTGCCCAGGCTATATCATGGAGGCCAGTACAGGAAGATCAAGACAGGACAAGGGTCCTTACTGGACCTCATTTGGTGACCATGGGAAGGGAAAACCTCAGTGTGGAACACAAGGGTAGAACTGATATTGGTTTGGGCTTGCCAAGGAGGAGACTTCAAACATGACATCTTTCAGCCTAATTTAAAAAAAAAATCATAAGCTGAAGATGCTAAAACCTATGATATATGTGGCATGCATATGTGCATATTTTGAAGTGATCCATATTGGAAGGAACAACAACAGAAAGACTGAATCAAAGAACTGACTGAAACAAGAACTTCTGCTCAAAATAGTAAACTTCTGCATCGAGAATTTTGAGACTGAGAAAAAGATGAGAAACATGTTTGGCCGAATGCATGAGCTCTGGTGGGGTGGGGGGACAGGGGGGCACGGGTCTAGATTTCATTTATAATTTTGTATGAAATGCACAGAGCTTCAATAAAAAATTGGCTTTGAAAAAATATAGATTTATATTTAATCATTGAAAAGAACAAGGTCATAGGAAATAATGACCACTGCATAACAGGCCAACTGTGCAGAGTGAGTGGGATATACACAGATCCAGGGTAAACACGGAAAAACTCGGCCTTGGGACCCCGGGGGTGTGGCATATTTCACAAAGGGAAAGGTGGACACTTGTGCAGAATCTGAACCTCGACAGCAACATCATCAGGGTGCAGAAGCCCTATAAGACCATTAGGTGTCGCTGTGAGCCTGTTAGATGGAAGCGCTCTGCTGAGAGCCGGCTTCAGCTAAGTCTGTTTTCAATCAACACGTTGTCAGTTTTTCTCCCCGAGGCCTGAAGGGTGTGCTAGGAATTTTTATTTCCTGAGAAATTCTGTGATTTAGCTGCCCTTTGTTGGCCCTGCGCGACAGATCTAAGCCTGTGCTTGCTCCTGTCAGCCCCGCTCCAGGAAGAAGGTGCTGGGGTCCCCCCAGCAGGAGGCTCCAGACCACCAGCCCCATCTCCTGCCTCGCTTTCCCTTCTCTTTCTTCCTCTTCGCTTTTCTTTTCATTCTTCTCTCTGCCCAATGACCCGGCTGAGCTATTCCATGTCAAAGCCCCCATCCTGGAAGCCTCCTTCAACCCTTCCACCCTTAGGTCTTTCAAGGCACCCAGACCAGTTCTCAGATAAGGCAGAGAGCAGATTCTCCTTTCCCTTTTCTTCTGACTCCACCCCATTCTGCCCCTTTGTTCAAAGCAGCTGTGAGATGAAGACGGTGTCGGTGTGGGCACAACGACGGCCCGAGCACTCTCGGGGGCTTTTCAGACCCTTGTCTTGGCATTCAGGAGCTTGGAAGTCAGGCCAGCCTTCAGATCAGACCTACCTCTGCCTCTTACAGCTGTGAGGTCTTTGGCAGCTGTAACGCTTTCTGAGCCTCAGTTCTTCAGGTGTAAACTAGATAGTGCCTACATGCGAAGATCAGTTGATAGGCTCCCATGTGCCATGCCATAGCAGACATCACATAGATGCAAAGTGATTTTAATGATTACTACAGAGACATTCATACAGAGACACTGACAGGCACAGCCAGACAAAGGCACAGAATTTGGGACCTTCATTCTTCTGAATCTGTGGAAAGGTGTTGTTAAAGGAACAGAATTCAAGAATGTCCTTGGAGATGCCTACTGGAGGCTGACCGTAACTCTCTCTACTTAGGTCAGCAGTGATAAACTCATGGAGCACCGAGCTGGGAGCTGGCTTGGCAAAAGGCCTTCATAACTGGGGCCTTCCAGGAAAAGACACTAACAGCTGGAGCTGGCTGCTCATTCTCCCCAGAAGGTTAGGATGGCCTTTTCCAGTGTCCTGCAACCACACTTTGGGGGGGGGGGCACAAGCCAAAATCGTGACCTTGGTTCCCCTGCAGCTGCCTCCTGCAGGCCACACACCCTGGATCCTCCTGGGTCAAGATGGAGGGAAAAGAGCTTTTCCAAAGGCAGGTCTGGACCAGTCTCTGGAAGCACAGGCAGGTCTGGACCAGTCTCTGGAAGCACAGGCAGGTCTGGACCAGTCTCTGGAAGCACAGGCAGGTCTGGACCAGTCTCTGGAAGCACAGGCAGGTCTGGACCAGTCTCTGGAAGCACAGGCAGGTCTGGACCACTCTCTGGAAGCACAGGCAGGTCTGGACCACTCTCTGGAAGCACAGGGGCAGAAAGAGGGTCCTGAGTAAGTAACCGCACCCTCTTCTAGCGGGAAAAGGCAGTTTCTGGTTACCGGTATCCCTGGAAGGCACCTGAATGCTTAACAGTCCAGAAAAGTCTGCCTTTTGTTGAGCTGTATGTAGGTAGGAAAGGTGAATAGAGCCTAGAGAAGAATACCTTTCCCCCTTTACCCAAAACGATATGCTGGGCTCAGCAGGGTGGTGAGAGGCTACTTGGTCAGACATCTATTTGGGGGTCCCATCATCTGATACTTTTCTCCACAGAACATAAGTCAAAGGCCGTGGCTGCACGCTTTCCATACTGACAAAGAAGAGAGCCTGAGCCACTCCCTGGCTCTGTGACTTGAGCACAGTCTCCAACCTCGCCCACCTTCGGTTTTTCTCGTCTGTACCAGAGAGACAGACCTCAGGATGCAGACTGCTCGGAGGGGCTGTGAAGATTAGCAACCAGAGGGTAGAGGCCTAAGAGGTTAGGCCATGCGAACCCAGAGGTTTGCCGAGACCTACCCGCAGAGTGCTCTGGAGCAAGAGAGGCTGTGGCTGAGTGGCACTCCAGACCAGGCCCGGTCCCCTAAAGCCAAGAAGATGGGATCTGTGGAGAACCAAATGCCACACTGTGCAGCTGGCTGACAGTGTCTCTCACCTGTGCATTTGAAAAGCTTATAAAACCCTCATGTGCTGCTAGGAAGAATGTGAAAGGGCACAGCACCGTGGGAAGCAGTCTGGCAGCCTCTCACAGAGGTTCAACTTACTGTGTGATCCCGTAATTCTGTTTTTACGTACATACCAAAGAGAAATGAGAGCTTTTATGTTAACGTTCATTGCAGCAATGTCCGATACATTTAGAAGATGGAAACAACTGGAACAAATACCCACCAACTGATGAATGAATAAACATGTGTTGTATCCATGTAGTGAACTATTATGTAGCTAGGAAAAGGAATCCAGTACTGATATACCTAAAATGTGGCCGGATCTTGGAAACATTATGCTAAGTGAAATATGCAGAACATAAATATATAAATATTATATTGTTACATTTATGAAATGTCAGGAACAGGCAACTCCATAAGGATTGAAGGATGATTAGCAGGTGCCAGTGCCTGAGGATGGGAGATGACTGTTATGACCATGAGGTTTATTTTGGGAAACTGTTCGGGAATTACATTGTGGTGATGCTTGCACAGCTCTGCGAACACACTAAACCACAGTGAATTCTATGATATGCGAATTAAATCACAATAAAACTGTTACTTAAAAAAGACCCTTAGCATGCCAGCTGGAGTGTGCTCTGACTGGATGAATAAATGAGATGGGCAGCGCGGGAGTGGAGCTCTTATGAGCTTCGCCTATAAATCAGATTAACCAGCTGCCCTCCGTCAGCTGCGCCAGCTCTGAGGGAGCCGCAGCAGCCACAGGCCGCTTCACAGAGACTCAGAGTCTTCTGAGCTCACTGAGGTCTGGACTTGCCCCCCACTCCAGCCAGCTCCTCCTGCTAGGTGCCTCACAGAAAGATGTCAAAGCTTCCAGCATGCCTGCCTCCCTTCCTTGGTCTCCAAACCTCTAAGGGTCATGTTTTTCAAACCCCAAACCACAAGTGACTGTTGCAGTCTGTAACCATGGAAATAGAAGAATGCACCGTTCCAGGCAGGGAATGTCCCCCAAACTTTGGCCATCAGGCTCCAGCTTTGTGGGAGCATTCATCATCCTTTGTCCTCCAAACACACAATTCTTCCAAGAAGTTAGGCAAAAGTCAGGGAATTTCAGCCCAGGACTCTGGTAGAGGTCATTTAACCAGAACTCTACTTTTCTGGACTGAGCTGATCTAACACACTGCTTGCTTGGGTTAAGTGAGGAGCCAGCCTGCAGCCCTTTTCACAGGAAGGTGTAGAATCCTGACCCAGAAGCTCTGCCCAGGACTGCCTCTCTGCTTCTGGAAACACTGTTTAGAATCTTGGCAGGAAATTCAGTGTGGCAGAAACACTGAGGAGTTCTCCACTGTGCCAATACATCCCCAAGAGCAACAGGTACCACGGGCTAGGCACCCCCAAAGCCAGCAGAGGACTTGGTTGTGTTACCCAAAGTAATTTTGGAGATGCCACTAAGGCAGTAACTAAACCCTACTGTGGAACCCTCATCAGATACAAGAACAGGGCCCCAAAGAACTCAGGACTTCTTTCTTACCTGAGACCCTACTTCAAAAAGAGGGGGCTGCAAGGTATCACCATCTCCACAGCTGCCTCGCCTGAGCCACCATTGTCTTTTGTCTGGATGAATCCAGTAGCTTCCTCATCAGTCTTTCTCCTTCTATCCACGCCCCCTGTTTTCCTTAAGTCTAGTCTCACATCAGCAATCAGAGATGCTTTTGTGCCTTCGAAAACCTTCAGTGGCTCCCCATTACACTTGAAGTAAAAGCTAAAGTTGAAACAATAGTCTACAAGGTCCTTGTCATGTGAAAACTCCAGACAAGACACCCTGTCCCTCAACACTGCATACTCACAGACACCACCTCCCCACCCCCCACCCCCGCCAAAGGAAGTTAGCCCTCTGGTCTTCTTAGCTGCGTTCCTTACCTTGCCTTAGTTCTGCTGCTTTGTCTGAAACTCTTTCCAGATCCCCGAAGGCCCTTTCCACACCTCCCCTGAGGCTTCTCGCCTCTGTGTGGGCCTCCCCTGATCATCTATTTAGAGTGGTCTTCCTGCTCTTTAGAATGCTTGCTTGTTTTTCTCTAGGACATCTACTATCAATAATGGATCATCGATCTATATGCTGTATACATTTTATATCATATTTATGTGTCAAATGTTTGCTTATCTCAGTAGAAGTAAACAAAGACTAAGCCCCCAGGGGAAAGCAAAGACTGTTAAAGGAGTCAGTCACCATCTCCTGGGTTTGGTGGAGATCCAAGGCAGAAGAGAAGGAAAACTTTAAAAGAGGAAAAAGAGGTTTGGGGACTGACGAGATGGAGTGGCAGTTAAGAGCACTGACTGCTGTTGCAGAGTAGCTCCCAGGTCCAGCTTCCAGCATCCACATGGTAGCTGACAATTGTCCAATTGTCCTCCAGTTCTAGGGGAATCCAACGCCCCCTTCTGGCATTACAGGTATTGCATGCATGTGGTGCACTTACATATACATGTAGGCAAACACCTATACACATAAAAATAAATACTTGTTCAAAAAAAGGGTTGTTTTTTTTTTTTTTCAGGTATAGCCTGGTTCAAGGCTGCTGACCAGGAGAAGCTGTGGATAGCTAGGTGAAAGCAGGAAGTCTTTTGTCACAAGTGCATCTTTGGTTTTTCTCTGGTTGATCCTAACTCAGACTCAAGGCCTGGCTGTTTGGAGCCCACTGTTACAGTGGTTACTGTTCATCAGCCTAGACTGTTATTAGCAATAGTGATCCGGCCCCCGCTGACATCAAGCAAGCAGCTTCCTGGACTGAGGACTGTGGCTAAGCAAGGTGGTTTCCTGGGCAGGAGGGCAGGTTGTGGGCTGGAGTGCTATTTTTATATTTGGCCCAGTCATTATTTTCTGGGATATTCAGTCTTTCAATCCGCACTTGACTATAAACACAAGAACACTGCTTTATTTACAGCTGCATCTCCAAAGCCCAGAACAATGCCAAGTACTTCCCGGGTGCTCAGGAGGGATCAGCTTATTATGAGGATGTTTATCTAGATCTAGATAGAAAAGCTGTGACTACCATTCATGAAAAGAAAATGAGCCTCCAGTATGCCTGGTTTAGCCCGTCCTACAAATGTTTGCTGAGTGCATGCCATCGTGAACACTCGAGGTTATGGAAGACAAGCATTGCCTACAAATGGATTGCAGGCCACGATCTCAATGCTTTGGCCTATGCTCAAAATTTCTCCCCACTTGAATTTCTTTCCACCCCTCAGGCTCCATCCCATGCCTACTTCTTCCAGCTCTCCTTATTTCTGAGAAGTTCCCATGCGACAAGACCGGAAGGCAGAAGGGAGACTACCTGAGGAGAGGAGGGGCAGCAGGGGGGAAGAGAAGGGTGGCAGAGGGCCAGGGGAACATGCCCAAAGTACAATGACACACACGTGTGAAAACGTGACAATGGGCTTTCTTTGTCTGTTTTGCTTTTTGAGTCAGTCTTACATTGTAGTCAGATTGGCTTGTAGCTAGGTTGGCCTCAAACTCAGAGTGATCCTCCTGCCTCAGCTTCCCAAATGCGGAAACCCATTATTTTATATATCAAATAAAACAAATAATTGAAAAATAGTAAGGAAAAAAAAGTCTGCATGTTGGAAACTCTCTCTCTCTCTCTCTCTCTCTCTCTCTCTCTCTCTCTCTCTCCTCCTTCCCTCCCCCTCTCTCTCTTTCTCCAGAGTTTCATTATTGCCCAGGCTGGCATGAACTGATAGACTCACGAGATTCTCCTGCCCCAGTCTCCTGAGTAGTCAGACTATAGGACCTCTCCACACAAAGCTCTAGGTGTCTCCTCATGAACTAGCTGTCTTCTTAGATTATTACCTTAGAGCAAGAACCATGTCTTGTCCTCCATAGAGGTGACACATAGGAGAGTCTGAGTGACCTGAGTCTCTCCTTCCCTCCTTTTAACCTTTTCCTGGGGTCCAAATTAAATTAGCTCGTTGGGCTCAGGGTTCTCCCATCTTCTACATAGAAGTGGCCATGCCAGGTGTGGTGGCACACACCTTTAATCCTAGCACTCGGGAGGCAGAGGCAGGTGGGATCTTTGTGAGTTCAAGGCCAGCCTGGTCTACAGAGTGAGTTCCAGGACAGCTGGGGCTACAGGGAGTCCCTGTCTCGAAAAAAGACACACACAAAACTGAAGTGGCCATGTGAGGTGGTAATCACAGCAGGGTTGATCTCAGAAAGCAGGGCACTCACTTCCAGCGTCTCCACCATTTTCTGACAAAGGTCCACGTATACACACACTTACATACACTTACACATTAAAAAAATGTCAGACAGAAGGGAAGCCCCATGTGTTCTTAGCCTTGGACCTCCGATTCACTAGATCAAATATGTGAAGAGAAGTGCTGTCTCCTCTATGCTTCACCCCATTCCTCACCAGGGGCCCCTGCTGTGATCATGCAGGACCCCAGCTCTTCGCACAGGGCCCAGCCTTCTCTAAGCCCCAGCCTCCTGCTCAGTGCTGTTGGCACTCCACTTTCTGTCATTCTTAATGGCCTTGTAAACCGTTATGAAGTCCCCCTTGGCCTTCACAGTCTCTTTTGCTTGCATGGAAGCTAAGGGCTTCTGAGGAAAGCATTTGGGGTTGAGACCCACAGCTTGCAAAATCTGAAATGGGTAACCATAGTCACTTCACTCACTTTCAACTTCACAAAGAAATAGCTCAGCCTTCTTTTACAAGATTTAAACCCATTAGGGGCTAGAGAAATGGCCCAGCAGTTAAGAGCACTTGTTCTTGCAGAAGACCTAGGTTCGAATCCTAGCACCAACATGGCAGCTAACAACCATCTGTAATTCCAGTTCCAGGGGATCCAACGCTCTCTTCTGACCTCCATGGACATTGCATGACACAGGTGCACTTACATACCTATAGACAATACATGCATACACATAAAAATAAAAATAATAAAAAATATTTTTTAAAAAAAGATTTAAACCCATTCTAGGGAGTTCCCTGGCTTTTATTAATAAACCATGCTCCAGCTAAGTCAGTTTTACAAACATCATCGTGAGAAACCACACTGGCTCAGGCACAAAGAAAGATAGCCACTGTGCTCTGTGAAGTCTTCCCCAGGCTGCTGTGGGCTCCCCAGCTGGGAATGGGGTGCTGCTCTTGGGGACCCTCACAGGCCCTTTCTGGTAGTTATTAGATGAAGGTATTAGCAGTTGAGGAGCAGACAGAGGGAAACTGAGGCTTGTGCTGTTTTTCTTGGCTTCTGTTGGAAAAGTCCCATCAAGACACTATTCATTTTCAGTTCAGTGATTAGACTGACAGAAGAGTCTGAGGTCTTCTGCAGGGAAGAGCTTCCCAGGATAATGACATCCAGAACCAGTGGCCATAACTCTAAGGATAGTGCTATTTCAGCTTTGAGAAAAAGAGCGATTTCAAGTCAAGGATTGTTTTTGTCAGACTGGCTAAAATGAAAATACTGACAATCTCAAGAGTCGATAAGGAGGCAGAGCAACTGGGATGCTCAGTTTTGATGTTAGAGTTTACGTTATAGTGACCACCTTGGAACTCTGGGGTACTGTCCAGCCATGGCTCTGCCTCCTCTGACTGGGGTAGAATCATACCAAGCGTGACAAAACTGGACCACTGCTATGATACAGTATGGATGCATCTCCCAGAGATGACACTGAGTGAAGGACAACAGGCAGAAAAGAGCAAGTTCTGTGAATTCCAAACAGACAAAGCTAATCTATGAAGATAAAGAAAACAGTGGTTATCTCTGGGTGATGTCTGCCTAGTATCAGGTTGAACACCTTAGATCTGCATGGTTCATCAAATACAAGATATACCAAATGTCAAATTAAAGTAAAATAATAAAAAGCTGTCTATTGTATTTTCTTCATCCACTTTCTAAAAGATTGGTGATCACCCACAGTGGTGTACAGTGTTGAGCTGTATTTTTGAGTGAGGGTATCTGGACTTAAGGACAGGCATATTAGGGAAACTGGACGTGAGGATTAGCTCAGTGTGGCTTCCTGGCTGTCAAGGCACAGAACACGGGTGACTTGGGATTCAAATCTCAGCACTTCTAGCTGGTAAGCATGGGTCTCTGAGCCCAGGGAGAAAAGTTTCCTGTACCATTTCAGAAGAAGGCCATTGTGTGATCAAAGCCCCCTTTTTGGAACTGTTTTTTAATGTTTTGTCAAATATCCCATTTGGGGCCCTGGATGTCTGAAGTCCTTCACCCACATTTCTGCACCTGCATCCAGCCCATTCTTGTGCCCATGGAATTTAGAGTGGGGCATCCCAGGTTGCCCCTGTGTCTCATGGGGGGCCTCCACACAGGTTATTTTCCTGTGTGTTTAGAGGTCATCCTTCCCACTGGGTTTCTGTTCTTTGGGGTGGTCGGCTTGTCCTCCTGACGCCTGGAACCGGGGCTGACATCCTGGGCCCCTGCTCGGCCTCCTTCCTCATTGCTGCTCTTCTGTGCTGTCCTTTCACCAGCAACATCCCTCTGCTGGGGGCCGGGCTCTGTCCATTTGGGCAGTTGCAGTAATGGGTCTTTCCATTTTCTGGCTCCAGTTTTGGAGTTGAATTCATATATTTTCCCTGTCACTAGGGGGCAGAAAAACAACCATGATATAAAAGAAATTAAAGGATTCTGTCTTATCCTCACTTCTCTACTCTACTCTGATGACGGGACGGCTGAGGTAGGCCGGAAGGTGTGGTTCCCGGAGATGGAAAGCAGCTAGTGAGCAGCACAGACGATCTTCCCCACCTGCTGTTTCCTGTCTGTGAGACCTGAGGACCCTGGATAGGAAGGTCTGAAGGCTCTGTGGCCATCTCACTTGCAAGCTCCTTGTGAGCATGGTATAAATTAGGTTCAGTTTCTAATGGTCACCCATTAGGATCTGATTTATTTTGTTTTAAAAGACCCCTGAATCCTGGCCATAAAAAGGAATTCACCAAGTAAAAGGGATGGGGGAGCCTTTGATTCTTATTTATGTTAGGCTGGCAGAGATTAGTAGACACAGACACACAGATCTGGCCCGGCTGGAGATGAGGAGAGGGAAGCATTTTTATTGTGTCAGAGCCAGCAGACACTAATTGATGTGTTTGTTCATTAGGCCAGTTGGCTCATTTCTTCTTCTTTTTCTTCTCTCAAACACACAAGAACCGCAAAAGTCCTCCCTGGCTCCCGCTTTGCAAGCTGGGGTTTGAGGCAAGCCCCTGCTCCTGCCTCTGCAATACAGCACAAGTGGCCTCTCTCGGCTCAGGATCCCACCAGCACTTATGCTAATGTGGGCACATTATGGTAACAAGTACCTAATAATAGAGGGAAATTTAATTCCAATAGCAGCAGCTTCTCACTGGAGAGAAGCCATCCTCCTTCTGAGGACTGGAGCCGTTTGCATATGAGGGTGGCAAGGAGCCAACACACTTGCCTCCTGAATTTGGTTTCCTTCCTTTTATTCACATCTATAATTGAGCCTTTGTAAGTGGAGGGATGTGTGTAAAGGAGCTAAATTTGGAGCTGATTTCAGGGGGCGATGGGAGCTCTGGAGGCCAGCTTCACCTTATGGTTCATTATGTCGACCAAGAAGACATTCTTGGCCCTGAGCTGGGGGGAAGGGAAGCCACGCTTGCCATTTCTTCTGCCACTAATCGGATGTCACTCATGGTGTGCAGGGAGGGTGGCTTCTGCCACTAATCGGATGTCACTCATGGTGTGCAGGGAGGGTGGCTTCTGCCACTAATCGGATGTCACTCATGGTGTGCAGGGAGGGTGGCTTCTGCCACTAATCGGATGTCACTAGGGGCGTGCAGGGAGGGTGCCAACAGGCAAGAGAAGACCAGCGAGCAGAAAATGAAGTGGCCTCACAGTTTCCTAAATTGGTTTGTAAATAGGCAGCAGCGGAAGAAAGCATGGCCCAGGGAGTGAGCTACAAGTGGGGACTCAGAGGCATCACCCAGGAACTGGGCCTGAAGGTCTGCCCAGCTATGCTCAGAGCTCATCTCAGTCATTTTTAGCCTTGAAGGGTCAGCCTCACACCATGGGCAACATAGCCAAAGGGACTGTCTGGCAGTTAAGAGCAGGACAATGGGGTGGGGGGTGGAGGGTGGCTAGAGAGAGGGCTCAGCAGCACTGGCTACTCTTCCAGAGGAGCTGGGTTCAGATCCCAGCACCCAATGGTGACTAATAACCGTCTGTAACTCCAGTTCCAGGGGATCTGAAATGCTCTTCTGATCTCTGCAGGCATTGCACCACACAAGTGAACTTACATACATGTAGGCAAAACACTTGTACCCATAAAGTAAATAAATAAATAAATAAATAAATAAATAAATAAATAAGCAGGATACTCTTCCTGACCCTTTGAGCCTGGAACACACAACATTCCAGGGGTGGTATTGCCATTTTGGTTACCTGGGTCTAAAGCTTCTCCATCAAAGACAGTGTGTAGCTGGATAGATTCCTAAGGAAAAGAGAGACTACTTCAAGCACAGCCCTATGATCTCCAGGCAAGGCCACCTATCCTTATGGCCTGAGCTCTCCACTCAAAGCTTTTTGAGACAAGGTTTCATGAAGCCCAGGCTGATCTTGAACTTGACATGTAGCCAAGGTTGAACTTGACTTCCCAGTCTTCCTGCCTCCCCCTTCCCAAATGCTGGAATTATCAGCATAAATCACCATGCCTGAGTTTCCTTGTCCAAATGTTTGTGACATTTACTGAGCAGGCATTAGGTCAGATACTAGGGTCACCACAGTGAATATTGCAGGTGTGCTGTCTGCATAAAGCTTGTCACTGACAAACAGGGGCCACGATATAGTCACAGAGCTTTGATAGAGGAGATGTCAGATGTCGTAAGACATAGGCAGGAGTTAGGGAACAGTAATTCTAGGCTTAGGGGTTAAGAAAGTGTCCTGGGCAAATGATATCTAAGCTGTGTAAAATCGAGAGTCAAAATGCCATGCGCTATAGGCTAAAGCTCTCTTGGCTTCATAGGATCACTGTCAGGTCAGGCAGACTTGCAAAATGGCACAGGTGAGTCCACAGAAGCATCCACATTTGGCCCTGGAAATTCAGCCTGGCACCCTTACCCTCCAGCACCTTACCCCACTGCCTGTCCTCTTAGGAGCCAACAGTGTTGCAACTAAGGTTTCCTTAAGCCCAACCTGCCATGATCTGTATTGTATGGCATCCTTTAGACCTGAGCTCTGCTGAAGGTACTCACCCCAAACCTAGGGACACTCCTTCATTCCATGATTCCCTCAAAAAGTGACAAAGCCAAGGTCTTCAGCATGCTAATAAGGAGCTACTTAGAGCCCAGTGGGCCTTTCAACATGGCCTTTCATCATGGGCATGATCACCAAGGCTCACTGATGCTAAAGAGAAGTTGGAATTGTAAGGGTTTCATCTACTAATCATCTAAGCAGCCTTTCCTTTTAATGTCATGGAGGTTTATTTAATAAGGTAATGAGGCAAATGTTCGAGCCATCTTGGACTAGCATCCCCAAGGGTGCTTCCCACAGACAGTAAGACCCTGGAGACCAAAGACTGCCCCATCTACCCATTAGTAGTTAGATCTGAATGTATAAGCAGGAAGGTGATGAACATAAAGCTACCCTCCAACTCCCACCACTGAGGCCCCCATGATGCACATTCACCAAATGTGTCGCATCTTGGATCACAACAGGGTTTATTATGGAGGAGGCAGGGAAGAGATGAAGGAAATTATCTTCAAGCTCCATCTCTACCTAGTGAGTATATCGGACTCAGTAAAAGAAAGCAAAAGAATATAAAAGTTGAGGCCAGCCTTTGACCATTAATGTGTGGGATGCCTGGCCGTTTTCAGGAGATTTCCCCAGCTGTTATCTCTGGACAGGTTTCTGTCCTCAAATTTTACAGGTGAGGAATCTAACTCCAAGAGACCTAGGCATCTCCAGCATCACATGACTAAGGACTAGAGCCCAGCCCACACCCAGGCCCGCACTTTCTCTAACACCTTCCTGCAAGGTTGTGGAAGAAAAATAAAATGTCATGGAAAGCTGAAGCGCCAGTTCTAGTCTTTAACCTCCACTGTCCCAACACATTCTGCCGGAGAGCTGGTGTGGATGATAAACACCAACACTCAATATTTATGAAACCCAGAGCTTCCGCAAATAAACCAGCAGACACGTGCAGTGGAGGGAAGGAATCCTATCAGGAGCTTGCTGCCCAGCAAGCTGCGCCAGCGGCCAAATGCACGAGCCTCCCAGAATGTAGAAGTGCTCTCTCTCTCCCTCTCTCTCTCTCTCTCTCTCTCTCTCTCTCTCTCTCTCTCTCTCTCTCTCATCTGTCTGTCCCAGGCCAGGTGCCTGTGGCTGACCATACTCACCACCACCGCCTCTTTCTTCACATCCTTCATGTCTGCAGGGGAAAGAATAGGCAGCATTAAAGCTTCTCAAGATGCTAAATTGACCTTAAAATTCCAACCCCACAACAGGACTTCTCTAAACAGGCTTTGAGCTCAGTCTTACACACAAGGGGAAGAATTTTCCTATCTGTAGTTGTGTTATTGACACCTTTCAATTTTCTTAGAAAAACACACCCACACATACACACATGCATATATGCTCAATACATGCAATTTAATTTTCAAAACTTTTCCTCCAAGTTATTATTAATACTGGCCCTAGGAAATTAGCTCTCCAGTGGATTTAGAGATAAGAAAGATTGGGTTATTTGTTTGTTTATAACAAGGTGATTTTTGTCATCAATTTTCTATATTCTTTCTAAAAAGTAACTGGGCTTGGAAGCATTTTGTGAAATTCCATTGTTAAGATCCTCTCTCTCCATGTGATTATAATTAAAGTTGGAATCCTGCTAATATGTGCTTTGTGCTTCCTAACACATCCCAGTGGTTGGAATGAGGAAAGCAAACGTTTTTTTTTGGAGACAAAGTTTTCCTGTAGCCCCAGCTGGCCTGGAAGTCATAATATAGACCAGGCTATCTTTGATCTCAACAGAGATTCACCTGCCTCTGCCTCCCAGGTGTTGGGATTAAAGGTGTGTACTAAAGCAAAAATTTTCAATTCTATCCTGTCTCTCCCCATAGCTTGGAGTGGCCTTGAGGTAACAATTCCTGGCCAGAGTCAGGATGCAATACCTTGGGGCTAGGACTCTTTGGTGCACCCCACTGACTTATCAATTAATTACTCTGACATCATGAACTTTGTGAAAATGATCAAATCCATAATAGTCTGAGAATGCAGTGTCACTTGTTCTTTCAGAAGAGGCATCTGTCCAAGACAGAGCACTCATGAGAGGTCACCCCCTCCGTGGACAGCAGTCAGGAGATGCTGGGAATGTGTAACACATGGAGAAGTCCTTTTGGGGGCTGGTAAACTGAGTTCCATGGGAGATAGATCAAGGTGCTAAATTGAGTTGACTGGAGATGACGCTGGGTAGGAAGCAGACAGGGCCAGTGGGAACGGTCCAAGTGGGCCAAAGGTGCCATGCACCCTGAGCTTCCTTGTTCCAGCAACAGCTGATGCTGTGTGCTCCCACCCAAAACACAGCTGTGCCCTGACTGGATCTGAGCTGGATCCTATTTTCATATTGTAACAGAGTAATCGATGAATAGCAAACAAACCAAGAGAGCAGGCATTGTACATACCTTCTTTCATTGCCCTATGGGGGAAAAAGAAGAGCATTAACTAATTACACAGAATTCCACATAGATGTACATACATGATAACACGTGGCCTCTGGGCAACTGGGTTCCATGGATTTGGGGGCTGCTTGGAAAATGGGCCAGGGATGGGGACCAAAATTAAGTTTTGGCTACTACGCTTGCTCCAAACCAAGCAGTTCCATAACTGATGGCTTTGAATTAGGGAGGGTCTAGGAGTTTGAAACTACTGCTTCAAAAAAACCCCAGGGAATGCAGGTGAGGGCAAGACCAGCCCCGTGGGATAACCAGCCTCTTCTCGTCCCATTTTCCTTCCCAGTAGTCATCCGAGCAGAAGGCTTGACTCACAGCAGGGAGGCTGGATTGCTGGCAAGTAACTTCAGGTTACCATAGCACCAACAGCTTGGGTCCCCAAGACTTGTCCCATGCCGACAACCTTGGGTTTGATAATTCTGTAACCCTAATTTTATTCTTTGCTGTTTGACAAGTATTGGCTGCCACATGGTACAACTAACTTTCAGAGTATAGGTCTGGCCAGGCATGGTAGTGGACGCCTTTAATCCTAGCACTTAGGAGGCAGAGGCAGGTGGATCTCTGTGATTTCAAGGCCAGCCTGGTCTACAGAGTGAGTTCCAGGCCAACTGGGACTACAAGGAGACCACGTCTCAAAAAGACCCCCCCCAAAAAAAGAGTATAGGTCTGAATTTCTAGTTAGTTTCTTTTGGGGGATTGTGACATGCTAAAAACCATATTTAGGATGTGAGTAGAAACAGCCAGGTTCAAGGTGCATGTTTAGCATTTACTCACAAATTGATGTAAGTTGCAGCATCCATTGTGTCACTGTAAGTCTTTTAAAAACTTCTACCTAAATCTCATGTGTGACTCCACCATCCTTTCAACTGTAAGTGTGACTTTTTTAATAAACAAGGTGGTTTTTTTTCTACTTAAAGTCAATTTGTGGGGCTGGAGAGATGGCTCAGAGGTTAAGAGCACTGACTGTTCTTGCAGAGGACCTGGGTTTGATTCCTAGCACCCACATGGCAGCTAAGAACCGTCTTTAGTGCCAGGCAGAGGCAGGTGGATCTCTGTGAGTTCAAGGCCAGCCTGGTCTACATAGCAAGTTCCAGGCCAACTGGGGCTACAGGGAGACCCCATCTGTCTGAAAAAAACAAAACAAAACAAAACAAAAAAACCAAACGAAAGCAACAACAACAAAAAGTCAATTTGTAAGGAAAATCCAAACAAAAAAAATTTTTTTGAGACAGGGTCCCCTGTAACCCCAGCTGTCTTGGAACTCGCTATGTAGATCAGACTGGCTTTAAACTCACAAAGATCTGCCTCCCAAGTGCTGGGATTCAAGGCTTGCACCACCATGCCCAGCCCCACAAAAATGTCTTTTTTTTTTATTTCAGCAGATGCTCAGGGATTTCTTACCTTGAAGTCAAGGTTGCCAATAGCAATGAACTTTCCCAATAAATATGGTGAAATGCAATATACCCCTTTCGCTAACATCTTATACTTTTATACCTTGTCTTTCATCATAGATTTCAAATTATTCAGTAGTTAATATTCAAAATTACTCTTATCGTGCATTTGAGTTTTGTCATTCCCTTTTGCCACTGAGAAATCCTGAAACACAGAGCTTCCAGCTCCCCAAGCTATTTAGGCATACAGCTAAACTTGGAATCTAGAATCTTGAGCTCACTTGATCTTAGTGATGAAGAAAAATGCAGCAACATTCAAAGACACAGGCTATGGTGAAAGCATTTGCTCTGAGTCAGGAACACTGCCAAGTGCTTTCTTTGCATTCGCCTATTTCATTGGTTGGTTTTACAAATAAGGAAATTGAAGCTTACAGAGGTTGTCACTTGCCCAAAGCCAGATGCCCAGAAAACGACAGAGCTCACATTGGAACCCAGATTTTGACTGGCTCACAACCATTGTGCTCTAGCTGTAAGAGCTGCTGAGAACGAAGAAACTTGACTCTGGGAGAAGCCGGTGACATTCACAGGTTGTCTCAGTGAGAAGCACGTGCCTCACTCAGCAGGTGAGACTGGGGAGGAGGGAAGTCTGGCGTGTGATTATCGTGTTGCCACGAGGGTGGGAGATGGGGGTCACATGGACAAGAACGTTGGTTTAGTGACACACAAGTCCAAGTGAGCCCAAAGCTTAATTCCCTCATTTGTTTTTCTTGCTTCCTTTAATTCCATCCCCTCCTCTCTACAGAATAAATGTTCTATTGCTAACCACAGTGAGACGTTTCTGAAGCTTTTTATCCAGAGTAAGGTGACTGAAATGTTCACAGGCCACTTGCACTGAGATCCCATTAGGCCTGGAGTGAGTTACAAGAAAAAGCCAAAGGGACTGGTTTCTTGGTCCCATAGGTGACTGAACCCCCCAGGCCCAAGGGCAGCTGGGATTCCTCCTCTACACCTTTCCCCCACTTCAAGCCAGGTACCCTTCCCTGTCTAAAAATTCCAAGGAAAATCCCAGCCCACCAGAACTTACAGAGTTCTCTTGTCCCTCCTGGTCTTCCGGGAACAGTGTCTGTAGATAGCCTTGACCAACAGGGCCATCAGGAACCCCAGCAGACCCAGAAGCGCTATGCAGCCCAGAGCACTGATGAAAGGCACATACCATGCAGACCGAGAGTACACGTTTTCCTGGAGGATCTGGCGGGTGATCCTGGGCTTGAAGGACAGAGGGAGGGAGGGAGGTGAGGCCAGAAGCATCTCTGACATTCGGCATTCCCCTGTGTGGAGTGTTTATGCCGCTGTTCTGCAAATTGGCATCTGTGTGCTCGTACTTCTTGCTGCGTCCACCCCTGGCCTTGTTTATAGTCTTTGTAAACATCCATTAGACAAAACCCAGGAAAATTAAAGAACTAAAAATTAGCCCCTGACTTAATTTCATTCTCTGTCTCTCTTCCTTTTTCTCAAAGCTAAAGAGTCCACTGGCTGCTTCTCTGCCACAGCACAGCATAAGCTGGGGACTGATATAGCCTTTGTCTCTCACTGGGAAGGCAGGAGCCATGAAAGCTGTTCTTTTCTTTTAACACCTTGCAGGCTTTTCAGTGTTCACTCGATGCAGCTGCCACTACCAGATGAGTGGGCTGTGATCACAGTGAAACCTCAAGTTTGGAATCTGCTTCCTAGAGTGGGAGACAGATAACAAACAAGTCGTGGAGATTTGGGGATAGGAAATGTCAGTGAGGTTATGCTGTAAACTCAAGAGACCTGGCAATTCCCAAGGAGAGACTTCCAGCTCTTCCTGCACTACAGGTCTCGAGGTTTGTTGGGATCTGAAACCCCCTCAGATGGCTCAGTGGGTAAGGCACTTGTTGCCAAACCTGATGACCTAAGTTTGATTTCTAGAGCCCTCATGATAGACAGAACTGATTCCCATAAGTTGTCCTGTGACCTCCATAGGAGTGCTGTGGCACAGGTGTGTGAGTGTGCATGTGTTGCGAGTACACACAGACAATAAATAAATAAACCAAAAAAATTATAAAGGCGGGAAGGAGGGAGGCTATAGAGCTGGCTCAGCAGTTAAGAGCACACTGCTTTTGCAGAGGACCCAGGTTCAAGTTCCAGCACTGACATGATGGCTTACAACTGCCTATAACTCCAGTTCCAGGGGATCTAACACCCTCTTCTGGCCTCCAAGGACATCTGCACATATGTGGCATATATACATACATCCACACACACATACACATAAATAAAAATATAAATCTTAAAAAGAATAAGTGAAAACAGAAAAGCAATCACTACCAGCTCGTGTGTTGAACTGCTGTTTCCCCAGCTGGCTGCACCATCTTGGAAGGTTCTGGAAACTTTAGGAGGTAGAGCCTAGCTACAGAAAGTATATCACTGAGGGTCTACTTGCACAGGCTATACCTGGTTTCTGGTCCCCTCCTCACTCTGCTTCTTGTGAACCATGAGGTGAAGGGCCTTTACCACCACATGCTGCACCTGCCATGACGTTCTGCCCAAGCGTACAGCACCAAGCAACCATGGCAAACCTTCTGAAACTGTGAGTCAAAATAGATCTACCTTCTAAGTTTTTCTGTCAGGTATTCTGGTCAGAGCTAAGAAAAAGTAGCCATCATAGCCTCAGGTCTCCACTCATTGGGCTGTGATGACTGAAGCAAAGGAGAGGTGAATGTTACCAGCTTTTGGCAAGACTCTGAAAAGAAGCTACCCTCCTTCATAAGCAGTTTTCTAGGGTTTGGATTTCTTTCCTCTGGCATGCTGGTAGCTGACTAGAGGTGCAGCTTTGAGGATGAGAAGGAGGAGGTGGGCAGGAAGGAGAGGAGGGGAGAGATTCAAAGGAGAGGGTCCAGTTCCTTAGAGGATCAGGAGAGACAATGCTGCCACCAGACTCCAAGGCTTTCTCTCTCCTCACAAAACTGATTGTTATGCCACCTGCTTACCTTCTTCATATCCCTTACCATGATCTATAATTATTTTATTAATTAGCATACTTGTTTGTAATTTGTCTCCTCTTCTAGGCCAGTGATTCTCAATCTAGGTCAGGATACATCAGAATTCCCTGAAAGTCTTATGATTTAAAACACCTGCTTGCCTACATCCTTTGAGTTTATGACCCAGTTGGTCAGGATACAGAACTGGGAGTTCCAGGCTCTAGCCCTCCTCCCTGGAAGTCAGGGTGGTGATCATGGTTGGGTGAGTAGTAACTTCGATGATTGCAATGACCTGAGAGTCTGCATTTCTAGCATGTTTTCAGGGCATGCTGTCGCTGCTGCTGCTGCTACTTTGAAGACTATCCTTTGAGAAGTTTTACCCTATACTCTGTGCTCCATGAGGGCAGTGATTATTTTTGGCCTGTTGACTTCAGTAATGAGCACTTATAAGAATTACATCAATATTGGCAGAGTGGATGAAGTATTTAAGAGTGGAGGTGGGGTACAGGGTATAGATTGGAACACAGTGACTCTTGAGAAGAAGTGGAAGAGAACCAGGCATGTAATCTCTGCACTCAGGAGGTTGAGCGAGGATGGTGAGTTCGAGGCCAGTCTGGATTATATTGCAAATCTCTGCCTTGAAAAAAAAATTGAGAAGAGTGACTGGCAGCTAAACTACTGCTTTCATGGACCGTTGACTTGCAATGGTTCTTATGAACAAGCGGAAGGGCTGTGAAGGGAGCAACTGGCCACGTGTCCATGGAAATTGGCTCCTGTGTTAAGCACCACAGGTTGTTGTGGTTTGAATCTAAAAATGTCCCCGCGAGGCTCAAGTGCCGTAGGCTTGAGAGGTTATTGGATTATTAGTAGGGTGCTCTGTTCATTAATGTGTTGATGATGAATTCATGTGCAATAGACTACTAGTAGGTGGGGTCTGGTTGGAGGAAGTATGTCACTGGGGTCTGCCTTGAAGAGTACACCTCGTCTATCCCTGCTTCCTTCCCCTCTGTCTCTCTGCTTCTAAGCTGCCATGAAGTAAGCAGCTCTGCTCTATCGCATTCTCCACTCCACCCTTTTCTGCCCTGACGCCCTGCCTCACCTTCCCTGACCCCATGTACCGCCTCGCCTCATCGTAACTACAGAGCCAGCTGACTATGGCCTGAAATCTTTGAAACCCTGAGCCAAAATCATCTTTCCTCATTAAGTTGCATGTCTTAGGTGTTTTGTTGCAGAGATAGATGGTTTCTACCTCAGTGGTCAATGGCCGATCCACCCCATGTCCTTGCACAGACACACTCTTCTTCACTGGAATAGGAGGTCGGTGGCTCTGTGAGTCCAGACTCTCAGGATCTCCTCTACTACTCAGGGCTACTCCAATCCAGGCAATGCCTCAACTTTTTTTCTGTCCACCCCATATTTCTAGGTCAAAGAGCTCCATGGCTCTAAATGCTAAGGGAATTTCCCTTAGCATTTATAAATCCTTACCCTTGGAGTTGTGGTAATGATCGTGGTCGGGTGAGGAATGACTTTAATGCTCAGCGTCACTGTCCCTGTTTCAACAAGAGCCCCAGCTCTCGTTCTGCCAGACAGCAAGTTGTCATCAGTTATATAGACAAGCAGCTTGTAGTCCCAGATCTTATCAAGGCCACCAGCATAGTCAAAGCGGGATGTGAGCAGCAGGCGTGTGACGTTGGAGCCAGAATTGGGAGAGAAGGTGAAATGACTGTTGATGTTGCCTAAGTGAGATTTGACACAAGAATGTTGGTAAAAGGAATAAAGATTATGAAATAAAGATTTAGAAGAAAACTGCATTTGGTCTTTTCTTCAAGTGTTCACACTGTAATTTTGATGTAGCAGAGTTGAGATAGGGATGTGCTACACATGAGGACGAATGGAGAAGGCCAGCAGGCAACATCTCTGTCCTAGTGACACTGGATGGAGATGTGCTCATCTTCCTGCAACCCCTACTAGCTTATCAGCCAGCATTTGTCTAATGGCCACGCAGGGAACTCCCACTTCAGTCTTCGGGTGCACAGCAAGACATATCCCCAACCACTGCCCAGTTCACCCCATGCCTTTCCCAGAGCCTGTCTCGCCACACTGGGGACAGGTGTCCCTGAAGTCCTCTAAAGGAAGGCACCTCCTGGCTTTGAAAAGACTGCAGGTCTTCTGGAATTTGTACCCTCTCCCTGCTAAACACACCCAGAGCTCTGTTGGGGGCCATGATCACAGGAACCTGGGACAGGAAGGCGGCCAGCCCAAGCATGGCTCTTCTTGCTCATCCTCTGTGTCTCCAGACTCATTACTGACTGAAAACCAGTAAGTGGAGCAGGAGATGATGCAATTTTTACTCCCTCAGCAGCAAAGTGCTCTATAAAGGCCTTAAGGCTCTCAGTATGGATTATTTCTATCCTCAGCAACTGCCGTCTCCAGGCAGTGTCTGCCCCTGGGCTTTGTGACACGGTGGCTCGGCGGCTTCCCACTGCTGAGTTCCAGCTCTGCCAGGCTCAGCAGGCAGCCAAGATGGATTTTTACTCTTTCACATGCAATTGCTCTGTTTGTTTGGGTTTAAATCTCTGGCCCAGCACTTCATCAGACAGCTATTTTGGTCTAATTTCCACTGAGGGCGCTCTTTTTCCTCCCTTCTCCCCACAATGATATATTTTTAAAGAGAAAATGAATGGAGCAGAAGAGCATTGCTGAGGACACATTTCAAAATGCGTTTAATCTATTTAATCTATTCTTATCCAGAGAGAGGGGACTGGGACTCCCTTCCCCCACAACAGGCTTTCAGGAAAAGGGATGGTTGCGGAGTTGAACAAAAAAATTACACTCATTGTATTCTGGGAATTTGGGGAGGGTGTACCCTTAAAGGGATTCGCCCTTCCTGGGGCCGTGGAGCAGCTACGTGGGGGTGAATCTGGTTGGAGGGTATCTGGGAGAATTAGGTGAGGCAGAAGCTGTGTCTGGGAGCACTGGGCAGTAAAGGGATCCTTGGATTCTTCAGCCCTCCTTCCTCATGCAAAATATAGCCAGCCCCCCCCACCCCCACTCTGCGCCTAGATCAGCCTGTGAGCAAAGATCCACTGTCCCATTCCTCCCTGAAGAGCCCAGAGCTGCTAACACGGACTATAGTACCTGAGTCAATGGAATATCGCAAAGATCTAGGGCTAGAATCCAGGTCAGTACATGTCAGCTTGAAATTCTGAATGTTTGTGCCAACTTTCAGGTCCACTGGGATGGCCATGAAGTAAAAGTTTGGGGAACACATCGGCTTTTCATCATTTTCTCCAATGATGTTCACAGTAACCTAGAACAATGGGAAGATGTTTAAAACAACTATTACATTTTGTTTTATTTATTTACTTATTTTTTCTTTGTGTGTGTATATGTGTGTGTGTAATTGTACATGGGTGTGTCATGGCATGTATGTGGAAATCAGAAGACGACTTGTGGGAGTCAGTTTTCTCCTTCCACCACATGGGCCCCAGGGATCGAATTCAAGTCTTCAGGCTTGGCACCAAGTGCCTTTAGTTGCTGAGCCATTTCACCAGCCCAAGATGGTTATTCTTCAGAGCTAAATCATACTGACCGCTCACTGTGTGGGATATGTACTTTTCATGGATTCACTGACTTAACCTCATGTACCCTAGCTGCTTCTCTGTGGGTATGCATGCGCAGATGTGTGTGTGTGTGTGTGTGTGTGTGTGTGTGTGTGTGTGTGTTATATGCAGACATTCACGCACACAGAGTTCCAGAAGCTCCCCAAAGATGACGCCAGGTTATTTTTGGCAGTGGGGACCTCATGTCCTTCTTTATGGCTGTTCCTTGTGAATTGGAAATCTGCTTTCTAGCTTCAACACAGTGATGGTTCTCAAACTTGGATTCATTTTCTTTGCCCTACTAGGTGTCCTGGAGGATGGGGACTAGGCACTTTGTTTTTAATGTCCCTCAGCCCAGGCTGAGAATCATGGGGCCTGCTTAAGCCAAGATCTCATCTATAGCCTGGACTATTAGCACCACACTGAGCCTAGACACTGACCTGCTGCAAACAGGCAGCCAGCTCCCTTTCATCAGGGCCTTTCGGGCCTGGTGAATTGTTGTAGAGACTGGGATGCTTGCCAGCAGAGTCCCAGAGTGTCAGCCCTGAAAGGGACATATGTGATAATTTTAGTTCATCACACTTTTTAAAGGCTTATGAATTTTGAGTCATATTCATTCTACTTTAAAAATTGGGGGATTTCAGCTATTTCTGAGCCCAGGAATAAATTGAAATGCTCACTCTAGTTAGCTGCCAGAGTGGAGTCCATTCACTTCTCTTAAAAAAAGAAAAGAAAAAAGAACAGCCTAACGAACACTGCAGTTACCTCCAGCTTTCCTTGGCTAGCAATGCTGGGCCTCAGGCATCACTGAAAACATTACCCCATTAACTCAGAGCAAGTCGCCAGAGGACCTGGACTGTTAGGGCACTGGTTGATCATGGGACTTTCCACAGAAATAGGGTCACAAAGATAAGCTTTGCTCGGACCCTCTCAAGAAAATTGGGAGCATGGCTGAGGGAGAAATGAACACATTCTCATTGTAAGCCAGTCACTGTCCCTACCACCCCGTCAGCCAAGAGTCGCTTGCCCTCACACACCCTTTTGCTCTAATTGATATTTGTGGCCATGATGTGGCCCTTGTGCGGCCTCAGATAATCCTACTCACTGACCCCATGGACCTATTAGGCCCTCCTGGGATGCTTGTGTACAACATCGACACCACTGGGAACCACATTGGGGTGCAAGGATCTCAGGCTCCACACACTCCTCATTGAGAACCTACATTTCACAAGAGCCTCAACATAGAATGCAGAGACATGGGATCACAGCAGATGTCTGTGGTGGAGGTCCGTAAGGTCATCGTGAGAGCACTCTCAAGGAGACTATGGGATCCTGGCCTGTGTTCTGTCTCTGGTTTCTGGCTTTAAAGACATGAGCACTATCTAAGTCACATATTCCTGCCATGAGTTCCATCCTTACTGGAGGCCCAAATGAATGAGGCTACTTCATAACAGACTTGAATCTCCAGGACCAGGAGCCAAAAGAAACCTCTCTCTACTTTATCAGTGGCTTGTGTCAGGGATTTTGTTACTATGGCACAAAGCTGAATAACACAGCATCACTGTGTGATCTATCCCATCTGGTATGCATGGGAGTTGGGTAGAAACAGGCAAGGCTGCTCTTCAGAAAGAGATTGGGAACTACAAAGCCACCCCACTTCTGGCAGCTAGCCCACCCATTCCCCGCCAGCCAACTTTGAAGGCAAAACAATATTTAAAGGGCCCTAAGAGGAAGCCTGTCCCACAAAGTGGCTTTGTGGATTCAGCAGATACCCCAGTGTCTGGCCATCAATCTTAGCACTTCTACCAGTCACCTACAATGTGGACCTCAAATAAAGGTGTGGATATTTATGCCCTGGGCATATAAAGTATTCATTTCTCTCTTCATTCACCCATCTTGCTGGGTGAGGGAGACCCTGAGTCTACCAGTCTAGAGTGGGTGTGAAGAGACCCCGCAGTCCCAACTCACGGTGACTGAGCTTGTGTCTTCACCGTTGGTGGCCTCGATTCTGAGAATGTAGATGGGGGTTGTTTCATGGTCTGCTTTAGTTATTAGCTGGAGTTCTCCTGTCTTGGGATTAATCCAAAATATATTCGGGTACTGGAGGCTGGCCCCTCCACTGGAGATGGAGTATGCCACGCTGCTCTGGGGGAAGTCTGCATCGGTTGCCCGCACCTGCCCAACCCGGGATCTAGCTGCAGGAATAGAGTATGATGATCAGTCCTGGTGGGGTGGGGTGATATGGGACAGACTTTCAGAAGTCTCCTTGCTGACTGAAGTCTCTATGTTTTATATCTTCAATTTTTCTTTTCTGGTCTTTTTGAGACAGGGTCTCCATGTAGCCCCAGCTGGCCTGGAATTCCCCATGTAGATCCGTCTGGCCTCAAATTCAGAGAGATCCCCTTGCCTCTGCCTTGAAAGTGCTGGGATTAAAGGCATATGCCACACACCTGGCTTATATCTTCAATTTTGTTAAATTGAGATAATGCTAATGAGTACCCAGGAGGTAACTGGGAGTGTCATCCAAGCAGTGCTCCCAGGTGGAAAAGATACTTCACCTCCCTAGAAAAGTTTGAGGGCACCCATTACATTGCTATCATAAACAGTGCAATGAACTTACATCCAGATACACCCATCTTTTTGCAGTAGAGCTGTCTAAAGACTCTTATGTTTTTCAAATTTTCTATAATGAGCATGAGTTATAATTTTTAAAGAATATAGCAGTTGATGAATACAGAGTGTAGAATTTAAAATTCTGTTCCATTCTGCTTCGTTTAGAAATGTTGGCAGGGCTGCTAGAGTTCCATGTTACTTGTTTTGCTGAAGTTCTTTCTTCTCATTAATTATACTAATCTAGGACAAAGACCTCTTAAGTCAGTTCTACACCCAGTATCAAGTGTGTGACCAAGAGGAGGTGACCAAAGTCATGGTAGTAAGATTGATGGATTCATGAAATGCCAGGCCCTGTTGAATCCACTGGGTGAGGTATAAGGAGTTAAAAAGTGCTCATTGGATCTTCTTTTTGTGTTTTGTTTTGAAATTTCATGTCAGGAAACAGACCATCATAAAGAGACTAAAATGGAAAAGAAGAACTTTGGAGGGAGTACTCTGCTTTTGATTTGGTTTTTAAGTATAGAAGAAGTAGCCATGATCTCAAGGCTTAGGGAAAGTCTGTTACACTTGACAGAATATGCTAGATTCTATAGTGAGCTAACACGTCGCACTTTCAAACCAGAAGAGAGTAAGAGAAACGGAAGCTGGGAGGAGAGAAGAGGGAGCCTCTCTCTTTATCTCTGTTTTGTTGAGACAGGTCTCATGCAGTCCATTTGGTTTCTTATGCAGTGGAGGATAGCCTTGAACTCCTGATCCTCCTACCTCTGCCTCCCAAGTGCTGGGATTAAAGGTGTGCACCACCATGGCTGGCATACCTTTATGGGAGAGCAGTCCACAAAAATCAAGCTAGTGCTATAAAGGGCAGAAAAGAAAGCTTTTGGGGGGCTGGAGAGATAGCCTAGCGGTTAAGAGCACCGACGCTCTTGCAGAGGACCCGGGTTCGATCCCCAGCACCCACATGGCGGCTAAGAACCGTCTGTAACTCCAATTCCAGGAGAACTCCAGTTCCAGGGGAATCCGAGACCCTCTTCTGACCTCCGCGGCATTGCACGACACGGGTGCACAGACCTGCATGCAGACAGTACATTCATACACATACAAAAATAAATAAATAAATAATAAAAAAAAATTAAAAAAAGAAAAAAAAAAGAAAAGAAAGCTTTTGGTGATGAATCTGAGAAGAGAAAATGCCCTGTTTTGGTTTTTAAATTTTTGTTATTTGTTTTATAGGTATGAGTGTTTTGCTTGCATGTGTGCAAGTGCACTGTTTGTGTGCAATGTCCATGGAAGTCAGAAGAGGACACTGGATCTCCTGGAACGAGTTCAGAGGATTGTTAGGTGCCATGTGGGTGCTGAGAACTGAACCTGGGTCTTCTGCAAGAGCAGCTAGTGCTCATAAGCACTGAGCCACCTCTCCAGCTCTCCCACCCCCATTCTGCTTTTAAATAAAGGAAACGGAGAATGGGAAACCTATGGTAAGATTTCAGTTCTCTGATTAAAAATGACAGTAGAATCCAAGAAAGAACTTGGCCCACAACACAGAGCATTAGCAAAACCAGGCAAACAGAGGAGAGAGCAGTTCAGAGAAGTAGGTGTAATCAACAGCTCTCAAGACCCAGTTTCACTTGAAGGTCTCAGAAGAAGCAGGAGCAATTAAAACAAAAGAGGGGAAATAAACACTCATCAGCAGTGAACCTCTGTGAAAACCCACTGGGGGCATCTGACGGGAGCCACCCCTCTCGGAACCTCCAGTCAGGTCGGGTCTGGCAAGAGCCTGTGGTCTGGGTCTTAGCTGTTACCTACCTGGTCTTGTTTCTGATACATCAAACATGTAGGACAGTCTATCAAAGATGAGAGGAAATTCATTTTCTGGGCTTGTTAGGATTGAAATATAGATGTTATCTAAAAATGGAAATATAGGAACAAATTGAAATCGCAATTCTTACTATTCAGTGAGCATTTTGAAACCATCTGAATGCAGGCGCTGGGATTAGGAGAAGACCTGCCTTAAAGATGCTTAGCTGTTTGTTACTTGATAAAACGAGCACAGGCCACTATGGAACATGGAGGGAAAAGGGTGAGATGAGCTTGAGAACGATTGAGAAGGCAAATGGGGCGCTGTGGAACGGGGACAGTGCAGAACGGGGATGGTGCGGAACGGGGATGGTGCGGAACAGGGATGGTGTGGAATGGGATGGTGCGGAACAGGGACGGTGTGGAACTGAGATGGTGTGGAATGGGGATGGTGTGGAATGAGGTATGGTGTGGAATGGGGTGCAGTGTGGAATGGGGGAGTATGGAATGGGAGGGAGAGTTCTTCTAAGGATGTGCAAAAAACACCAAGGTATAAAACTTCATGCTTATCTCAGGGCAACCTCAACCTGTCTGGCCCAGTTGAGGAAACAGGAACATGGCTGGAGAGACCGGAGCTGCAGCGAGGAAGTGAGACAGCAGACAAATGGCGGAAGTGCTTGCATGCCAAGAGTTTGAACATCAACCTGACAGCTGCAGGACACATTCAAGGAAATGACATAATGACATTCTCATTTCCTGAAAAATCATGGGCAGAAATGGAGAAACTGCATGGGAAAGGAGCAGGACAGAAGACAGAAGACAAAAGGACCCTGCAAACACTCAAATGTTATAATTCAACCGAGGAGAGGAGGAGGCAGTTGAAGCCCTGCTAGTGGAATGGAGTGCTGATACCTAGAACTCCCTAGCGCAGGTTAATCATTGACGCTCTAGAGAGATGCCACATGGAATAAGTCAAAAGGATACTTGCTTTTGTAGTAAGGAGGGGCAGCATCTTGCACCTGGATTATCACAGTGTACTTATTTCCAGCTGCTAGGTTCCTAGGATTTTCATAATCTAGATCACCAATCAGCTAGGTCAAAAGAGAGATACTAGATTATATAGGATAAACAGTTCAATATTGTACTGACATGCATTTTCATACAGTTAGTGGATATGGAAGTGACCATTGTCCTTTGGAAAGCATTCTCCCAGCAGCTGAGGAACTCGAAGGTGTGTGCTCACTCCTTTGTGCACAGCTAGAGACTCACTCAGAAGAATTTACCAGCAGAGAGAATTTGCGTCAAAGATGTCCGTCCACACCATTGCCCAATCATGCTTTCAGTAGTACAGAAAGGCACAATACTGAACCTTTTATACAAGGACATTCTCCATTATCTAACTTACTTATTCATATATACATAGGTACATAAAACCACGTATAAAAGAATCAGGAAAGAAATATATCCAAACATTGACAGTGTTTATTCCTGCATAGAGCTGTTCTTCTGTGCTTCCTACATTTTCTGTGGTAGACATGGATTAAGAATATAAGAAAAATAAGAATTTCACAAACAGTGAAACATAGACATTAATTTGCACATGACACTATGGCTTTCTAGGGGACTGAAGGGGGCTTGGGATGGGAAGTGGGAAAAAAGGCCGGCTGAGGAGAACGTTCTCTGAGGAGAACCATGTGGGTGGCTTGTGCTCTTTCCCAAGGTCTTACCTTTGCCACAAATGTCCCCAAGGCCCACGCTCTCAGCCCTGGCCTTCCCCTCCACTCTTCCTCCCACCCGGTACAGCTGTCTTACGCCCACCCTTCTAACTCTGCCTTTGCCCCTGTGTGCTTTCTTCATCCTCCTTGTCACGCTCTCTGTGGTGTCTCTGGTGGCTCCGGGATGCAGAATCTATCAAGATGCAACACAGAGGCCTGTGTTTTTCTTCTTTGCACCTCGTCTGAGGACCAAGTACTCAAATAAACAGAAGAGCTTGCATGCAGAGGGCACTAATGTGTCTAGAACACCCCACTAAGCAGCGCACAAATGAAAGCTAGGCAAAGCAGAATCCGGTCCTTAGCACCCCAGCACAGCTCTGTGTAATGAATGATGCCGGGGCCTGAGTAGAATAAAGAGCTGTTGGGAACACAGAGCCACTATTAAGTCTGTCAGTTACAGTAGCGCTGAGAGGGGGCTGCCTTGCAAATTTCTCTCTATGGGGTAGCAAAAGCACTATGCATGTTGGACCAGCTTCCCTAGTGCCCTTTTAATGATGCAATGACCATAAACTGACCACAATTCTCCCTGAGCCAGCTGGATCCTGTGAAAATCTGCGGCTGCTCCCTGCTCCAGATGGCGTGGTGAAGTTAAATTTGTTGTTTGGAGCTTCGCTGTCATCATCAAAGCAGAACTTGTTCAGGTCCAGAAGCAGCGTCCCGTTGGCTGCTCTTTCAGTCAGCATAATGCTGCCAAAAAGACACAATTCAATATTTTTCCCCACCACATGGCCACAGAGTGTGCCTCCTAACCCAAGCCCTAGGCTGGACACCCGCAGTTCATTTTCTATTGCACAAGTCCATGGCTATCGCAGTATCCTCCCCACTGGTCTCCGTGCTTCGGCCCTTGAATCCTGTCCCATGGCAGCCAGAGGCGTCCTGTTAAGTGTCAAAAGGCAGCAGTCTCTGCCCTGTGAATGGCTCCCTCCTGGATTCAGTGAACAACCTAGCCGTGGCTCGCAGCACTCTCCTCCTCTGCTCCACTTTGTCTCTCTGACCTCATCACCCCCAGCTCCTTCTTGTGCATGCTGCTCTCCAGCACCCTGGCCTCCTGGTGCTCCTCGCACATGCTACTGGGCTCTGACTCCAGGGTCACTGCACTTGCCTCTGGAATGCTCCTCCCACAGATCCAGAGTGCTCCTAGAGTCCCACAGAGTGCTCCCAGAGTCCCGCGTGGTAAAATCTCAGTGCCCAGAGTGGCACTATTGGGAGGTGGTAGAACCTTTAGGAGGTGTAGTCAACTGACAGTAAATCAGATTACTGGGGGGGGGGGGTGCCCTCAAAGGGGATTGTGGGACTTTGACCCCATCCTCTCTTCTGTTTCCTAGCCATGAGGTGAGTGGTTTTACTCCACTGTGGGCTTCCATCATGATTTTCTGCCTTGCCATAGGCCCGGACATGTTGCATATTTTGCTTACTGAGCCTGTTTATCGCCTGCTTCCACTAGGAATGTACACTCGGTGAGGGCAGGGATCATTATCTGCTTTGTCTTGTGCTATTTGTCAATGACTATTTGTCGAGTGAATGGAAGATAGCATAGGAGAGCACAGTTACAAAGAGAATATGAGAAACATGAATGCGTCCCCCTGACTGCAGGAAATGACAGTTTGGTTACAGGAAACCCCTGGAGCCCAGCATCCTTTGTCTCTCAGTCTTGTAAAACAGGAAATTCCTTGATCTTTGTCCTAGCAGCTTCAGTGTCATCGAGGGACATCTCAATACTTTAGCATTGTTGACATGAAAACACAGTTCTCTCTTCAAAGAGAATAAAACAGTTTATTTTGGAGCAAAATATGAGTGACCATGGCCTGGGAATACAGATGTAGGTTTCCTCAAAGACCATGCAACACTGTGGAAATGTTTACATGACATTTTACTAGTTACAGAGCAAAGAAAACCATAAATCAAAGTGTTTACCAAACACATGGGTTGGGGTCACGGGCAGGTGAGTTACAGTGAGGTGTGCAAAGGGTTCCCGCTTTTCAGATTTCAGATGCTATCTGATGACATTGTTTGCCTTTGGATTGGTAGAGGTACATGGTCTGCTAAAAATACATTGTAAAGTTTTCAATGCTAGGTTTTCATAGTTGCAAGGATGGTAAGTCAGACAGGGGGTGGACAATGAATAGCTTTCAATGGGACCAAAAATAGTCCAAGGTAATTTGGGTCTGGTCTGCAACATTTTAATGCTCCATAATCACAGAGTTCAGTTCAGTCATTTGTCCTTGAAGAATCTTTTTTTTTTTTTTTTTTTTTGGTCTTTTTGAGACAGGTCTCCCAGTAGTCCCAGCTGGCCTGGCATTCCCTATGTCAACCAGGCTGGCCTTCATCTCATAGAGATCTGCCTGGGAGTAAAGGTATGTGCCACCACACCCAGCTTGGAGAATCTTTAATGCAGGTGCTGCTTTTCTTTCTTCTCTTTCTCTTTCATTTAAAAGAAGGTCCCAACCTTAGCAGCCCAGCTTGGTAAGGGGAAATTGAGGAAGACTGACTACCAGAGGCTTTAGTTCATAGAGGGTAATTTCATCTTCTCCATTTTCATAGTGGGCACTAGCTTTGGCTACATAACACACCCACCCCAAACTTGATGACTTGAAACAATAACATTATTTCTCACAATTTTATCGGTGATCTAGCAGATCTTGTGTTTCTAATTGGATGTGGCTAGTCTCTGTGACCATGGACAGCTGGGCTGGTGCTGGAGGTCTAGGGTGGCCCTGTTCACAGGACTAGGGGTGCGAAGGTATATTAATTACTTTTCTGTTGCAGTGATAAAAGATCATGACCAAAGAACCTTATAGAAGGAAGAGTTTGTTGGGCTTACAGTTCCAGAAGTGTAAAAGTCCACCATGGTGAGGAGGTATGGCACCAGAAGGCTGAGCATTCATAACTTTATCTGGCTCAGGAAGCAGAGAGGGAGAGAGGGAGAGGGAGAGGGAGAGGGAGAGGGAGAGGGAGAGAGAGAGAGAGAGAGAGAGAGAGAGAGAGAGAGAGAGAGAGAGAGAGAAGAAACTGGAAATGGGACGCATCTGTGAACTCTCAAAGCCTGCCCCTAGTGATTCTTCTAGCAAGGCTGCACCTTCTGACGATTCCTTGACCCTGCCAAACAGCACCACCAAAGAGGGACCAAGCGTCAAGTACTGGAGCTTACGAGGGACATTCTTATTCAAGCCACCACAGAAGATAACTGGCCTTTTTGCTTCTGTAATTGATTACA
This sequence comes from Rhizomys pruinosus, assembly GCA_009823505.1. Classification (NCBI taxonomy): domain Eukaryota; kingdom Metazoa; phylum Chordata; class Mammalia; order Rodentia; family Spalacidae; genus Rhizomys; species Rhizomys pruinosus. The sequence continues at coordinate 721,943 of VZQC01000749.1, read as the reverse complement.
TTTATTAGGGTGTCCATGTGCTTGGGTGCACATCACATAGGGAAGTTGAGGTCAACCTGTGGGACTTGGTTCTCTCCTCCACCATGTGGGTCCCAGGGATCAAAGTCAGTTTGTCAAGCTTGGTGGCAAATGCCTTTGCCTGCTATGCCATCTTGCCATGCAGGTCTCCTCTCCTTCTTGATGTCTCTTATCTTCTCTGGGGCTACTAGGTTTCCAAAACATGGTGATCTCAGGCTTCCAAAACAGCAAGAGAAGGCAAGGCCAATACACAAGCACTATCTATGCAAAAAGAAACTCCATTATGCCATATTTGTGAATGTCCCAGTGGCCAAACCAATTCATGTGGTCAAGGCCAGGTTCAAGTAGAAAGATGAAGCTCTTGCTGGGAGGAATAGCAAAACCACATTGCAAAGAGATATCACACAGAAAGAAATTCGTGGCTGGTGTTTGCTATTGTTGATGTTGGTGGTGTGTAGTGGTGGTGGTAGTGGTAGAGATGGTATGTGTGTGTTTTGGTATGGCTTGGTTTTGCCACCTACATCAATATTATTTTGTCTCAGCAGAACTTTTTTACAAAAATAGACTGTAGCCGCTAGGAAGATATGGCTGGACCTTCAGTCGCAGAGCAGCAGCCAGCTGTAGGCCCGGCTGCCATGCTCTGAAAGCCACCCCTGGGCTTGCAGTGGCCAGATGTAGTGACTGGGCGTGGCAGACACACCAAGACCGATGCAGGCCTCCTGATGTCTAGCACAGTGGTCAGGAACATCTATATCCCCGTTCCCTCCCATCTCCGCTCAGCTACTTCATCCTGTCTGAAGGCCCCACATCCTCCAGTTCTCTCTCCATCTGCTCCTGCAGGCATCCCCCTAATGAAAGCCTTGCACATCCTTCTTAGCATCTAGTTCTCAGAGCACCCAGACTGTCATGTGTAAAGTCCTCATATCTTCAGCATCTCTCTACAGCCAGAGCATGTTCCTCCCACGCACCGTAACCTCTTCATGTGGCAGCTAAAATGGGCTCAGGATCAGCAGTTGTGGAGCAAGAGGGCAGTGTTGGGCTGTGGCAGAGAAGAAGAGTCTGCTTGCTGGAAAGAAGGCATGATTTCCACGGTCTCCGCGTCTCCACAAGGCCTCACTGGCAGGGAGCACATCTGTGTTTCAGCAGGACTGGATTCAGAGTGCTTGCTTCTGCCCTCACTGCACAATGACTTTTATTCATAGGGACTTAGAATAGGTACCACTTATTAAATACCAACTGTATACTGTGCCATCCTAAGTGCTTTAAAAATACCTCTAATTCCTTCATATCCAAGATGTTTATACTCTTGTTCTCATTTTACAGGGGAACAAAGAGTGATTCAGAGGGGTTTCAAATCTTGTCTAAGAAAGTTAAAGCCTTCAACTTTGATTCTCAATTGTCTATGTTTGGGTGACTGAAAACTTTAAGTTCCATCAATAATATCCAGGTCATGGATGTTTGGGGATCTGAGCTTTGATTACAACTTTGCAGAATTTGGCAATTGTATCTTCTGAAGAGTACAGGATTCTGAAGCAGGACTGTGTGTGTGTGTGTGTGTGCATGTGTGTGTGTGTGTGTGTGTGTGTGTGTGTGTGTGTTTCACTGGAGATCTAACCCAAGGTCTCTTGCATGCAAGTAAGTGCTCTGAGTAACATCAGCAGTCTTGGCGTATTCTCTCATTCTTCCCTTACACTTCGTATTCTTCCTACAAACATGTTATTTGGAAGGCCACTCCCCCATCCCATTCATCAATCCCTGCTTCTATGGGAAGATGCTGTCCTCCTTCCCAGCCATCGGAAGGTGGGGCCTTCTTCGTGAAAAGGTGACTGTGCCCAGCAGCTTTCTGAATCATCTCTTGTTCATGAACAGCTTGCAAAAGGCTTTCAGCCAAGTGCCTGACAATTTACTACCCGAGCAGAGCCTATCTCCGTGTCTTTGATGCCTCCCCTGGGGCTCTGGTCTCATTCATCACCACCCTGAGATAGACACAGGCCCTCAGTGCAAAGAGGTGGGAGGCTCCTCCAGGCTGCCCTGCCTTACTGAGCCATAGTCCTGGCCTCCGCCGACCCCAGCTGCTGTCAGGGAATGCTGCCGCCCACTTGTTCTTTTTTGCAGAAAATTTAAAAAAAACAGAGTATTCTAGTGTAAATACCAGAAATTCCGGAGGCACCATTTCCATCATCCTGTGGTTTTATTCTCTTTGCATGCTTGGCTTTGCATGGCTGGGATGGAGAAGGAATTGAGGATAGGACCGTGTTAAGAAAGGGTTAGGGCTTCTCAGCCCATGGATCTGCTATATTCAGCCACAGTATGCACAGGCTAAGCTCTTGGAGTGAAAATTTCCACTTCATGGCTTAGAAGGTGGGAGACTTTTCACACACACACCTCCCTACGAGGCTTCCATAGTGCGACTTGAGCATTGTTTAGAGTTAGCTTCAGTAACAAATAGAATTAGGGGAGTTACTGACTTAGTAGCCTTCAGGGCTACCTTGAAGAGAAGATCAAGAGCAGGAGTCTCTATAGGTTATGTGGATAGTCTAGTACATTCAAAATGTGATTTCACCAGCTAATATGGAACATAGTCTGCAAACTGTCCTTCCACCACCTCAGGGGACTCTAGACCATAGGAAGCCAGAATATTCAGTGAACAGAGATTCACCAAAAAAGAGAAAACAGGGCCAGGTGTAGTGGTACACACCTTTAATCCCAGCACTGTGGAGGCAGAAGCAGGCAGATCTCTATGAGTTCAAGGCCAGCCTGGTCTACAAAGTGAGTTCCAGGCCTGAGGGGGCTCAGCTACAGGGAGACCCTGTCTCAAAAAGACCAAAGGGGGGGGGGGGGGCTTGAGACAGTACAGTCGCTCCAGGCAGTGATACTCCTCAGAGCAGGGGAACAAAGAAGAGACAAGGGCTTAGGAGGATAGAGTAGGAAGAAAGGAATTCTCAGGGTGCATTGCAGCCACACCAGAGGGCTGGCATAGATGTAGACTTTTCAGGGGAAGTATGTGACTCTGAAAACATCTATTCCATCTCTAGGGCCCAGGTTTCCCTTAGCAGAGGATGGGTTTAGTTTATCATGTAGTGGTGTGGAAGTCACACTCTAATTACCTGTGGCTCCCATCCCTGTTCATATAACAGACCGAGGGGCAAGAATACTTAGGTTGGGAAAGAAATCTACCACCCAGTCTTGCCTGTGACTGGGTCAAGCATGGGCTCAGCAGGAAGCAGATGGCAAATGGAGATAACTGTAGATGTTGTAAAGAGATGATACACTGGGCTGTGCGGAAATCTCAAGGAGTGGTCCCATCCCTACCCCTCCGGGCTAATAAGAACAGAGCATCCTTACTACCCAGAGACTTGGAAGAGCCAGAAAAGGCCCCCGAAACAGAGACTGCTGTGTGCAGAGGGATGGGTTCTTGGAGCTCGGCCCTGCAGAGAGTAGAGAGGGCATCGGTGACAGAGAGGGAGCGTGGGAAAAGCAAGCTGGCATCACTACACTCTTCTTCTCAGAGCTCCCCACTGGCCAACAGAAAGCGAAAGTCAAGGAAGATGGCGGGTACTGGTAGAGGTCAGCCTCCTGAGGTCCACAGCAGGATGGAGGGTGCGGAATGGATCTGGGATGTGTCCAGAACAGACTCAAAGCTACGCTGATCCTCTACCACTCTGTCAGTTAGGAGAACATGGAGCTAGCCATGCACATAATAAAGAGATTTATTAGCTATCGCTAACCCCAGATCATCTTTCTCTAGACCTTTTTGTCTTTTGCATGGTCATACTACATACTGAGTCTGTCCAAAATCACCTGCAGCAAACTTGCAAAATCATCAAAGATAACCCAGGAATCTTTCCCCATGGGGCCATCAAAATGGAGGCCTGCTTTGATTTTCCACCTCACTCCAGATGCGGGGCACTCTGTTTACAAAAGTCATTGCTGAGATGTACCTGCCCCTCCCCCAGAATGCCCTCTTGAGACTTCCAGAGACCAGCTAGCATGGAAGCGAACAGACCACGGAGCTGAAGCTAATGTGCAAGAATTCCTGATCTTGTGGCTTTTTGACAAAATAGCCATGGCCATTGTCAAAAAGGCATAATAACCCAGAATAAAAAAGGACTTTATTTTAAAATTATTGTGAATTAATTGTGAGTCAAAGAACAAGTCAAAATATACAAAATAACTCATATCCCACTTGTATCTGCATTTTTCCTTTTGCTTATATACAGTTAAGCTGTGTAAGGTGAATCAAAAGCTGTGTTTGTCTTAGGAAAGTATTTGGTTTGATTTATTCATATTATCTGCTGTAGGTTTCTTTGGGAGTTCCTAGTTACTAATCTTGATTCCCAAGCATCTATTATAACTACTAACTAACAGCACCATCTTGCCCTTGGTGGCAATAAACAAAGAAAAGACACAGTCCAGAGAGAATCTAACAGGTCCGCACAGGACTTTTCATCAATGGAACAAAATAAAAAATAATTCTAAATGCAGTTAGAAAGTAGAGAAGAGAAACAAGAGCAAAAGAAATGAAAGAGAGAAGGAAAAGTAATGAGAGGAAGAACTGCGAACGGAATTGGATACCTCTAATCTACTTCTTATGGTGAGCCATTCCCCCAAATGCCATCTTTCTTTGATTCCTCCTAAAACTGTATCAGAGAAGCCCAGAGTTCAAGGGCGGCCAAGGGAATGTGTTTCAAAACATTACTACCTGAAGGTGAGCTTCCTGCATGTTGAAGGGTTGTCATTGATGTCTTCCACAATGAAAGTTATCTGCATGCAGTTCTCCTGACCTCCAGAGGGTCTGTCCCTCACCAGAACTTCCAGGGAGATGGCAGGATTCTGTCTTAATTCACCTGCATCTCGGTCTAGCCTCTCAGCCACTTGGATTGTCCCAGTAACTAAGAAGGCAAAAGTTAGAGGGTAAATGAAAACTAAAGGCACAGAGAACTTGGAGAAGCCAGGAAAAGACCATTCTATAGGAGCACTGGCTCACACTGGGAGGTGCTCCATACAAATCCATCCTTCATAAAAACTCGCATGAGCTCCTATATATTGGAACATCTGGCCTGATCCTTCTAAAAAGTTTCACCCTAGACTTCAGAACTGAGCCCCTGGCTATAGCCTTATCTGCAGCTGATGGGTCTGGTGGACAGCTGACCCTAACGTGACCCTTGGGCTCTCTTACTGGAGAATTGCAGCTGTGAAGCACTTTGGAGAGCGAGTGAGGCTAACAATGCAGCTAAGGTAAAAGACCAGACCCCGGCTGCTAGGATTCCTGAGCGAAGCTGGCACCCACGGCTCCTCCGCCTGCACCTGACTCTTTCTGATGAGACGTGCCTCTATCTTTATCTCTCTGTCTCTCTCTCTCTCTCTATTTCTCATGCTTAGTTTGTTTTGCTTTCACTTTTATTACTTGGAACCAGAGTCTTAATTAAAACGTGTGTGAACGTAGCTCAGAGGATGAATGCTTGCCTAGCATACACAAGGCCCTGGATTCAATCCCTAGCACTATAAAAACAATATTCTTGTTAAAAGCTGAGTTTTTGCTGGGTACACATGCCTTTAATCCCAGCACTAGGGAGGCAGTGGGAGGTAGATCTTTTTGAGTTCAAGGGTAACCTGGTCTATTATACTGATTTCTAGGCTAGCCAAAGCTACACTGTCAGACCCTGCCTCAAAAAATAAAGTTTGTTCAATTTTGCAACACTGGAGTGGACAGAATCCTCAACTAGAGTTGTTCATCTCTGCATTATTAATTATGTGAAGTCCTCAATGTCAAAGCATTCAAAGCTTCCAGAGGGAGATCTCAGTTACTGGCTTTGCCTGTCCACATTTCCCCAGCCCCCGAACCTATGGGGCAATAACATGGGGTTGGCCAAGGGCCTCCACAAAATCATTATGCCCTTATGTGAAGTGAAATCCTTTGAGGTGACATGGCCATGACTTATGGAGATGGGACAGTCCAATGGCCAAGCAACGGGCTCTGGAGTCATCTGGCTTGGATTATCTATGCTTCACAACCTGTAAGCAGGGGACCTTACCCAGACCACCAGACCTGTCCAGCTATCTCCATAGGCCGTTTCTCTCTTTGTAAGTCGTGGATGATGCTAGTTATTGGCTTGTAAGTACCTGGGGTGGAATGCATGTATATCACTCAGATAATGCCTGGTAGATATGAAGTCTCCACTAAGGTGGCTGTTGCAGAAGGAAGGGAGCTCCTTCTCTGCACTGGGCTACTCACTTGGGGAAATAGCTGCCGACAATCCAGAAAGTTGATCTAGAGAGACTATGTATCACTAGCTACTTAGCCCTTGAAATGGGGCAGTTCTGAATTGAGATTCACTTTAAGTAGAAAGTACACAACAAACTCTCAATATTTGATACCAAACAAAATAATATAAAATACCTCAATTACTTTTAAATATTGATTATGTTGAAGTGATAATAATTTGAATCTTGGGATTAATTTCAGTTGTTTAGTTTTTTGGAGAAATTTAAAATCATATGCCTGCTCTCATTCTGTTTTGGTGCTGGCGTACATCCTCTCTTCAGTGTCCTTGGGAAGCTGAGGATGGGGCCGCACAAGCCCACCTTTCTCAGAGGTGAAGGGCTCAGGGTGTGCTACCCCACAACATGGCCCCTGGCCTTTTAGATAAGGGCTTCTCTGCCCTTCTCTCCTTCTTTCCTGGAGCAAGGATTAGACTTTCATGTGAGAGATTCCTCACTGAGGCCCAGAAGAGAGGGACACCCTCACCTAGGAAGACAGAGACGCCTGAACACCAGGCCCTGCTTAGTTCCATCCAGGTTCACACACTTGCTCTCCTAGCCATAGCAATCTCTTCTTTCTCACTGAATTGAGCATAAAAATTGCCATTTTTTCGCCAGGCATGGTAGCTCATGCCTTTAATCCCAGCACTCAGGAGGCAGAGGCCAGCAGATCTCTGCGAGATCAAGTCCAGCCTGATCTACATAGTGAGTTCCAGGCCAGCTGGGGCTACAGGGAGACCCTGTCTCAAAAAAGACTAAAAACAAAAAAATGCCATTTTCCAGCCACGTGTGATGACGCCTGTAATCCCAGCACTCAGGAGGCTGCGGCAGGCCATGAATTTGAGGCCAGTCTAGGCTGCATAGTGAGGTCTAGGCGAGACAGAGCTACAGATCAATAAAAAATTAATAGAGGCTGGAGAGACAGCTCAATAGTTAAGAGAACTGGCTGCTCTTGCAGAGGACCCAGGTTCCCAGCACCCACATGGCAGCTATGAACCATCTATAACTCTTATTTCCAATGCCCTCTTCTGGGCTCCACAGGCATTGCATGACATGGCTATACTTGCATACATGCAGGCAAAACACAAAATAAAAATAAATTTAAGGGGCTGGAGAGATGGCTCAGCAGTTAAGAGCACTGGCTGTTCTTCCAGAAGACCAGGGTTCAAATCCCAGCAACTACATGGCAGTTAACAACAGTCTGTAACTCCAGTTCCAGGCAATCTGATTCCTTCTTCTCTCCCCTAGAGATCATTGTATGACACAGCTGCACTTACATACATGCAGGCAATTCACACATATACATAAAAATAAATAAAACATTTTTAAAATAAAATTTAAATTTTTAATATTTTATTTATTATTTTTACTTTATGTGTATTACATGCATGTAGTTAAGTGTGCTGGGTCATGTAATGCCCATAGAGGTCAGAAGAGGGTGTCGGGCCCCCTGGAACTAGAGTTATGGATGGTTGTTAGATACCATGTGGGTACTGGGAACCAAACCTGGCTCCTCTGTAAGAATAGGCAGTGTTCTTAATTTCTGACCCATCTCTCCAGCCCCCAAATAAAAATAAATTTTAAAATAAGTAAAAAAATAAAATAAATACATTTTCCCAGTGTCATTGAGTCTTCATATAACTATTCAAATAAATATATCTGCCTTTTTTCTTGTTAATTTGCCTATAGTACACATAGACGTCGATATGTGAGTTTTATTTATAAGGGTCTCAACTATGATCTTAATGGTTGATGAGAAAAGAAATCTACCTCGTCCCATAAAGGTGAAGGCTGACCCACCTGGTTATACTTTGCCCGGCTCAGTCTCTACAACCTTGCTGCCAGCTTCCTTTAATGCATCTCTTCCCTGGCAACTAAGGATGAGCCTAGAAGGAAAGTGAGCCCCAAGCCAGAGGACAGCTAAAAACATTGTAAAACCACTCAAGTGGCTGCATTAGAGGACACAGAAAACGGTGACTTACACTGATCTATCACAAAATAGTTGCTGATGGTAGTGATGCTGTAGAGGAGGTGGCCTGGAAAGCCGACGTCATCAGGATCCTCTGCCGTGATGTTTGCTACTATGGTTCCTGGACGCAGTTCCTCTGGGATGGAGTATATTCTCCTTGGACTGGAACAGAAATACCACAGATGTGGCGGATTTTCAGGGGCAGAGGAGGTGCATTCTAGGCAGTGGTTATTTTGGTGAATGCTAAATATAGCACTGAGCTGCTGGAGTTGCATCAACATGCATGGAACACAGCAGCTGAAAGGAGGGGCAGCTGGCTTTTGTATTTCCAGAGATCACATTCTGGTGGAAGCAGAGGAAGCGCCAGGCTGTTACTGCCGCAATTCCATGGGCACGGCCTCTGATTACCCATGCTGCCGGATGCCTTTTCCTATCATTAACAGCCTTTAGCATAAAGATATCTCAGCTACCCAGTCATCTTCTCTCCTCCCAATTTATGTTCAAAAGTTGCCTAGACTCTCTTTTAAAAATATGCACATGATATCCAAAACCACAGGCTTTCTCCCTTGTGTGTCTGACTCTGACTCTACCTTGGTCACCAGGAGCCAAAAATTTTTTATTTTAGCACCTTTGCTCATTGCTTATTTCTTCTTCCTGTCTTTTCTTTCTTTGTTTCCTTTTATTTTTTCCCCCAAGGATACTGCATTTCTAACTGGAACTGGGGCACCTTTCCAGGCTGCATCCATTCATCATGAGGTCAGCTCTCTGAACTGAGAAATAAGCCCCTCTGGAGGTTAGTAGGGGTCAGCATACTGTTCTCTTCTCCAAGGGGCATTGCACACAACATAACTCCAAGTGTCCGGCTTACCCACCTTTCTCAGACCTCTCACACTTTTAGAAAAGGCCAGAAGTAACTTAGAGAGGTTGGGAGTGCTAACACCACAACTGAGGTAAATTGAGTGTTTTAAAGGCTCTGAGGGGTGCTTGTTATTTACAATAACTCTTCAGAAAGCCCTTTTGCTAAGGGAAGATTATTTCTGAGTGGCAGAGTCTCCCTTAATTTCCCTGTTTCCTAAGGTGCCATTTGCAAGCATGGCCCTTCCCTAAGAGGAGGCAGTTCCCACCTCAGCTCTAATTGGCTGCCTTTTTGTTGGGGGCTCAGATGGCTCTATCTACCCTTGCTATCTAAACCCACGAGCAGGACCAGAGGAAGCAGACAAGACACAAGAGGGAGGCTCAGGCTGGAGTCAGGAAAAGCGGAGGCAAGCCAGAGCCAGGCCCTCGCCCTAGCCCACCCGACAGGCCCTGCCCTGCACCCTGGGCCCCACCCCAGCCATGGTAGGGATCTCCCACAGGTGTACTCCATTGTTGGGGAGGAATAAACTTACCCCTCCCTAGAGGTCCCTGGAGTGCTGTGGGCCTCCCTGCCCAGCGACCCACTGAGCAGTCCCCTTTGTCCTCTCGCTCACCTGCCACAGCCCTTCTTAGGGTCTGTGGCACTACACTGGGAGGCTTGGCCAGAAGAGAGGGGCAGGGGCCAGAGCCAGAACCAGAGCCAGAAGAGAGAGGCAGTGCTGTCTCCTATAGCCGACTGTGGCATTTCCACTACAGGATGCTTTTCTCCCATTACCATGAGTGGGTCCAACCCAGGATCACAAAGATGCCTTGTGCCTACACAGCCCTGCCCTGACTTCCTACACTACTCCCAGGATCAGCAGAGCCAATATCACCAGTGAGCTAGGTATAAGTGCAGATCCAGAATACTGAAAAGGATGCATGGCCAGGAAACTGTCAGGGATTTGCATACACTCCAGGCCTAGAGGTGAGCACCAGTGGCTCCCGGGCTTCCTATGACAAAAAGAAGATACCGAGCTGGGCGTGGTGGCGCACGCCTTTAATCCTAGCACTTGGGAGGCAGAGGCAGGCGGATCTTTGTGAGTTCAAGTCCAGCCTGGTCTACAGAGTGAGTTCCAGGACAGCTGGGACTACAGGGAGACCCTGTCTCTAAAAAAGACCAAAAAAAAAAAAAAAAAAAAAAAAAAAGAAGATACCATGCATAGGTGGAAACCACCCTTCCCTCTTCAATCCCTTCTAGGCGGTGGCTCCTAGCTGGGAGGCAATCACATCTAGATAAGTTTTTGGTTGTCACAACTTAAGAAAGGAGCTGCTCTTGACACCTTGAGGGAGATGCTGATAAACACCCTCCATCACACAGAACAGTAGGTAGAGGCAGGCCACCTGTGGCTGCACTGTTTTAAATTGCCTCCTGTCATTGGCACCTGACTCTGGCCCCTAGGTGAGAAGGACTTGCATCAACAAACCAGGTGAGACAAACCTGTGATACAGATATTTACAGAGCCTGAGGCAGGAGGTCTGAGAGCAGGCCCTGAGAGATGACATCACTCTGCTTCTGTAAGGGAGGTGCTGTATACAATAAATGGATTCTTCTTTGCCACCTGACTAGAGTCCCTAGTCCGCTAATTTCTACATGTGTGTAAGTTAAGCCCATCAGGCTTGAGTGGTATGTGCTAGCAGAACTTGGCTGGGGAGAACCAATCCATTTCCAGCCTGTGAAGTCCAGTATCTCAGAGCCAGCAGCACAATAACTGGTGAGTGGTGAGTGTGTGCCAGCGAAATTAGACTGAGGAGTGTAATCCAACATCAGTCTGGGCGCGGGGGGTGGGGGGGGTCCAGCAGTGGAATCAATAGGGCACTGCCTGGTGTAGATGTTAGGTGCTAACAGGTGGGCTAGAGGAAGGTTATCAATCACTAGCCCCTAAGGTTAAAAGATAGCCACAGGCTGCCTTTTGTTCTTTTTCTCTTTTCCCCTTTATTTTTTTTTTTTGGTCTTTTCGAGACAGGGTCTCCCTGTAGCTCCAGCTGTCCTGGAACTCACTCTGTAGACCAGGCTGGCCTTGAACTCACAAAGATCCACCTGCCTCTGCCTCCAGAGTGCTAGGATTAAAGGCGTGCGCCACCACGCCCAGCTCTTTTCCCCTTTAATCCAGAGGACATGGTTTGCATCTCTACCTCTGAGTGTGGAAGAGTGCAAACCACACAGAACAACCCTGTTACAAAGAAGCATCTGGCTTAAAACCTGCCCTGACACTCCTCTAGTGCTGAGTATCCCAGGGAATCAGGTCCTCATGAAGAGGACTGGGCTGGATTTTGGGGGCAGTATATCAGGCTCCTCTGGTCAAATAGTCTTTTCCTGGCTACCCCCATAGAAATTCTGGCAGAAGATAAAATCTTTAGTATTTGATTTGGGGATCCAAGATTTGGGTCTATAAAAAATATTGTCCAACATAAAGATCTAAGTTCAGGTCCATGCAAAGCAGACTGGATAAACCTTCAATATCACTAACATTCCTGTACTGTTCTCTCCATTACACAGGAGCCTGGGGCCCTAGGCAGGGGAAGTTAGTAGTCACACTCACAGGAAAGGGTGGGAACTCTGTGTAGCAGAGGGTGGCTCCTTCCCTGTGAGCAAGTATGTAGGAAAACATGGGCAAGCCCATTGTCAAAGAGGACTTCCAGGGACTGCAGAGGAAAGAAGAGCTACCACTGACATTTGAAATAAAGTGCTCTGCAGATAGTCAATACTGATACATATAAAGAGTAGACATGGAGGTTGGAGAGATGGCTCAGCAGTTAAGAGGACTGGCTGTTCTTGCAGAAGATTCAGTGTAGGAATGAAACTTTGCCTGGCTCGAGGCAAGGACCTGTGAGACCTGTCCCACAAAACCTCTGAGCGTTATCTGATATCTCTGTGGGCATTCAGTTGTGTCTGTGAGTTATCTATAGCTCCGGAAGGTCCAGGATATTGCAGTGTTTTCTGCCTTGCCTATCTCTGCAAAGTTCCAGAATCAGATGGTCCCTTCCCCTTGAGGTATTGAGCAGAATGTCACACCTCTAGTTTACCGTTTGCACAAACAGGAGCTCTGCAGCGCCCCCCCCCATAGAGCCAAGGTGGCTCACCCTTCCCTTCCACCTGCCCCCCACTTCCTTGCCCAGAGCACAGTAACCTTTGGTATATAAACACACTGCTGGCATGAATAAATGAGAGAGAGTGTTATCTCCCAGACTTTCTCTGAATCCGTGTCTGACTTTCTTTGTCTTTCTATTCCATCTGGTAACTTCCTCAAAGTCCCCTCCCCACTCCTTGCCAGAGCTAAGCCTAGAGACTGTTTGCCTGCAAGCAGGAGACAGCCTTGAAGCTTTCAGTCCTGCAGAACTGCCAGTCTGGCTCTAGAAGCAAAGAATATCATGTGGATTGCAGCCACACATGATTAAAAGAACATCAGATGATAGAAACTCCCACAACTCAGGTTCTGTTCCCATCATCCACATAGCAGCTAACAACTATCCATAATCCTAGTTCCAGGGGATCTGATACACTCTTCTGGCCTCTGCAGGCATGCACACACACACACACACACACACACACACACACACATTTATATGTGTCAATGTGCACTTATATAAATGCAGGTAAAATACTCACACACACAAAAATAAATGAATAAATAATTTTTAAAAAGAGGAAATATGTCAGGGTATTTTAGACTCTTAGCATACATATTGAACCAACAAAGCAGTCAAACAGACACTTGTCACCCAGGGTTGAAATGGAGAGACATTCTCAGCAGCAGAAACAGAAACAGCACTTGCTGTGGTGGTATCAGCTTGAGGTGCTAAACTGACAGGAAAGATGAAAGGCTACTTCCACCACTCACGTGGCTGACACACACACAGATGTGGTGAACTTGTGTCACTTTAAGGATTTAATTTCGTGAATCTCCAATTAAATAATCTATGGTTGGTACTAGCACCAGTTTGGGAGAAGAGGAAATGTGAAATCCAGATGTATCAGCAAGCCCTCAATTGAGCGCTCAGTCTGACACCAAGTAGATCCTTTCAAGTAATGGATGTTGAGGGACGAGGCTGCCTGTAAGTGAACAGACTGGGCAAAGTGAGGCCGTGTTCCTGCCTAAGTCTCTTTCTAGAGTGCAGGCTCCTGCAGATCCACCCCAATACTATCCATGAAACACTGTTTGAAATAAAGCCAACCCAGAGCCCAAGTTCATCTCTAAAACTGTAAGAACAGTGACTTCCAAGCTGCCCTCTGGGTAGCTGTTTCCCTCTCTGCTAAAATGTTAATTGTTGCATTTTAGAAGCCACAGTACAAAGCAGAGAAGTGCCCCTGGGGAGGACTGGCTTTTCTCTTTGCAACCCTATCAATCTGCTTCTCTACCTGGACTTGTTAGGAGGGTCTCAGACTGCACAGGAGCCAGCCCCACAGCCTTTGCCTTCCTAGAGCTCTCAGACAGACCCCCAGAGCCACAGAGCAATGTGTTGCGCTGAGTCTGGGCTTGTATATCACAATTATTTGTCAACCTCTTGCTGTGAGTACCTGGAGCACACCATCTGCAGAAAGACTCCAGAGGCTCTCCAAGGCCCAGCCCAGCAAGAAGCGTGGATGCAAGCAGCACGGGGAGGTTATCTGCCACTGACACCGCTGCACTGCAGCTGATCTAGAGCCAGTGTGGACGCCCTGACTGCAGCTTGTCAATTGTGTGTTCGCAAAGTGGCACCAGCTTAGCCCGGGTTCCCAATGTCGGGAACCAAACTCTGAGCTTCCATAGGAGCAACAAGCACTCTGAACTGATGAGCTGTCTTTCCAGCCCCAATTTTATTTTATATATATATATTTTTTTATGTGTATGAATGTTTTATCTGCATGTTATATAAGTGTACCCGTGTTATGCAATGCCTATGGAGGCCAGGAGAGGGCGTCAGATTCCATGGACTAGATTTTTGGATGGTTGTTAGCCACCATATGGATGCTAAGAACAGAACCCAGTTCTCTGGAAGAGCAGCCAGTGCTCTTAACTACTGAGCCATCTCTCTGGTCCCTGCCTTCATCTTCTGTGTGTACAGAGACACACAAGGAGCACTGTGCCAAGCCCCCGCTCCTCTCCCTTCTGTGTCTGTAGTCACACAGTGTGTGTGAATGCGGAGGTACGGAAATGTGGGAAACAAAGGGGAATGTGGAGTTGAGAGGCACAAAGGACACCGAAGATTTCTACTTCTTATCTCTTGTCTAGACCATAATAAAGGCCATCTTTCTGTTTTGTCATTACTGTGCTTGAGGGAGCATAATGGAAATGGGGAACAGACTTGGTTGCTAAAAGACCTTACAGTATTAGGGCAATGGAGAAGACAGCCCAGAGCCTTCCTCTCTGCCTCTTTCAGAACAGCAGCCTTTGTTTCTCCAGAAAGTCACATTCCTGTGGCCTTGATGTTAACTGTTATCTGTAGACCAAGATGCCACATTCCAGTGGCCTTTGTGTTTGCCTGTTACCTGTTATGTGTTACATGCTCTGGGCTTGCATTTGTCACAGGAGTATAAAAGGGTCTGGGAGATGCAGTCAAGTGGCTGATTCCTGTGTGGAATGATCACGCTAGTCACTAGCGGGAAACAAACTCCCTCTCCTCACCTAACTTTCGCTTTGGTCTCATGATTTTTCCGCAACAGGAGCTATGGCAGTGGGTCCTATGCGCCCTGCCCAGTGTGCCCTGCCCAGTGTGCCCTGCCCTGTGTGCCCTGCCCAGTGTGCCCTGCCCTGTGCGCCCTGCCCTGTGTGCCCTCAGACTTACCTGGTAAAGTGTGGGATCTCATCATTGATGTTCACAATGATCACCTGGAGCGTTGAGGAGGCTTCCAGGCCCCCACTGTCCCTCACTCCCACAACAAGGTAGAAACTGTCAGGGAAACATTCCAAATGAGAGAATCAAGCTTTGTTGACACTGCTGCAAAGAGGGTT
This sequence comes from Rhizomys pruinosus, assembly GCA_009823505.1. Classification (NCBI taxonomy): domain Eukaryota; kingdom Metazoa; phylum Chordata; class Mammalia; order Rodentia; family Spalacidae; genus Rhizomys; species Rhizomys pruinosus. Next base: position 706,868 of record VZQC01000749.1, on the reverse strand, counting down.
TGGAAAGAACAGGGTGGAAGGAGACCAGTAAGAACAGGTCCCCTTTCTGGCCACTGCCGACTTGGGCTCCTTCATCGTCCCTCCTTGGCCCTAATGCCACTCCCCCATTTCTTACTCTGAATTGATCTTTACAGCTACCGCTTCTCAGGACAGGTACCCACTCAGGCCAGCCAAGTCATATGCTCTAGCTTTCGGGCCCTCACAATGTTCCTGCAAAGGTCCTGTCCTACCCACTCTCCAGGAAACGAGGCTCTTGTTTTATTCATTCCGGATGGAACCCACGGCCTTCCATGTGCTAGGCAAGCACTCCATCACTGAGCTATGCCCTTTCCTCAGTACCTCCCCTGGTTCTCTTGACTAGAATAGAGCCAGCCCCTGCTCACCCAAGGCCTGTGGTTTCGTCTGGTCTCTCTTCAGAGGCCCGCTTGTCCCCATGGCTGCCCTTGAGCTCTGCAGGTGCTGCCCTCCCTGCTTCTGCCCTCTCTTGCCCACCCCTCTCTGGCACTGAGCATGCTTCTGGATTTGGTCCCCTCTCCCACACTGTGGCTCTACTGCCTCACCCCTTGCCCTGCCAGGGCTCTCTGCCCACTGAAGCTGAACTCTAGAAGTGCCCCAGGCTGCTCAGGCCCTAGCACCCCCTGGTTACATGGGGCTGTTCTCTTGGCTTTCTTGACCCTTGGATGGCCATACTTCTGGGAAAATCATTGGCGAGGTTACCTTTTGTTTCCTGCTTCAAAGTCCAATTCTGTCGTGGAGAAGAGAGTGCCATTAGCAGACATCATGAAGCTCTTTGAGGGAGAAATGAGGAAATACTATAAAGCAAAGGAAAGTTAAAATTAAGTCAGCACACCTATGTCTCTTTCCTCAGGTATGGTCGGGCACCCTTGGTCTGAGCAGTATTTTTAATGAGTCAAGGAGATGTCTAGATAATCACTTCTGAGATTTCAGGGTTGCTGAGCCTAGGCCTCTAGATGTGCCAATCTGCAGCTCTGGTGCTAATGATCACACTCTGAAGTGCTGCTCCAACTGCTGAAAGTGTACTAAAGCCTGGGCAGGCTTCGCTGCCGACTCCAGTCTCCCTCTCCTTACCCCTGTCGTAGCACCTCTGTTCTACACAACCTCTGCCTCTAACACCGTCTTAGCTTTAATCAACACTAGTTAAACAGACACACAAGGTATCATGACCATGTCAGTGTGAATGAGATCTTATTGTTCTCCTCAAAAGAGCTCACAATTAGAGAGTACAAACAGACCAAAGCATCACTGATTAAAATGATAGAGCGAAAGGGGAGAGGCCAGTGCGAATGGAAGGTAGCAGGACTTGAGTTGGGATATGCTGCTCTTAGCTTTATTTTATTTATTTATTTTATTATTTATTTATTTTTTTTTTTTTTTGGTCATTTCGAGACAGGGTCTCCCTGTAGCCCCAGCTGGCCTGGAACTCACTCTGTACTGGAGACCAGGCTGGCCTTGAACTCACAAAGATCCGCCTGCCTCTGCCTCTGCCTCCCTAGTGCTAGCATTAAAGGCACATGCCACCACGCCCGGCTTGCTCTTAGCTTTTATCCCAGGTATGTGGTAGTTGAGGGCCCTTGTTGTCCTTGGTCCCAATGACCAGCACTGACAGTTGTCTGCTATGCCCATGAAATGTGATAGAAACATGTAGGCTCACATAGTCCATGAAAGATCACCCCAACAGAACGACCGTGGCTCCCCGACAGGTGCTCAAGGAGATGGCTTCCTTGCCTGGAGCGTAGAACCAAGGAAGCAGAGGAAGGGCCTGCATTAGAGGAGCTGTGTCCATGTAATGATCCTCATCACAGGCTCTGAGACAAGTCTTTCCTTGTCAATCACTTATAGACCAATTCCTCTTCTCCTCTTTGTCATTGGAGGTTTCAGTGAGAATGCATGCTGTTAAATATGACAGGCGGTGAGAACACTGGAGACTTAGGTGTTTATATCCATTTGTTCCAAAGGGCTCTGGGGTTAAAAGGTCTCATTATTTCCTGCTAGGATGAAGGATGATCTATCCTCAAAGCCTTAGATCTCTGAGCCAGATAATCAGTGGAGGGTTTAAAACCAGTTACAGCCCCTGAAGTCTAGAATCAAAGACATAGCCAAAGTCTCCAGCCCGGCGATGTGCCCCATGATTGCTGCAGAATTCCCAGCACCAGAAGAGTGCATAGAAAATAGACTAAAGGTCTCCTCTGGGGCCAATATAGAGTCTTTAAACCATCTTTGAAAAGTATTTAGTTTCTGTTTGTTATTTAATAACCTCTTTCTAGTTGTAATGAGCATACTTTCACCCAGAATTGGGAAAGACAGAAAAATATTAAAAAGCTACTAACTGAAAGTCACCTGTGAAGTCTCATCACTTTGATGGATTACCTCCTGTTCTTTCCTATACCAACACACACCTTCCAAAATCTTGAGATAATGTGCTAACAAATACTACTACTACTACTACTACTAATAATAATAATAATAATAATAATAAGTCCTTTCATCTTTCATTTTGGATGTTCCCATCCAAGCCTGACCCTGCTTATCTTCTGAGATTAGATGAGATCAAGTGTGTTCAGGGTGGGATAGCCAGAGGCTCATCTTTTTAAATTATATTGTGCAGTTTAGTTAACCACAGCACAGCATTTTAAACACAAGGTTTATTTAACTACATCCTTTCAATGGTCATCTAGATGTTTCTAAGATGTTTCAACTTTTTAAGAGGAAATATTTAGGCAATGGCAAGGAGTACCCTTCCCTCACCTTCTTTCAGCAGCCCCCCTCCCCAATACTGTAAAAGCACTTCCATAAGCCCCTGCCATCTCCAGTTCCCTGCCTGGGCAGCAATTTGTTGGGCCAGAAGCTGCATACATGACTAGCAGTCCCGTATCTTTGAGCTGAGTTTTCCCTGCAGGAAATCCTTACAGATCCATAAATCAAATAGAGACCCAAGCTGGGTACAATGGAAGAACAGTGTTGTAGAGAACCATGAGGATGTTTACTACATGCACTTAAATCAGATTTCTTTCTGCATGTGTTTTGAAACACTCTGGGACACAAATCTCCTATTTGGTTCCAAACAATGGAACTCTTGGGCAAGAAAGATAGCAAACAGACTCTGTCCTCCAAAATCCTATGGTCCACTGTGAGAACAGACAGAGATGTGAGAGAAGGTCTCCAGGAAGGGTTAAGATCAGCTACGACAGGAACCAAGAAAAGCTCTTAGACCCATTTGGAATAGAAAAGTCACAGACTGGGGCTGGAGATGGGGCTGGAGAGGTGGCCTAGTGGTTAAGAGCACCGACTGCTCTTACAGAGGACCCGGGTTCGATCCCCAGCACCCACATGGCGGCCGAGAGCCGTCTGAAACTCCAATTCCAGGAGAACTCCAGCTCCAGGGGAATCTGAGACCCTCTTCTGACCTCCACGGTGTTGCACGACACGGGTGCACAGATTTGCATGCAGGCAGTACATTCATACACATACAGAAATAAATAAAATTAATTAAAAAAAGAACAAGGAAAAAAAAAAGAAAAGTCACAGACTGGGGCTGGAGAGATGGCCTAGCAGTTAAGAGTACCGACTGCTCTTGCAGAGGACCTGGGTTCGATCCCCAGCACCCACACGGTGGCTGACAACCGTCTGTAACTCCAATTCCAGGAGAACTCCAGTTCCAGGGGAACCCTCTTCTGACCTCCGTGGCATTGCACGACACGGGTGCACAAACCTGCATGCAGACAGTACATTCATACACATAAAAAATAAGAAAAATAATAAATAAATAAATAAATGAAAGTAACAGGCTGGGCTGAGGTTTGGCTAGAATGTAAGATCTGCAACTGAGGGTGTGCTCAGGGGTAAAGCTCTTCCTAGCTCGGTCAAGGCCGTGGATTTGATCTCTAGCCTCTAGCACCTTAGAAAGCAAGACAGCAAGAAAGGGAAAAAGATCCTGAAGGAAATGGCTTCCTCTTTGTTTACTGTGATGCTCCCAGTATATAACTGGAGCTGGCCCACAATAGATGCTTAACAAAGTTTTGTTAAATGTTCAGTTTTAGGATTCTCTTCTTGCTCATTTTTCATTGATGAGAGACCAACATTCTCACCTTTGAAAATCTTAAAACAAGCCAGGTCTGGTTGTCTGTGCTCCTAACTTGTACTCAAGAGCCAGGAAGGTTGCTACAAATGCCAGGCCAACCCAGCTTACAAAATGAGACCCTGCTAAAACAAAACTACAGCAGCAACAATAACATCAGGAATAGCAAAATCACAAAAATACCATCCTGAACATTTCTTTAAAAATCTTTTTAAATGTGATAATGCTAGATTTGGCTATGAAATCTCCAGTTCAGTCTACAGTCTCAACAATTTCTGTGAAAAAGAAAGAAAAAAAAAAAATCTAAGAAACAGCAACAGATAGAACTGCCTCGGGAACCAAGGAACTGGAGGCCTGAGAATTTTCTTCTTAATTTCTATAAAGCCGATTTCCTGGAATCGTGATATATGTTTTATTAGCAGCGCAAGGCTAATTCCCCTTTTCCCTCCATCTTCACGCTTTGTTCATGGGGATGTAGTTTTGTACTCAGAAAGGAGATAATATCCGTAGACTAAAAATATTGTATCATGTGGCTCCTTGCCAGCGACTCAGTAAGGCAGTCTGTAAAACCTGGCATTCCCGCCTCCTTTTTAAAGGCTTGTTTAATCAAAGCTCTCCCTCGATATTCATTCTTGGAAAACAGAAATTAAATAGAATGAAAAGTAACTGCAGCCCCTCTCTGCCCCTGGTCCTGGCTAAGAAAAAGTCCTGAGTAATCAGATCAATTCAGTTAACAACCGCTTGTCAGACAAGCTCTCTGCCTTCCATAGGGACTATCCTTTCCCACCACCCGCGGTTCTGTTTGCATGCCCCTGTCCCATTTACTCCTCACAGTGCCTTTGGTATAGCCAGAAAGAAGGTGAGGTGGCCCAGTTTCTGGAAATGTTACCTCCCTGGGGGCCAGCTATCTCTCTGCAGCTCCTAACTGCAATGTGGCAGCAGCTGGCAATACAACCTGGGTGGCTTTCAGATCTGCGGTACAAAAAACAATAAGAATTCAGCCTGGTCTCTTGGAGAACAGGATGTCCACGCCACCCTGGACTGGTTTCCAGGAGAAGGAAGATCCTTTATTCCTGCTACGTTCATGGAGTGACAATAAGTCTTCAAGCCACTGAGTTCAGGACCCCAGGTCCATTCAGAGGACCAGAAACACAAGACGAGCTCTTCCAGCCAGGCTGGGGGGTTAGAGGTACAATGCCACATGTTCGTTAGATATCTTAGTTTAAGATGAATATTTTGGGGCTGAAGAAGTGGCTCAGTGGATAAGGGCATTGGCTGTTAATGCAGAGGACCCAGGTTCAATTCCCAGAACCCACATGACAGGTAACAACAGTCTGTAACTCCAGTTCCAGGGGATCTGATGCCTCTTTCTGACCTCTGTGGGCATTGCACGACACGGTTGTACTTCTTACATATGGGCAGTACATGCATATACATCAAATAAAAAATGTTTTTTTTAAATGTGTAATTTATAAAAGCATCGATTCCTTGTTCTGTTTTCTCCAATTCCGCTCCCATCCCATTTCAGAAGTGGTAGGTAGAGAGAGGAAAAAGAAGGAGCCTGGACTGAAAGAAGAAAAAAAAACCTCCTGTTAAAACACTGCCCACTGCAGTCTTCCCTGACTCCTGCCCGTGTGGATGAGCTTAATGGGTACAGGTCACCACTCAAATGTTTTAAAGAGACATTGGCAAATACAAGCAGATTTTACTTAACCATGTTTTGGGGTGTTGTTGTTGTTGCTTGTTTGTTGTTGGGTACTTTTTGTTTGCTGTTTGTTTTTCACAGCATCTCATATATTACAGGCTGGCCTTGAATTTGCTATGGAGTGAGTGTCTGGTTTTATGCAGTGCTAAGAATAGAACTCAGGGCTTTGTGCATTCTAGGCCAGCACTCTACCAACTGTGCTACAGCCACAGTGTCCTAAACTGCTTCTGTTGATGGCCCCCTTGCTGATAAAGCTCCAGCTCTGATCCTTGCCCCTTTTGTCATTCCTATGCCGCAAGGAACCTGGGCCCTGTGCTGCATGACTGGGCTCTATCAATCTTAAGCACAACAATCCCCATGTACTGAGGGTCTACCCAGAAGTATTGTGCTAGGAATTCCTGGGGGGCACGAAAAGGGGGGAAACAAAGAAAAAACAGTGTCTTTTTTTTTTTTGGTCTTTTTGAGACAGGGTCTCCCTGTAGTCCCAGCTGTCCTGGAACTCACTCTGTAGACCAGGCTGGCCTTAAACTCACAAAGATCCGCCTGCCTCTGCCTCCCAAGTGCTCTAATCAGTGTCTCGACTTGTTCTCTTCCTGTGCTTATGTCACAGCCCTATAACCTCAGAGTACTCAGAATGCATGTTTCCACCTAAGGAAGACAGAGGGGCTAGAATGATATAAAAGGCAAATCCTTACTATGCTCCAGGCTTAGTTTTTAGATACGAATCCACTGTCTCTATGCACAAATAAAACCACTTCCTGAAAGAAAAGCCTGTGTCCTGTCTCTCTGCACAAAACTTCTGCAACAATAGGCACAGCCAGCAGCAGCCATTTCCTGTGGGGCAGGAAACATCTAACCCTGAAGAATTCTATGAGCCTCATATAAAAACCTGGGATAGAAGGTCTTTTGCTAAGACTTCTGGAGGTGACTCCAGAGTTGAAGTTGGTGGGGACATGTGACGGAGGTACTACCAGGAAGGAAAAGTGATTAACACAGAAGGCCACAACTGGTTAAAGTGTAGAGGACAAGAGACTGCACAGTCTCATCACAGCAGAACTTCCAGAATAGGGGAGACAGGAGGGGTAGGAGTCGGTCAGGAGACCTGGGTCCCCGCTGAAGTCATCAGCAAAGCTTCGGTTCTTTTTCTCATCCAGAAAGAAGGGGCTGATGGGCAACCAGAAAGGGTCTCACTGGGGCTAGGCATGGTGGTACATGCCTGGACCCCCAGCGTTTGGGAGGCTGAGGCAGGTGGATTGGGATTTGGATGTCAGCCTGAACTATATAGCAAGACCCTGTCTCAAAGTAAAACCAAAAAGGGCTGGGGCTGTGACTCAGCGCTAGAGCACTTGCCTTACATACGTGAGGACCTAGGTCCAATCCCCAGTCCTGAGAGGAAGAAAGGAGGAAACTTTTGGGGCCATCTGAGATGCTCAGCAGGTAAAACACCTAGAATGCAAGCCTGATGCAGTCTGATGATTTGCATTTGATTGCTGGATCCCATAGTGGAGGAGAGATCCAACTCCCCAACGCTGTACCATGACCTACATGTACCTACCATATCACACACACAATAATAATAAAATGAAAGTAAAACAAATGAAATAAAAATGCTATCCATTCAGAGCTTGGTTGGTCTAGGGTCAGTGTATGATGACTCCTAAGAAGATGGAAAAGCGAGGCCCCTCTTGGAGCCATAGGCAAAGGTGTACTGAAGAGAATGTTCTCTTGCCCTCCCAACAGCTCTGCTAGCAGCAAGGTTAGTGCTCTTTTAATTTAATCCTTTGTCTGCCCTGGCCTGGTGAAGACAAATCACACTTCATTTTATGCAAAAGCCCTTCCCTAATGGAAGAGCTCAAGAAAGCCCCTTAATGGGGGCACCGTGCGCTGGATCACGTCGCCTCCAGCTGCGAAGCCTATTACATCCTCTGAGTCTCCAAGGAGGCCATCGCCAAGCAAAGGGAGGGAACGAGGGGGTATGGCTATGGCGTGGAAGGGGGGTGGGTCTCACTGCACCTCCTTCAGGAGTGGAAAAGAACTGGGTAGGCATCAGAAGGAAGGCCAGAAGTCTAGCCCTTCACAGGGATCATCCTTCTCCTATGTGCAGACTGCTGGGTCCCAGCTCTACCTGCATTTTCATCAGAATACAGAAAGAGCCTGAGAGAGGTAACTATGGTGACAAAAAGGTGTCTGCGCACCCACATCAACCACATGCGTGTCACTACCAAGCACCTGAAATGTGGCTGGTCTGAATGGAGTGGAGCCTAGGAGTAAAGTGCAGACCACATTTCAAGACCATATGGAAAGAGTGCGTAAAAATGTCATTCATCACTTATCCTGGTAACATGTTGGATATATTGAATTAAGCTACAATTGTTATAACTTAAACAAAAAGAACAGAAGGGCAAGTGCATGGGAAGGAGCGGAAATCCTTTAGAAGAGCTTTATTAGGAGAGAGAAGCTTGGACCACAGTGTGCAGTGGGCACTATTGGATCTTAAAGCGGAGAGCATTCGAAGAGAAAGCCCATCATACCATAAGCAGCCTGATGGGGCCCTGAAAGGAGAGGGAGTCTTCCTTTCAAATTCTAAAGACTACCTTCATTAGGAGAGATAACTGCCAATGCAGATGACTGGAAAGGAAAGAGCCTTTAGATTCCCCGAGCAAAGGGGATTCACGGGTTTTCAGGGAGTAATGGGAAGTTCTATGCCATGTGACTAAGTCTACTTGACAGGAGGCAGAAATAGTTCAAAGTTGCCTTGGTCTTCAGCAGCAGGGGAGATGGGGTGAGCCACAGCAGTCACCTGTCACTTCTTTGTCCTGAAGGACAGACTCCAAGGGGGCAAGGCCTGATTTCTGGGGGGGTGGGGGTGGGGTGGCGCTAGAGGGTCTGTGATCTAATAATAATTAATGCCACCTGTTTTTCTGTTCTTTTAATGTGGCTACTAGAACATTCAGAACAATATATGCAGCATTCATTTCTGCTTGTAAGGGACAGTGCTGGTGCAATAGTGAACAGGATTGGTCCAAATGATATACAACTGCGTGCTTCTAATGTTGCTTTTAAATGGATACAAGGAGGGAGCGAGGGAAATGGCTTATGTGCACATCCCTATTTTACATGATCTGTGACATGATGTCATTTCATCATGCTAGATAAGGGCTACAATATCTGTCACTTTAAGGAAGCAGTGTTTCAATGTGTATGCTACAGCTATTTTTTTTAGCTCTATCCTTCATTTTCCTGGGCTGTTTTGTGGAGCCCATCGGCTAAGGTGACAGGCACAGTCCAAGCCTTGGTGGCTTCCAGCATGCTTCAGTGCTTGCTCAAGTCTGTTCTTGCTTGCTCAGCTTAGTGGTTCTGAGCATAGTGTACAACAGAACAATATGGAAGCTTTCATGCTAACTTAGCATTCACCTGTTGAGTATAGGAATCTGCATTCTCTAAGGCAGGCCCATCTGTTCAGAAACACTCGGAAAGCAGTGTCCTAGCCTTTCTGATCAGACAACTACCCAGAGATGTCTGGTCAATATGCAGACTTCCACACTACCCAGACCCCCAGAACCCCCAGAACCCCCAGAACTCCAAGATAAGGGCTTATTGACATTCAGGGAGCCAGCCTCTTCACTTGGCAGGTCTCAGTTCTGGTTATGATGAGATCATCTGGACCTTTGTTTCTGATTTCTGGGCCATGCCCAAGGCCAGTCACATCAGACATCCTAGGAGGACCCAGGCAGCACACAAGCGCACGTGTGTGTGTGTGTGTGTGTGTGTGTGTGTAAAGTTCCCTGAAGTTTTCAATTTATAGCCAAGTTTGAGCAGGAAATTGCGGCATTTAGCTCCCCCAAAGTCTCAGAATAAAACCTCTAAGTGTGAAGGCCACACAGCTTCTGCCCAAGCTGCTACTACCTTCCCCTAGTCTGAGATCCTTCCAGACTGTGCTAGCTGCTCCTGCAGGTCGGCATGTGGCTGTTCAGTCACATACAGGTGTTAAATACTCCATTAGAGCTTTCTATGGCAAGGGAGAGCACCTTTCCCGTAAACAACCCCAAACGCAATGCAGGGGCCTCCATTCCGGCCATGGCCCAGCCTTACAGCTCCCTCAGAACCATTCTGACAAAGCTGCATATTTTAAGGGGAGCTATCCTGTCACACTGGCTCCCCCAGGTGGACTCCCTTCCTCTCCAAGGACAACTGTACCTGAGAGAAGTTTCTAAAAGAATTAACACCTTATGCCAGTTTAATTTGGAACTATATTAAAGTGGGGATTTGAAAATACAAATGTAAGATAGGTATAGTGGTGCATGCCTTTAATCCCAGTACTTTAGAAGGCAGAAGTAGGTTGATCTTTGTGAGATTGAGGCCAGCCTACACAGTGAGTTCCAGGCCATCTGGGGCTAGAGGGAGACCCTGTCTCAAAAAGAAAAAAAAAACTATTATAAATACAGGTAGGTACAGTAATGTACAACTTGTTCCCAGCACTTGGGAGGCTGAGGCAGGGGAATTGCAAGTTTGAGGCCAGCCTGAACTACCAAATCTTGCAAATAAATAAATAAATAAATATTGTCTTGGAGGCTGAAATTTCTTCACTTGCAGCTTAAGTAAACCTGACATTCATTATCATGCTAAGTAATAATCATTTGGATAAGCATAAAGCAGGGCTCAGAACACAATATCCCTGATATCACACCTTGGTGACTGAGAAAACTGCAGAAGCAACAAGTTCCCTCTGACCTTGTCCCTTTCTTCTCTACAGTACATCTCGGGCCCCCCATGCCAGGAGTCTGCCACTCAGCTCCCAAAGGCTAAGGGGAGTCTGAACAGATGCCGTCACTAAGGTACCACTGTTGTTTTGTCCAATCATACATACTTTTACACAACTCTCTGCTTTTCGTGGAATCTGAACATAAAGCATATACTTTGGGGATGGAGAGATGGCTCAATGGATGAGTGTTGGCAATGCGAACATGAGGACCCGAGTTTGGATCCCAACACTCAAGTAAAAAGCTGAATGTGCCTGCAAATACATATAATCCCAGTGCTGTGGGGATCAGAGACAGGAGGCTCACTGGGGCTTGCTGGCCACTAGCCTAGTTCTAGGCTGAGATCCCACCTCAAAGGAATAAAGATGAGAGTAAGAGAGCAGTGCTCTCAACATCCTCCTCCGGCTTCTTCCAGCACTCCTGCACACAAGCACACACCACACACACATACACACCACCCTCATACACAGGCACACACAAAATACCTAGTTTTCCTCAGGATTATGTAGCTTCATTTCTGAAGGTTCCCGTGTCCTACAAAACATATCTAACAACATGCCTATACAGTGGGCATTCAATTGGACTAAATAAAAAACAAGACACTATATTTCAGAGTGCTGACTTAATACCCATCCAGGATCTCTTTTCCTTTGGTCACTATCAAGGAGTAGTGGCTAGAGGACAAGTAACAGAAGTACAGAGTGTTAGAAGAGCTTCAGGGAGAGTTTTGCTTTCCAGAAAGACTGGACTGGCCTCTCTCTACTATATACCCCTTCTTACTTCCTGCATGGGATTCAGAAGTATCAGGACATGACATGTGTACCAGCCATCTTGCAACTAAGAGGTTAGGAAAACGGGATGAAGCCAACAAACATAGTGCAGATGGAAGGGCAGAAACAGAAAGCACCCAGCCTCCTGGCGGTGCGGCACCAGCCCTCGGCTGCCTCCAGACCGCTTGGTATAGGAGAACGCAAATCCATCTCACATCTTCCACTGCGGTCTGTTTTCTATTATCAGCAGATAAACACCTCACTATCTGGCACAACAAGTATGCTATTAGTAAATACATTCGTAAAGCACCTTTTAGTACAGAGTAGACACCCATTAAGCATTTCCAAGTTCATTTGATTATTCATGCAAACACTGACATGAATGAATCTTGAACAAATGAATATTTTTGGACAGAAGGATCATCTAATAAAAACAGCTTATTCCTTCATATAAAGTTGTCTCTAATAACCTTCTAGACAATGTTCCACATCTTGGAAGCTACCTACATTGGTCCTGGAGTTTATTCTCAGGAATTATTTTTCCCTGTTAGAAAAAAATCGGTCCCATTGAAGCTGCAAGCCTGCAGTGGACGGCAGGAACAGCACAGTATCCTACTTCAGCGTCCTCTTCCGGTGGCCAGGCTGGTAACCTAGTGGAGGTGACTTCCTGGGCCAGGCAGCTGCAGGGCACTCACGGGGCATGCTGGGGCTAAGGAGGAATGGTTAAGAGGCTTCACCCCGGGTTGGTAGTTATTAAAGCCCCAGTTCCATAAGGAATTCAATTTCAAAAGGGAGAGAAGAGACCTCAGCTGCCTCAGACTGAATTGTGAGGTAACTCTCTGGGACCCGGTCCCTGCTCTGCACCCAAGAATCCCTAGGACTTTTAAATTGTGCTTTTTTTCTACTTCATCTGTAAGCTTGACTTCATCTCTTAGGAAGCCTATGTTAGCGTCTTGACTGGGAGTGCATATTTTGTGCTTTCAAAAATAGCATGGGTGGCTTTTTATCCACTTAAAGGTGACAAACTTTTGGCTCTGCCTGGCCCAGGTTTCAGAGGCCACTCAACCTTGAATACGAGCAAGCCCCACCTACCACAGGTGATCCTCTGCTTCCTGTGTCACTCAGGAAGCACTGGAGCTTAACATGGTTAAGAGCTTATCCAAGATCACACACTCCTATGCACAAAGCCTTGCCTGAGCCCTGGAAAGGCAGTACATCCCCACTGCCACATCCCCCTGCCCACCAGGCTGAGCCAACAGGCTCCTGCTCCAAAGCCTACTCAGGAACCCAGGACGCTTACACTGAGGGGTGTGTTCTGGCTTGTGTCTTCTGGGTCAAAGGCCTCCACTTGGTAAATGAATCCAGGATTTGTTCTTTCTACTACATAGAGGTTTAAACCTGATGGACATCAAAGAGGAATAAGAATATCTTATTAGATAAATAAACAGGAAACCCCAACACACCCAGAAGGAACAGAGCGTGCTGGCATCACGGGGACAGACGCAACCCAGGGGAAGACCGCCAGTCAGCCTGTCTGAGCAGAGCTGTTCACGGAGATCACTGAAGTGCCAGGTATCATGTCTTCAGTCACCTGTCCCCCATAGGAAGGTGACCCAAGGGGGAGCTGTTAGCTGGGAAAGCGGGCTGGGAAGGCAGCAGGGCTGCGAAGCCACCCTGGTACAGCTAGTGTGACGCTGCTCACACTCAGAACCGCTTCTTGAACTGAAGCCACCCTGTGACCTGAACTTGGCCTCCCAGTAGAAGGGTGTGGCTGTGATGGCCGGCCTTACCAAGGGGCAGGGGAAAAGTGCAGTAAGCTGAGGGTCCTAGAAGCTCAGGGAGAGGCCAAAACTTGATTCCATCTGCTACGGAGTTCTTGGCACTCAGGACAGGAAGGAGTAGGCAGCACCGGCCCCTCCAGGCTCTGTCTCACTTTCTGAGAAGTGGCTGAGAAAGTTGAACCGAGCACTCCGTGGGGGTGCTGTGCTAAAGACTTTACCTGCATTCCCTCTCCTTTTGTCCTCACAACAGCCCCATTATAATAAATAACAAAGGGTAATTATTCTACCAGTGTAATTAGCACTTTACAGTGAGGAAACTGAGACTCAGGTGGGTTACAAAGTTGTCTCAACTGGGAAGTGGTAGGATCAGAAGGCAAATCCAGACTGTTACAAAGCTGAACTGAGCTTGGCAATGCTATCCACTAAAACGGGAAAGATGGTAGAGAAGACTGGGTGGGAGTCTAGAGTTTGGTGTGGGAGGCTTGAGAAGCTTGAGAAGCTCATTAGACATCCAACTGGTATTGGGTAAGACAGATGGATGTTTGAGTGGTAGTTCAAGGAGATCCCAGGTAAGACAATGAACTTGGGGCTCTCAGTGTACAGCGTACACAAAATGAGGAGCTTGGCCAAACCAGGTGCCACGTGCTCCTCCTAGGTTCCAGCTTCCTTATCTTTATTGTATTATTTTTCTGAATGTGTGTTTATTATGCTGTGTGCATAATGTGTGTGTGTAGAGGTGAGAGGACAGCTTTGTGGAGTTGGATCTCTCCTTCCACTTTTATGTGCGTTCTGTATATTGAACTCAGGTTTCCAGATTTCCACAAGAGGCTTTACCTGCTGAGCCGTCTTGATGCCCCGCCCCTGCCTTTTTTTTTTTTTTTTTTTTGGTGTTGGGACTCAAACCCTGGTTTGGTGCATACTATATAAGCACTTTACCACTGAGGTACATCTCTAGCCCGATAGTTCCTTAGGTCATCCCTAGTGGCTCACAGAGGCCATGAGAGGGCACAGACAAGTCCATCAAGGGCTACAGAACACACTGCAACAAACCTATGAAGGGCTGAACTTAGGCTCCTCCAGAAAGCTCCACGCTGAGGCCTCTGTGCTCAGTGTTCTTCCTTAGGACTGGGAAGTGACAGAGAGAAGTGCAGATGTGAGGCTCTGCAAACCGTGGGGTATCATGGCTGGGCGTGCTGAGCAGAGGACATTTCATTTATTCCCCGCTCATTAAGCAGCTGTCTTTTCTGAGGAAGCAGCCACTCATTTATTTACTTTTTCTGTTTGCCTCTGTCCCGCAGGGTCCTCCCTGATGCCACTGTCCGGGCTGCATCACACACCCCGGTTATGTCTTACCTTGCGCCAAGTTGCCTTGAAACTGGGGTGGCTCATTCACATCTGTCACCTGCACAGTCAGAACCTGCAGGTCTGTGACACCAACATCATCCTTAACATAAATCTGCAAATCAAATGTTTTTGGTCCTGTTTCAAAATCTAGTTGTTCCTTCCCAGTGGTGACAACCTAAAACAAAATGCGAAATTCTCAGCAACCACACTGAAGAAGGTCTGCTTTGGATGCATGCGCTTCCCAACCGGATCTTACTAGCAGGAAAGCATCTGGCCTCCTGGCAACCATCCATCACTCACTGTCAGGAAGCCGTTGTTTGCCTTAGTCCTTCCAGCAGAAGTCTCATGACACTTCGCAGAAGGGGCTCCTGGGTAGGATACTGCTTTTCATAGGAAAGAAAAATATTCAGGAGACATTCTGGTGTAATTAACTGGAGAGGGAAGGCCGGGGAATTTAAAAGCCTACTGCCACTTGGCTAGGCCCTAGCAGGCCTCTTAGCTAACCTGGATGCAGTTGGATTTTCTCCTCTTTAAGAAGGGACGCCATGCCGCCTTGGGACTGCTAAGCTACATGTTGACAGTCACCTCACTCTCATTTGCCAAAGTCCACATCCAAGAATAAATCAAAGGGTCTATGTGTGTGAACAGGCATTGTCTATTTAGAGAACAAGCCGCTCACATTTCTGTGCCTTTCCCTATACATTTCCTTTACCAGAAACTTTTGTTCTCTGTGATGTATTTTGGAGAGATTGGAAGGCTACCAAGAGCAGGGCCAAGGAGACATGCCCTCAGTCCAGAGCTGTGGCCACATGAGCCCTTGTTGTCCTTGGCAGGAGGGTCCTGCTGAGGCTAACTAGAGCCAGCCTGAGATCTCTCGTGTCCAGAGACCCATCCCATCTCCAACACAGCCCCAGAGCTCATACAAGGCCCAGAGCTCTTTGAGATGTTGTAGTTTAGTCATCCCTACAAGTACTCATGTTGAAATTTAATTGCCACGGTGATACCACTGGCTGGTGCAAGCTGACCTGGAAGAGGCAGGTGGGTGGTGATCGCAAACCCTTATTCTGATAGCCTATAAAGCTTTCACGAAGGGCTGGAGAGATGGCCTAGCGGTTAAGAGCGCCGACCGCTCTTACAGAGGACCCGGGTTCGATCCCCAGCACCCACATGGCGGCTGAAAACCGTCTGAAACTCTAATTCCAGGAGAACTCCAGTTCCAGGGGAATCTGAGACCCTCTTCTGACCTCCGCGGCATTACACGACACGGGTGCACAAACCTGCACGCAGACAGTACATTCATACACATACAGAAATAAATAAAATTAAATTTAAAAAAAATTAAAAAAAAAAAAAAGCTTTCACGAAGCGGGGCTACTTCCCAGACTTGCCCTGTTCCTGCCTTCTTGGTCTCTGTGTCTTCTCTCCATGGGGTTGCTTTGGCCATGCTACGCTGCAGCAAGATGGCCTCACTAGTCATTAGCACCTTGACGCTGGCCTTGCCAGCAGCCAGAACCAGAAGAAGGCAATTCCCTTTCTTTATAAATTACCTGTAGTATTCTGTAGTATTATTTATAGCAGTAAAAGTCAGAGTAAGACAGATACCCAGGTCTAAATTAATTCATTACCTCTCTTTTTAAAATTGCTCATGTGCTAGAGTGTACACACGTGGAGGTCAGAGAACAACTTTCAAGGGTCAATCTTCTCTCTCCATGAAGGGCCCAGAGATTGACAGGCCATCAGGCTTGGTAGCAAGACTTTTACCTTGCCAGCTCTTCTCTCTCTCTCTCTCTCTTTCTCTCTCTCTCTCTCT
Organism: Rhizomys pruinosus; assembly: GCA_009823505.1. Taxonomy (NCBI): domain Eukaryota; kingdom Metazoa; phylum Chordata; class Mammalia; order Rodentia; family Spalacidae; genus Rhizomys; species Rhizomys pruinosus. Next base: position 690,602 of record VZQC01000749.1, on the reverse strand, counting down.
CTCTCTCTCCTTTTTTGCATTAATAGGTACAGAACCCAGAGTCTCACACATACTAGGTGTTATGGTTGGAATGAGAAACGTCCCCGTAGGCTCATGGATTTGAGCCCTTGATCTGATGGTGGTGTTATTTAGAAAGGTAGAATCTTAAAGAGGTGCAGCCTTGCTGGAGGAAGCGCATCACTGGGGAGACTGAGGGTTTATAGCCTCACCCCACTTCCTGCTCATCCTCTCTGCCTCCTGTGTGCAGTTGAGATGTGATCTTTCAGCTTCCTGCTCAGGCTGCCTACAGCCCACCTCACCTGCCACTGTGGACTCTCCCTCTAGAACCATAAGCCAAGCTGCCTTCCTGAAGTTGCTTCTGCTCAGGGTGTTTGATCGCAGCAAGAAGAAGTAACCCAGGGCTGGGTGGTACGATACTCAGCATCAGGTAATAATGACAGCACTTGGCTCTGCTCCCATTTCCTCTGCTGAACTTCCATGCGGCCTCAGCAGAGTTCCCTCCCCTTCCTCTGACTCTAACTCTGGAAGTTATTCTTGGCCGTAGTCTAGCAGCTGATGAATTTAACAAAGAGCAAGGTCAGGGAGGAAGACTTTACTGCAAGCTGTGTATCGTCTGAGAGGGTTGCATGGAGGTGGAGGGTGTCAAGTTTAACCTTGCAAGATCTAGACTGGTTGTGAGATGTGATTCCAGCCACAGGGGTGAATGAGTGTGTGCAGTGGAGGGGCACCAGAGAGAAGGGTGGAGAGAGGAAAGGGGGACCCTGGTGTCTGCAGAGAGCCCATCTGTGTGTGAGCCTGGTAGCCACTTACCCCGAGTGGATGTGGCCACTATGTTCTACCCAAGGAAAATGAGCTAACACAACACAGGCCGTGAAGCACAAACTCTGAGCCAGACTTTAAAGCTCAACTTCCTGCGTTTGACTTTCCCATGCTTCATTTTCTCGATCTGTAACATGAAGGTAAAAACAACACCTGCTTTGTACTGTTGTTGCGAGGTTTATAGGAGCTGACCCACGGTCAGTGCTTGCTGACCCACGGTCAGTGCTCGGAGCACTATCTGGTATTGGGTAACTTTTTTCAATGGCCAATATCACCCTTGGGTGATAAAGAGTGTGATCTACCCGAGCAGGCTCCTGCCAAGATGGTCCACTGATTCATTCATGTTCCAGCCCCTGCTCAATCTGGAACTTCTTCATCCCAAGGTTGTATCTTTTCCCCCTACATCACCTATTGCCAGCTCTCCTGGAACTAATTTGAACTCCCTACAGAAAGCAAATATTCTGCTCACAAAGACTGTCCAAAGTTTTTATCTTAGAGCCAAAAGGATTGTGTTGCTACAAATGGAAAAATTGTTTGGGGGTATTTTATTGTTGTTGGTGGTGGTGCTGTTGTTGTTTGGGGGAGTTTTTTTTTCTCTTTTCGGAGACAGGGTCTCACTATAATAGCCCCATCTGGAACTCATTATGTAGACCATCCAAGGCTGGACTTGATCTTGCAGTGATCCACCTGCCTCTGCCTCCTGAATGTTGGGATTAAAGCTGTGAGCTACCACGCCAGTTGCTTTATTGTTTACAAGCATTTATCAAATGTTTATGGGTCTGCCTCTTGCCAAGCTGTTTTTTGTCCGTTCACTTAATTGTCACAACAACTGCAGGTTAGCAAACCTCTTTCCACTTTACACATAAGGAGATTAAGATAGAGAAGGAAGGGGCTATCCCAAGGTCCCAGATGGGAGTAGGTAACCTCAATTTAGCTACAGGCAATGATTTGGCTGCAGATTTCTAAAATGAAGCAGCAAGTTTGACTGTACGTGCATGAACTTTGCAGTTATCCTAAGCAAGGCTGAGCAAATGGGCCCATCGTGCTCAGAAAACTGATGGGGAAAGAGAAGTCAGGCTGAGAAATGGCGACAAAAGCAGAGCAAGCGCTGGCCCTCCCCGAATCTCGGAGAGCTCCTCTGCCTGCTGTCCTCTGCCTACTGTTCTCTTCCAGGGCTGCTCCTGAAGAAGACCCCTGATCCGTGCCTAGCCGTCACACAGGGCTGAGGAGTCCCTGATTTCCCTCTAATGGGCAGTAGTGAGCTCTCTATGTTCTAGTCATGAGTTAACAACTCAGTAAAGTTGTTTAGAAAATAAAAATGCTGCCCAGAACTAGACACCCTGGTTTCCAGTCTCAGCCCTGCCACACGACCTAGGACAAACTCCTCAGTCTCCTGTGTTTCATTTCCCTTATAGGTGGGAAGGAGATAATGTTAAAACTACAACCATTAGACTGTCTTGAGGATTTTAAGGGCAAAGGTATATGAATCATTTTCAGTGCTGTCCAGCACATAGACTCTATTCTGTAATTGTGAGCAGTTGGCAGGGCTTATGGAGGCAGGCAGCAGCTGCTAGAGGCAGGCCAGATGTCAAGAGTAGACAGGCAGAACAGCTAAGCCCTGAAGCCAGCATCTGGATTCTGGGAATATCCATGGGGTGCTGAGGGTGAAGACTGGCTAAACCCAGCCCTGACTATGGAGAATACTGAGCTCTGGCCTCGGGGTGTGGGTTTCACAGCTGTAGGGCCTTTTTCCGAAGCTCCCCTAGTGATTCAAATGATGATCTGGGTTTAAGAACACCGGTATGTACTTCATGGAAGTAACCAAGTCTAGACCAGGCAAACTTGACCCCCAGTGGGTCCCATGAAGACCCCAGGGACCCATGGTAGGGCCGGTACTAACTGCAGGAGTTTGCCAGGCCTGTGAGGAAGGAGACTGGGGTGGAGAATAGCAAAGGCAGCCAATTCCAGGCCTAAAGACATCTTCAGAATGGCCTTCTCTATGAGAACGTGACAACTTTGGGAAAGACTTAAATGGAAAACTAGACAACAGAACAACTATGGCATGCAGATTCAAATGATCATCTCTGAATCATCGAAGAGGAAACACACACGTGGGGCTGAAGCTGGAAACCTATGTGCTTATAAATGGGTATACATCTTTCATATTAAATATGTTTTCTCTTTCAGGTCATCTCCCAAACAATCACAGAGTCACAGGAGAGCAGGGTCACCTAGATTCAAGGTCCTGACTTTTCAGATCAGGATTCACCCTTTCCCATTCAAAGAACAAGTTAGCCGAAGCACACCTGATACCCAGTATCATGTGCAGGTGTAATGTCTATAGAGACTGGGTAATTGAATAAGGAAAGCCCAAAGGCTATAGGGGATTCTAGTGCAGGAGGTTCTGGGATCCCCCAAAAGGTGGGAAATTAGAGCAGGAAGAGAGGACAGGATCAATGCTAAAATCCCTTGCAGGTATGGGACATGGCAGAGATGACAGGCTGCTCACCTCAAAGTTAGTGCCTGACAGTCTGTTCACCCTGAAGGCTTCAGTGAAGGGTTTTGGGTTGATTACTAGCGGAAATCCCGGGATCACGGGTGACAGCGATACTGACAAATTCACGGAAAACTCATGCACCAGAGTCGCAGGTGGAGCGTTCTCTGCCACACTGCTGGTGGCAGGCAGGTGGATCAGGTGCAGCGCTTCTCCTCCTGTAGGTTTAAAAAGATGAGGTAGCACAAGCGGAGCGCGAAGCCTTTGCTGGGAACAGAGACTTCATAACTTGGTCCATGGCTTCATTTTGTGTTAACAGTGAGAACTGGTCACTCCTCAAGGCTGAATGCTCTCGGCAAGGGCTGGGAGTGAAAACGTGAGGTCTTCTGGAAGCTGAGGAAACGGCCTGACTAAATAGCCATGAACTCTGTTTCTGCTGCTGGAAACAAAGCCTGTGCTTCTCCCCTGCCTCCCTCCTCTTTTCTCCTTCCCGGCCTTTGTGAAAGAGCCAGTGAAAGAAACTCATCCTGCTTTAAGAGACAACAGCACTTTAGGCCCCCAAGTGTGCTAATGACATCCTCTCTCTTGCAGAGGGCCAGAAGATGCTAAAAGTTTGTTTTCCTTTTCTGAGGCAGTGTTGGATTCATGAGGTCATCTGAGAATTGAGTGTGTATCACTAGGGAACTCCAGAATCATGGGAAATTTCTCAAAGCTGTTAGCAATGCCAAGGACAATGATCTGTTATTGTTGGAGGCTATGCTGTTTCCTGTCCTGTTGAGGGTCAATCAACACTTCTTTGAGGATTAATCCTCATTTCACAGAGGAGACAATGAGAGAGTCTGGAGGGCGCATGAATTGATTTGGGCTGCACTGCAGTTCAGGAATTTTACTGGTTAAGAGAGCAGGTATTTTTCCTAGGAACATGTGGAAGCATTTCCAAGGTCCACATGGTACAATGCCCGATTGGCCCACGACAAGGGAGATCCACCAGAGGCCACACTCTCTCATGTTTTCAGAATATTGCTAACCATCATGGGCTGGGCCTGAATAGTGTCCTCAAAGCTTCATGTCCCACAGAACCTCACAAAATGCCCTGTATAGAAATAGAGGCTTCACGGGTATATGTAGTAGATTAGGGTAGACCTTGAATCCAGTGGCTGGTGACCCTATAAAAAGTCAGAGTAGGTGCTAGAGAGGTGGCTTAACAGTTAAGAGCACTGGCTGCTCTTGCAAAGGACCCAGGTTTGGTTCCCAGCACCCACATGGTAGATAACAACCATCATTCTAGAGGATCATCTGATGCCCTCTTCTTGCCTCTGTGAGCATTATACAACATGAGTGCACTTACATGCATGCATCCAAAACAGTCAGACACATAAAGGAACAACAACAACAACAACAAAGTCAGCACAGAAATGCATACAAAGGAGGAATGCATGGAATAGAAGAGGCAGAGATTGGAAAGATACCACTACAACCATCAAGTAAAAAACCATAAGCAGCAGCTGTAACATGAGACTGGACTGGAACCGGGGTATGGTGATACAGGTCTATTTATAATTGTACCTACTTATGAGGGTGAGGCAGGAGGATCGAAGGGTCACAGCTACACACAGAGTGAGTTCATCCCAACCTGGACAGTTCAGTGAGACCCTATTTCAAAAATAAAAAGAGGTCTGGAGCCAGGTGTAGTGGTGCACACCTTTAATCCTAGCACTTGGGAGGCAGAGGCAGGCGAATCTTTGTGAGTTCAAGGCCAGCCTGATCTACAGAGTGAGTTCCAGGACAGCTGAGGCTACAGGGAGACCCTGTCTCAAAAAGACCAAAAAAAAAAAAAAAGAGGTCTGGAATGTAGCTCAGTATTAGAGGGGTTAAATCCCTAACACCACACACTTACACACACACACACACACACACACACACACACATACAAAAGAAATACTGGAATCTAAGCTGACCAAAGCTTCATTATGAGAGCCTTCCTAAGTTTCACTTCAAATTTTCCACAGCCTCAAGGAAAGTATAACCATAAATAAATAAATAAATAAATAAATAAATAAATAAATAAATAAATAGTAAGTCCTGAGAAATTATACTTCAGGTATAAAACTTGAGATCTTAGTAAAAAGACAAAAATAAAAAAGAGCACAGTTGTTTTGTTTTGCCTGTCTTACTGGCAAGTGCAGCTACCCTTTTGCCACTGCTTTTGCCATCTTTCAAAGATGTGAAAAGACACAGCTTTTCAACCTTCTAATATGGACTGAATACTCATGTCTCTCCAAGGATCCTCCAAACCTTCAGTGCCAGATGGGGACCGCTGAGACATCCAACTTGTGGACTGAGCTACTACTTCTTCAGAGTATTAACTGCCATTGTTGGACTACCCAGGCTGTATCACGGAGACCAGTACAGGTAGATCAAGACAGGACATGGTGCTTACTGGACCTTATTTGGTGACCATGGGAAGGGAAAATGCCAGTGTGGAACACAAGGGCAGAACTGATGTTGGTTTGGGCTTGCCAAGGAGGAGACTTCAAACACAACATCTTTCAGCCTAATAAAGGAAAAATTTCCACAGCCTCACCCCAACGGCACACTGCTGTGGCCGCAGACCTTAGCACTTCTCTGAGGACCCGGAGAGGCCAGAGAAGCTGTGCTCTGCAAACACTGCTTGCTGACTGCACTTGGGTTTTCCAGGGGATCTCCATTGACTTGTTGTATTGATCATAACTTTGAGAAGACCTGGGTCTGAAACTAATTCCAGAAAGAAGCAGCAAACGAGCCCAGGGCACCTGGCTCCAGGGGCAGGCTCCTTAGACAGTTTTTCCTAGTCCTTCTCACATCAAGAAAGATATTTTGGAAAAGAAGTAAATCGATCCAGGGTCTTCAAGCAGTTTGTATTGAGAACTGTACATTCTGTGTTTGGCTAAAGCCAGGATGTCCTTAGCTAGGCCCTTTCTGCTGACGCCCTTTCTGGTGACCTCTTCTCCCAGGGCGAGTTCATATGCTAGGATCATGCAAATGAACCCCCAAAGGTAAAGACATTCCTTGGAGATACTGAAAAGGAAGGTAGCCATGCTAGTATCACAATACCTCATTCCTCCAGCTCCCCTGCCAATAAAGAGGCAGTAACAGTGATAGCGATTACAATAATCAAGTGACCTGGGTCTGTGTGCTAACGTGGAGCAGTGGTAAGGTGCAGTGCTCACAGAGTGTTCCACATGATCAGTTCCTGCAGTGCTCACAGAGTGTTCCACATGATCAGTTCCTGCAGTGCTCACAGAGTGCTCCACATGATCAGTTCCACAGGAAAGTTTGAGGCAGGTTCCAAAGGTACCCATCTAGAAATAATGTCCCCAGCGGTGATCAACAAAGTAGTAGCAGAGGGAAGGTCAGAGGCTCAAAACCAGCTCTGCCTAAGACTCCTTGTTTTCCATCTAAGGCTAGTCTTCTAGATGGTTCTTTTGTGGCTGGAGTTTGGCAAACGGGCAAGAAGCTTTAATGGAATTTGACTTACATATGTGTCTTGATTAAGAATCAAATCAGAATTGTTGGCATCTGACCCTTGGAAAAGAAAAGGCATGAGCAGGTGTGTTATGAGCCACAGAGCCAGCTGCAACAGCTCCATACGTGATAGGTTCACTTGTTTCCCCAGAAATACAGCCTTTCTGGAAATGGGCCTTGGGGGTTTCCTTCTGGAAGCCAGGGACTGTTAAGGTCTCCCTAGCTTCAGTTATTGGCAGAAAGCTGACCTCCCTGGGTGGGACCAGGGTAGGGAGTGGCGACTCTTACAGCTCTGCTTTCAGGACACAGAGCTGTGCTCACCTGAGACAGTCTCTCAATGAATGCTCCTCCAGGGGCCGCTGAGATGGCTCAGCTGATACAGGCACTTGCCACACAGGCCTGCCACCCGAGTTCAATCGCTAGGACCCATGTGGAGGTGGAAGGAGAGACCAGCTCCACCAGTTTGTCCTGTGACGTTCATACGTGTGCCGTGGCATGCCCCTCTCCATCATGTACTTGTAACACACTAGTAATAAATACAGATTTAAAATAAATAAACAGTCCTTCATTGTTTTCTAGTGACTAATCAAGGGCGTGGGGTGTCAGTGATGTGAAGCAGAGATTTGAAACTGGAGCCCTTGCTTCAAGTGTCAGCTTGGCTGTTGTTTGACTGTGTGACTGCGAGCTGGATCCTGACCTTCCCCGGGGTGCCAGTTGGCTTTCTTGAGGTGCTACCCCAGTGGCTGCTAATCAGGGTTCTGTTGCTAAGGAACAACCATGGGAGCCTAATGACAAAGCCTGCAAATCTTCAGTATGGTTACAGAGAAAAAAGCACACAGTATAGCAAGACTATTAAAGTAAGGAGACCCAAGGCAGCTGAAGGTTCCCTCATAGCAAGAGATCTGGAGATCCCAGGGCCCAGCTACAATTGTCACCTTTTCTCCAAGGGCCATGGAAGAATGCACTTGGATTAGGACCCACTGATGCATGCAAACATACTGTCTCAGTCCATTTCCTGTTGCAATAACAGAATACCACAGATTGGGCAAATTGTAGACAATAAGACTTCCTTTGGCTCATCCTTCTGCACACTGGGAGGTCCTAATTGAGGGGTTACACCTGGTGAGAGTCTTCCCAATGCTTCACAACAAGGCATCTCAGAGTATGAGGCAGCCCAACTTGCTGTTAGTTTGAGAAAGGGTCTCACTCTGCAGCCCACGCTGTCCTGGAACTCACTATAGAGCCCACGCTGGCCCCAAGCTCATGGCAATTCTCACTCGAGTGCTAGGATTATAGGTACGTAACGCCCGGCTCAAGCTTCCTTTCATAACAAACCTACTCTCTTGATAGGAAGGGCACGTCCACAAAACTAACATTAATCTCTTCATGATGGCTCGACCCTCAGGACCTCTCATAGTATTCCAGTGGGTTCAGTTTCTAAGACTCAATACATGTCAATCACACCAAACACCTTGAAAGCATGGAAGCCAAAGGAAAGCTAAGACCAGGTGCAAATCATCCATCTCACTGATGCACAGTGCTCAAAAGCTGGGACACACCCCGCAGAAACTCCCAGGACATAGGACACATTCCAGGCAATGTTGCTAATCAGCATGTTTTTCACACCTTGGCCAGGGGATAGTGTGTTACAGGAATTCCAGGAAAACAATGCAAGCTAATAACTGGCCCGCTAGGCATTAGATCACAGGGCCTGCACCTTTAGTTCTGCCTGATCCCAAAGCTTGAATCAGGCCATGCCTCGATGCAGCTCTCTCTGGGACAGAGAAGCAGTCTTGGCAACTCTCAATTAATGGTAGCAAGTTCAATCATGTTTCTTGTTGTATACACTATGTTCAACTAAATCACAAAATGTGAAACTTCTTGCCACCCCTAAAAGGTTATAAACATCAGTCCTGTCCTTCATTCTGAGAATTGGTCTAAGACTACTCAAGGAGACTGCTAGTTTGGTCCTGAGGTGAAGGCTCCTCTCTGAAGAGGCTCCTCTGCCTCCCCCAACCCACTTCTGCCCCACCCCCCATTCTCACTCTTAATGAGGCTTCTCTCCAGGCTTTAAAGGGAATCCACTTCTCCCATTTAAGACCCCATCATGTTAGATCTCCATATATCATATTGTTTCTGTCTAATCCTCTCCCTCCCAACATGAGGCCCAATCCTGGCCTTGAGGACTTCTCATTCTAATAAGCCTCCTGGGAGGGAATTGTGTCCGCTTCCTTTGCAGATGGACAGCTGCTACTTTACAGCAGGACTCTTACAGCACGGGCACCACAGAAGATAGTACACATACTGATGAACTGTGGAGTCCTATGAAGGTTTGTCTTCCTAGCTCTTTCACTGCCATAGCATATACCTTCCTCACCCAGCCCTTCTTAGAGGACCTGACCCATTCGAGGCAAGGAGAAAAGAAGGGGACTCCACTAAGGACCCCACAAATCAAATTAGGTTGTACTTAGAGGCATGTTGGTCGGGGAGCCTCACCAACCCCTAAGCGCTGGTTTCTTTTCCCAATGCCACATACATGAAAAACAGATGGGTTCCTAGGATCTGGGTGAATGGTGGAGCTGGGAACGAGAAGAAGATGAGCAGCTCCTGGGCAAGAAGGAAGAGCTGAAAGGTCTGTTCTGAGGCCAACTCGAAAAGGAGGACATCTTTGGACGTCATATAAACAGTTGATTGAAATCCAGAAAGACTTTCTGGAAATCAACTCTTCCTGAATTTCAAACCATGAAGACATTAAGGAGCAGTTACATCTAATTTCACAAGGGGCAAAACACACTAGATCTCTTTTCTGGATTTCCTGACACTTGTCTTTCCAAGGACCACGCCCAGATGTCGGGACTGGGGGACTTCTTCAAGACATCTATGATCACCTCCCACCTGGCACTCATGGAGAAACTCAGGTCCATGAGCTTGACACCCTTCCATGTTCACATCAGCCTTCTAGACCCAGAGGAAGTCCTTCCTCTCTAACTCTTCTGGCACGCTTCATTTCCGTGAGCGCAATACAAAATCCATTTCCCTGGAGGCTTTCTAAAACTGTAGACAGCTTCCATATGCAGCAGGTTTAAATATGCTGGGGTCCTTTGCTGCTTCCTTTGCCTTCTGGGAGTTACATATGGCCCTTTGATGCTGAAGGAGCCTTAAGATTTCCATCTCAACTTTTTCCCTCAGGTACAGTCAAGATTTTTGCCTCTTTTATGTTCTCTAGGGATTTTCTTTGTTAGCCATTGTCAGAATGGCATATGAAAGCTTCCCAAACGGAAACTTCCTTTTTCCCCATGTTAGTAGGAGATGGGGAAGAAAGCTGATTCAAATATATCTATGAAGTAGACAGAAGATCTGAAGCACTGCATTTGGTGAGGGAGCATCATTAAATGTGAAACAACACACACACACACACACACACACACACACACACACACACACACACGCACGCACCAGACTCTAAAAAGATGGTGATCAACAAAACAAAATATACACCAAATGCCATCTATTCATGACACAGAAGCCCCGCAGAGCATTAAGAGATAATAAACCCTGACATTATGGGCCTGACATTGTAGTTGAAGAAGGAGGACACATACATTACAGGTGAATTACAGAATGGTAGCTCATGCCAGCTTGCTGAGCACTTGCTCTGTACTGGACACTGTATGGAGATGTTGGCATAGAGAGCATGTGCAGGCAAGGGCGTTCCAGGGTGCACTGGGGAAAGGATTTATCATGAGCCAGAGCAAGTGGGAAGGCCCTGGGGGATGGTGAGGCCGAGTTGCACCTTGAAGGTAGAGCCCAAGGAAAGAAAAGAGGAGGCTATTTTGCTTTCTTTGAAGCTCTCATCCAGATACCTACTTCCTACATGCTGAAGACAGATGTATGTGTATCTGTCCTCATACTCACAAAGACAGGACATATCAGACTACACTAGTCCTTCCGAAACTGGGGCTTGACCTGTGCAAGGAAACGCATGGCAAAGTGAAAAGTTTTTGGGCAAGGAGAGATTCGGATGTACTTTTCTATCTGAAATCCCAAGTATTTCTGCAAACCTGTGCGATCTGCTTCTTTCACTCATCTGATGATAAAGTTCCACATGACAGTGTTCAAGTGCAAAACACTGGCTTCATTCTTTCTAACCTCACTCCTCGCTGGGGGACAATACATGTCACCTCTTAAACAACTATAGCTCTAAAAACTCATGTTTCTGAGGAAACTTCCAATGTTTACTTCAAGTGAGAGCCTTAATTGCTCAAAGCCTGCTTTAATTTTATACATCCTCTGCCCTCTGAAGGCTAAAGCCCTGATGAAGGAGGGCTCAAAATTAGCAAATGTAGTTTTAGCTGTCCTGGTACTCATTATGTAGACCAGGCTGGCCTTGAACTCACAGAGATCTGCCTGCCTCTGCCTCCCGAGTGCTGGGATTAAAGGTAGTCTTTTTTGTTTTTTGTTTTTGTTTTTGTTTTGAGACAGGGTCTCCCTGGAGCTCCAGCTGGCCTGGAGCTCCCTATGTAGATGGAGGCTGCCCTCCATCTTGTAGAAATCTGCCCGCCTCTGCCTCTGCCTCTGCCTCTGCCTCTGCCTCTGCCTCTGCCTCTGCCTCTGCCTCTGCCTCTGCCTCTGCTTCCCAAGTGCTGGGATATTTATCTTGTTAGCAGATCAAAGAGGAAAATCAAATGTTCATTTTTATGGATCTTAAAAAGGCATTTGATTTAAAAATCCATTTTGATTTAGAACTGAATCATCCAAATAAAACTAGCTCTTTAACATATAAAACATTTCCACCTCACACAGAAAGTTAGCATTGGCTTAGTGGTAACAAGGCAGGAATGCACGCTCTTCTCGTTAATTAGCAATGGTCAGGAGGAACAGGCCTGACAATTAGAGAAAGAAATGGCACATATAAAAATAGGAGCAGAGGACTATGGATGTTCGTTCCCTTCAGTCCTGGAAAATATATGAGAATATACAGAGAAATTGTTATAAACAGTAAGATGGTTCACTAATAGGCATCCATATGTCATAAAACAGAAAGTAAAAAAGATGTAAGAGATGAAAAGATTTCATTTACAAATATAAAAAAGGAAAAGGAACACGTTACTAGAATAACTGGGATCAGAATGTAAAATATCTACATAAAAGAAACCTAAAACTACTCCCAGTTTGAACCAGCATCTAGAACCCTGGACTTTGATCAGCAGGAGGCTCAGCAGCAGAAATGATCACCAATACATTTTCTTAAGAATTTACTATGTCCCAGGTTCTTCTCTACAAATTTAAAAAGCTTAATTTCAATAATTCAAACTGACAATACTTTAAAAATCATATGAGATTCTTGAAGCTCTTGAATGGAGTATATCAAGTATTGGGGGGGTTGGAAAGATGGCTTAGTGGTTAAGAGCACTGACTGTTCTTGCAGAGGAGACCTGGGTTCAATTCCCAACACCCACATGGTGGCTAACAACCATATGTAACTCCAGTTTCGGGGAATATAACACCCTCGTCTAACTTCTGCAGGCATTTCAAACACGGGTACACTTAGACACATGGTGGCAATACACTCATACACATAAAATAATAAATTAAAAAATATGTTTAAGGGCTGGAGAGATGGCCTAGCAGTTAAGAGTGCTGACTGCTCTTGCAGAGGACCTGGGTTCGATCCCCAGCTCCCACATGGCAGCTGAGAACTGTCTTTAACTCCAGTTCCAGGGGAATCCGACACCCTCTTCTGACCTCCACAGCATTGCACCACACGGTACACAAACCTACATGCAAATAGTACATTCATACACATAAAAAATAAATAAAATTAAAAAAATATGTTTAAAATAAGAAGTGTTAGGCAATAATCTCTCATTACTGTAAGTTAAAAAAAAAAAAAATGCCAGGCGTGGTGGCGCACACCTTTAATCCTAGCACTTGGGAGGCAGAGGAAGGTGGATCTTTGTGAGTTCAAGGCCAGCCTGGTCTACAGAGCGAGTTCCAGGACAGCTGGGGCTACAGGGAGACCTTGTCTCGAAAAGACCAAAAAAAAAAAAAAAAAGTGTTAGGCAGAATCTGGGTCCTTTATCAGAAGCTTTCTTTGCTCTATAGGGAGACAATATCACCTTCCTTTTTTAATTTTTATTTATTTTTATAAGAGCACAGTTGTTTTCAGATCACATTAACATTGCTCAGTTTGCCATACAATTAGGTAATTGGCACTAGCATCCACAGATGAGGGATACCATTCGTCATTTGTTTTTCTGGAACTGAATAGCATCTTCTTATCTGTTTCCCTAAATGATGACTTGCCAACTCCAAGGCCACCCATAATCTTCACAATATCCATACATAGCTGGGCTCTAAGCAGTGCGTTCCCAACTTAGTTCTCAGGATTCCCAGCATAGGCTAGCTAACCCAGAGGAAGAGTAAAGTCTACACAACCCAGACTCTACCGTGGCTCTCTAAACACCTCTCTCCTCCAGGATACTGGGCCCCCATGTGCAAGCCAGCAGACTGCTACCTCTTATTCTTCATGACACAGAAGCCCACAGTGGATCAAGGCCCTCAAAGGTGATGTCCTCTCAAGGGCATTCTCACCCAGTGGTATCCTTCTAACCAAGCAAACAAAGCAAGCTTCACAGGGAATGGAGCTCCTACCTGAGGTGACCCCCAGGAAAGCGACGACAAAGACTGCTCCCTGCATACTGGATACTCAGTGTGTGTGCAGCTATGCAGAATCTGAACCCAGGTTTCTACCTCTGCCTTTATTCCAGACACAAAACTCTTTCTCACCTGGCTTTGTTGCCAGGCAAACAATCAAACAGAGGCTTCGGTGGTAACTAAGGGAGACTCTAAACACTGCAGGTCTGTTTGTTCCTTGAAGACCTGCTCTTGTGATAGCGTGGTACCCAAGAGGCAAGCTAGTCCATCCTAGTCAGCCCAGGGTCTGTCCTAAGTCCTTTGTCTCCACAGAGAGAGTTCATGGAGAGTAAAAAGCAAGACACTGAGATGGCTGATAAAGGCTACACATCCATGTTCATGCTGGCCTCTGCTGGCCTGTAACCATCCCTGTTGTCATTCCCACAAATGGGGATTGCAAGTGGGGTTTCCTCTGATGTTTTGAGCAGAGTAATAGGAATCAGACTTGGGAACTCACTGGAGCTGGTTCTAAATACAGTAGCTAAGAGCTGGAACCAAATGTCCCCACAAGGCAGATACCTGGTGGGCTTTGCCCTGTGATGCTGTATGACAAGCAGCCTATGACAAAATGCCTGACCAAGTCAATGTAAGTAAAGAAGGGTATATTTAATCTCGTGCTCTGACAGAACAGTTCATCAAGGTGGGAAAGGCCACAGCAGCAGGAGAACAAGCAGCTGGTCGCGTTGCAGAGAGGCGAATGCAGGTGCTCGCCTGGCTTTCTCCTGTTGGTTCAGTTTGTGTCCACAACCACGGAAAGGTGCAACCCATATTATTTAGGGTACATCTCCCCACCCCAAATAGCCCAATTTAGACACTCCCTCTCAGGATTAACCCAACTTAGACACTCCCTCTCAGGCATGCCCCAAGGTTTGTCACCTGGGCAATTCTAGATCCTGGCAAGTCAGTAATATTAACCATCACAGATGCCATCCATTGCTACGGCCCCTCCAGACTCCAAAGAAGGTGGCTGAAAATACTGGAGTCTTGAGGAGCCATGTGGCCTTTACAGCATTTCATATAAGGTGCAGGGAGAAGCGAGTGAATTATTGCAGGCTGAGCTCCACCTTCACTCAGAAAAAGGGTAGCAGTGGGCTGAGGGAAGATGGCTGAGGGGCAGCCTGTCCTGCATGGAGCAGTAGGAAGAGTGGCAGGCACAGTGAAAGGACAATCTCTCCCCATCTCTTATAGGACACCTGCCTGCTTTGGAAAAGAGAGCCCAGCAGTTCCAGGCTGGTGCAGAAGGAAAGTAGGAGAGTGATAGGGGACCCCCCCACCCCCGCGCCCAGCTCTGAAGAACTGCACACAGTCAGTGTCAGTCACAGGGATTATAACAGGTGACAGAGAGACAGTAACCAGCGGACTAGGGAGATAGCCTGCTCCCTCATCCTCTCCCTCTCTCCAGACCCTACTCCCAAGGCAAAGAGAGAGGAAATGGTAGGAGCCATGCAGTGTGCTCAGAGCCTCAGCACCCGCTTCTCTGTCTTGGAAGACAAGGAGAGTGACAAGAGATGAGATTCAAAGTGGATTCAAGTTGCATTTGTGGAAGCTTAACACGGTGCTGACTATGAATAAACGAAGGTGATCAGACAAGCAAGAGGTTAAAGGAAATTCAATCCGGGCATACGTTATGGCCCACGCCTGCAATTCCAGCACTCGGGAGGCTGAGGCAGAAGGATTGCTATGGGCTACAATGGTGAGTTCCATTCCAAGCTATCTTGGGCTACAGAGGAAGATTCTGTCTCAAAACAAGATGGGAACAACAGAAAGAACAAGAAGGAGAGAGGAAGAGAGAAAGAGAAAGGAAAGAAGAAAGAGAGGAAGGAAGGAAGGAAGGAAGGAAGGAAGGAAGGAAGGAAGGAAGGAAGGAAGGAAGGAAGGAAGGAAGGGGAAGGGGGAAGGGGAGGGAGTGGAAATTTAACAGAAGTATGTTGAAAACTGTGACTAGAGGAAAAATAAAAGCACTTCAGTTCCCATGCCTCTGAGTTAGGAATGCTGGCTCAGGTCCCTCCTAGGCAGGATGAAGCCAAGATTCTGAAACAGGTGACCTCCCCAGGTGACGCTGCCAGTGTGTGCTCTGTTCAGAAACCTGGGGCTACAAGGCTGGCTCTCCTCTTCCACCAATTCACATGTTTCTTAGGCCCCAGTTCCCCCAAGGTCCTCTGGGTCACCAGCCTGGCTTAAGGTCCTTACTTCTGACCAGGCCTATCTCCATGGCCCCCATGCATTCTACAGGAAACTCAGATTCGTTTCCCAGAAGCATGATTCTGATCATTCTCTGTCCTGCTAAGATAACCACCCACTTTGCCTGAATAAAGTAGGTAAGAGATGGAATGTTCGTCTATACATTTCTCTTTGAAGTAGGTAAATGGTAAAAATCATAGGTTTGGCTTTGTGATCTTAAGCAAATTACCTGACCTTTCAGATCTCAGTTCTATTTGTGCAGCCCTGTAAATCAGGGAAAATACTTGCAATGCAGTATTATTGCAGCAGAGAATGAGATAATGAATCAAAGGAAACACCCCGTGCATATCCTCAGTCTGATTTCAAGGAGGACATCTGTAGGATGATGTGAGGGGAGCATAGTAGGTGCACACTATTCTCCGGCTGAGTAAAAAGAGGAATACACACAGTTGCCAAGTTACCCATTCTCACCCCTGGTTTTCCTGTCATATTAGTTACTGTAAATAATCCATTTCATTATGCATAATTAAAGCTGAAGTGATGGCTCAGATTAAGTTATGGCAAACGTCAGAATAATTAAGGCTTTGAGTTAAAGCAGCTCACATCTGTCTCATCTTCAGCCTGACTACACAGCATTTTCACGTTGCCTGGTTTTCACCGGGTTCACGTGAGCCTCCTCCTCTCAGCTTCCTGGGAGCAGGCAGGGTCACATTTGGAAAGGGTTGTGTGTGTTTGTGTTTCCTCTTGTAATCACAGCTTCTGTTCCCAGCCCCAAGGTTGCTGTCATCACCAGGGGCTAGTGCTCCTTTTAAAAGCACGTGGTTCTGGAAGGGGACCCCACTGAGTCAGAACTGCACAGGAGCTGCAGAACACCCTGGGGGTCTTGCTCTCTTGTCGCCTGGCTTCCAGAATTTTGAGCCACCCCAGTCACCAGGGTCTCCACAGCACAATTAATGGGGCAGCTTATAGTCCAAGGCCAAAACCTTAGGGCCAGGGAGCCTTTTGCTAAGTCCTGGCTGCAGTGATGAGGCCTTAGAGTATTTCAAAGGAAAATACCCTGGGAACCAACCAATTCTAGTGTCTAGTGTGCTAGCAAAGAGTTGCCTTCTGTACATTTGATGACTTAGCACTTGGAACACATTTTGCAATGGATGAACTGCTTGTAACTCACAAACCCTTCTGTAATCTATATGAAAGAAATTTACTTCAGACGAGAAATCAAAGATGCTCATTTACTCTGGCCCTTTAGCAGCTCCACAGGCAGGGTATCAGAACTGGCCAGCAACCCTTCTTGCTTTTTTATCTGGGGGGCAGATCTGCCCATGCCTATTTGTCCCGCTTGGAGTGGTGGCTTCCAGAAAGTACATCTTAGCACAGGAAATCTGGGTTTTGTCATTCCAGTTTGCCCTTCCATTCCCTTAGGACTGGACTGAAGCTCATAGCCATGGCCAGCATGCTAATGGCATAAAGCTTCGGGCTAACATGGAAATATGGCCCTCTCCTACACCGTGTGGCCCAGTGTCCCCCCACATTGCAGCTCTTCTATGCCAGCCTCCAGCCAGTCCTTCCATGATCTTCCAGGCCAGGGGAACTCTTCTTTGCTTCCCAGCTAACATGGTGCCTGATGCATAGTTAGTGCTCAGAAAATTATGGACTTGTAATCCCCTTTATGCTCTCCTGCTCTTTATCCTTCTCTCCTCCCACCTCCACTTGACACATACACCAGTGAGACGTGGAAAGAAATTCTACAGCTCACCTCCAGGACCCAAGAGCAGCTTCTTCTGATAGCCCAGGGGATGGAGGGAGGGGCTGCTCTGAAGCCAAGGCCCGCACCCCCTGAAAGGACTCCTGCCCTGGCCCAAGGGGAGAAGAGCCAGGTGAATGCCTTCCTGAGGCTCAGCCCCACCTGACCTCAGGGAATCTAAGGGCTTTCGGAAGTCTGTGGGCTTGGCATGCCTGGCCTCTTGAATCAAACCTCCAGGAAACCCAGGTTATTCTTATTTGTTTTTTTAGAATACTTAGGTAGAGATTTGTTTCACACATGAAACAATGCCCCCATAGTATACAACCCACCACACTGATTTTTATTATGTTCACAGAGTTGTACAAACATCACCACAAATTTTAGAACATTTTCATTGCCCTAAAAAGAAACCTTTCACCCCTTAGCAAACACTCGGTTTTCCTCCAGTTTCCTCCCCAAACCCTGCAACCACTAGTCTATTCTGGTTCCTATAGCTGTCCTCACTCTGAACATTTCATATGACTGGAATCGTCCAGTGTGTGCTTTTAGGACTGGCTTCTTTCACTTAGCATAATGTCCTCAGGTTTCGTTTAACTCACAGCCTGATCAGTACTTCACTTTTTTTTTTTTAATTACTGAATAATATTCCACTATGTGGACATGTCTCATTTGGTTTGCTCACTCATCTACTAATAGGCATTTGGCTTATTTCTACTTCTTGGCTATCATGAATAAAGCTGCCATGAACACAGACAAGTTCTTGCAGGAAAGTGTGTTTCTCTCAGGAAAATATGAAGAGCATAAATGCCAGGTCATATGGTCAGATCATTCTTGTGCACAAACATCTGATTTGCTTTGAAGCCAGCTTCTTCTGCAGAGTTCCTCACTGGCATCTCTGTCCGCAGCTGTGGGTCTCTGCCTGAACTCTCTTCTATCTGTTAGGTCCAGGCTTTCCAGAATCCCAAGGAGCACACAGGTGCCTACTTCCTCCAGAAGCTGCCAATCCTCTGACCCCTTCCCACTTACCTGAGGCTCCGCCCCATGGGTATAAATGGGTGGGCCCCAGCCGCCATCTCCCTCTCTCTCTCTGTCCCCCCCCCGTCCCCTCGCTCTCTCTCTGTCCCTCTCTGTCTCTATCTGCCTCTCTGCCCTGTCCCTCTGCCCTGCCCCCTGCCACGCTGTCCGGTCCCACCACGTGTCTGCAGGCGGCTCACGCTGGCAGTCCCACATGGAAGTAAAGCATGTACCTGGAGTGACCTAAGCCTCATGTGCCTTTTTATTGGGATTTTCATGCCTTTCATAACCTAACTATCTTTTCCAAATGTTTTTATACCATTTAGTCACTTCTCCAGTCTTCCTCTATGTAGTATTTCTTTGTTCATTCAGCAAATGTTGACTGCATGCTGTGAATGATGAAGTTAAAGCATAGAACAATACAAATGAGAATGTCTTGGCCAACCCAATCAGCATTATAAAAGCACTACTCCATCTATCCGTCCATCCATCCACCCATCTATCCATCCATCCATCCATCCATCCACCCATCTATCTATCCATCCATCCATCCATCCACCCATCTATCCATCCATCCATCCATCAATCCATCCATCCATCCACACAGTCAGCCTCACTGCATGTGAGCAACTAAGCTCAGTACCAGGACTGTATCCATTACTCTCATATCACTATGACCAAAATATCTGACAGAAACAAGTAAGAGAGGATAGTTTATTTTAGTTCACAATCTCAGGATGATTTCAGCCCATCATATCAGAAGAGATGGAGAGTTTATCTCCTGTTGGCTGGAATACCTATGAGCAGCTTATTCACATGGTACAGAACAAGAAACAAAGAAGGTGGGCAAAACCAGCAGCAGCTATGACCTTCAAAGTCCTATCCCCTAGTGACCTAGTTCTACCAGCCAGGTGCTACATCTTCAAGACTCCACAGCCTGCAAAACAGCACCACAAGCTGGAAGCTGAGTGTTCAAACATGAGCTGGTAGAGGGCACTTAGATCTAAACCATAACATAAGACTTAAGCCTGTTGTGACACAAGTGTCCCACTAAGGTTCTCAAGCCTAGTCCAGAGACAAACTCAATTTATAGGGCCCACCATTACATTGAAGTGGGCCAAGTACTGTGTTCAAGGATGCCTGAGGCTGTGAGAGCAGGTGGAGGAAGAGGATCAAATTCAGATTGAGAGTAAGAATATCAGAAAAGGTTTGTGGATGTAGGAGTGAGCCAGAGAAATGCAAGGTAGAGGCTGTTCAAAGAACAAAAGAGATAGCAGAGAGATCTGAAGAGTATGCTTCATCTGCCAGCTGCCTTGACCCTAGGGAGCTTAATTTTTAAGAGAAAATATTTTTGACTAGGTAATATATGCACACAATATAAATAAAACTCCAAATGTTCAAAAGAATCAACAAGGACAAGCAAGTCTTTCTGTTCATGCCCATCACTACAGAGGCTGCTATTATTGCCATAGTCCTGTGATCCTCCTGGCACCATGCATCTACAAACACATGTTCATCCATGTTCCCATTGCTTTAGTAGAAACAGAAGGTTATTATATACTCTGTGTTCCATCTAGGATTTTTGTCTTAATACTTCTTGGATATTCTAGCATATCAGTGCATTAGAAAAGCTTGGTCTTTTAGAAGCCAGGATAGAAATCCACTGTATAGCTGTATTCCATATTAGTTATATGTTATATATTATATAATATTAGTCCCTTATGGATGGATGTTTCCACTCTTCTATTACAAACAATATTGCAATAAACACCACTGAATGTATACAGTGAACATGTGAGAGTATGCTTGCAAATGAAATTCCTAAAACTGAAATTGTTCAATAGAAGAAAATGTTCATGAGGAACATCTGAGCCCCATAACTTCTGGCTCAGTGGTGAGTGACAGGCCGTGCTTCTCGGCTGGTGGGTTCTAGGACCATCTAAGCCCCATCACAAATCCATCACACACACACACCCCTCATGGAGGTGCATGCATCCAGTGAACCCACCACACCACAGGTAACCTAGAGGAACAACCTAGAGGCTTTCAACAAAAGGAAGAAATATTGAATCTTGCATCATATTACAAACAACAACTCAAATCCATATGCCAAAAGCACAACAAAAAATCAACAACATGAGCAAGGCAAATAACAAATCCCTACCAAAGTCTATCAGTCCTATAGAGGACTCCAACAATGAGATCTCCCTGGAGGTAACTCAGGACACAGATATTAAAGGAACAATCATAGACATGCTCAAAGAAATGAAGGAATATAAAGAACAAATCAAAAAACTAAAGGGAGAGAATGAAGAATGACCAACTCTGGAAAGAAATGGAAATGCTGAAAAAAACTCAGACTGAAATGAAAAAGGAAAAGGAAAAACAAATCAAAGATCTAAAAGAAGAGAATGACCAACTCCAGCAGGAAATGCAAATACTAAAGGAATCTCTGGCTAAAATGAAAAAGGAAATCAAACACTCATCCAGTCAACAGGAAAGGGCAAGAGAAAGCCTCAGTAACAGAAAGGATGAAGCAGAAAATAGAATATCGAGTCTAGAAAAAAAACATGGAAGAATTGAAGAGCTCAAGCAAAGACTATGAAAAACTTAAAAAAGAAGAGTGCAATAACCAGGAAATGTGGGACACCATGAAGAGACCACACCTCCACATCATAGGCATAGAACAAGGAGAAGAATCCCAGGATAACAGTATGGACCAGATCTTCAACAGAATTATAGAAGAAAATTTCCCCAAATTGAAAAAAGACAGCCAGGCGTGGTGGTGCATACCTTTAATCCTAGCACTCGGGAGGCAAAGTCAGGTGGATCTTTGTGAGTTCAAGGCCAGCCTGGTCTACAGAGCAAGTTCCAGGACTGCTGGGGCTATAGGGAGACCCTGTTTCAAAAAGACCAAAAAAAGACATTCCCATACAAATACAAGAAGCATATAGAACACCAAAGAGACAAGATCAGAAAAGAGATTCCCCATGCCATATCATAGTTAAAACACTAGACGCCCAAAACAAAGACAAGATACTGAGAGCCACAAGAGAAAAACAAGTTACATATCAGAATTACAACTGACTTTTCACTGCAAACTATGAAAGCCAGAAGAACATGGACACAAGTATTCCCAGTACTAAATGATTTTAGATGCCAACCCAGATTACTATACCCAGCAAAAATGTCAATTATAGTTGAAGGAGAAAGAAAATTCTTTTATGACATAAACAAGATGAAAGAATACATGTTCAAAAAAACCAACCCTTCAGAAAATACTCGAAGCAATTCAAAGAACAGAGGAAAGGAGCAACTATCCCCAAGCAGCTAGAGAGAGAAATTTAAAAAAAGTATAACTGTGAAAATACAAACCTAGACCAAGAATGCAAAGAGAAAATAAGGTGAAAGGAAGCAACACACATCTCTCAATAATAACCTTAAATATTAATGGTCTAAATTCCCCAATCAAAAGACATAGACTGGGAGAACAGATTAGGAAACAGAATCCATCTATATGCTGTCTACAAGAAACCCATCTCACCCCAAGGATAGTGTGGTGGTTTGAATGTGTGTCCCCCATAGGCTCTAGGTATTCACACATTTGTCTCCAGTTGGTGGCGCTGTTTTTGGAGGTCTTGGGGTGTGTGGCCATGCTGGAGGAAATGTGTCACTGGGGGCAGGGCTTAGAGAGTTTAACAAGCCTCCTGGTCTACAGTTGCCCTCTCTCTGTTTCCTGTGCTCTTTGCAAGATGTGATCCTCCGTTTGCCTCTCCAGATCCAGCCGCCATGCCTCCCGCCACAATGGACTCTAATTCCCTGGAACCGTCCATCGTAAGCTCAAATAAACTCTTCCTTTTATAAGTTCCTTGGTCACGGTGCTTTATCACAGCAACAGAAAGCTAACTAATACAGATAAGTACCAACTTAAAGTGAAAGGATGGAAAAAGATATTATAAACAAATAGCACCAAAAAGCGTGAAGGAGTTGCTATTCTAATATCAGACAAAATAGACTTCAAAGTAAAACTAATCAGAAGAGAAAAAGAGAGCCATTACATCCTTATTAAAGGAACAGTTAACCATGAAGATTTCAAAATCATAAATATGTATGCACCAAACTCCAGTGCACCAAACTTTATAAACACAATCCTGCAAGACTTAAGGTACAGATTAATCTCAGCACACTAATAGTGGGGGACTTCAATACCCCACTGAGCTCTTTGGATAGGTCAACTGGACAAAGAATAAACAGAGAGACATCTGAACTGAAAAACACAATACTCCAAATGGACCTCAGAGACATCTACTGAATATTCCACCCAAACACCAGAGATTATACTTTGTACTCAGCACCCCACAGAACATTCTCCAAAATTGACCACATACAGGGACACAGAAAAAAACCTTAACAAATAAAAAAGGATTGAAATAATTCCATGCATTCTAGCAGACCACAGTGCAATAAAGCTCAATATCAACACCAGGATAAGCCTTACTATCTACAAGAACACATGGAAACTAAACAACATACTCCTGAATAATGAATGAGTCAAGGAAGAAATAAAGAAATAAAAGCATTCCTGGAACTAAACAAAATGACAATACAACACAACAAAACATATGGGGTACTTTAAAAGCAGTCCTAAGAGGAAAGTTTATAGCCCTGAGTGCCTACATTAAAAAAAAGAGCACAAATAAATGATCTAACACTGTAGCTAAAAACACTTGAGAGACAACAAATGAAACCTAAAGCAAAAAAAAAAAAAAAAACTTGGTGGCTAGCATCCACAATGAGGGTAAACCAATTTGTCATTTTTTTCTGGGACTGTGTTACTTCATAAGCATATCTTCTAGTTTCATCTTTTTACCTGCAAAGTTCATGATGTCATATTTCTTTACCACTGCATAGAATTCCATTGTGTAGATGTACCACATTTTCTTTTTTGTTGTTTTTTTTTTTTTTTTTTTTTAATAATTAATTAATTTTTTTAATGTGTATGAGTGTACTGTCTGCATGTAGGTTGGTGCACCTGTGTCATGCAATGCCGTGGAGGTCAGAAGAGGGCGTTGGATTCCCCTGGAACTGGACTTAAGAACAGTTCTTAGCTGCCATGTGGATGCTGGAAATCGAACTGGAGTCCTCTGCAAGAGTAGTTGGTGCTCTTAACTGCTGTAGCTCCATCTATCTCTCCAGCCCCCATTTTTTATCCGCTCTCACTGGCTGTGTGTGAAGAGAGCTATAATAAACAGATGGGAATGTATTCTCTGTGGTAGATAGGTCTTGTGGTTATATACCCAGGAGTGTATGACGGGTCGGTGGGGCGGTGGTAAGCTCATTTTGGTCTTTTATAGTTCTTTTCTTCTGACACATGCTTTCCATAGTGGTTGTACGGGTTAACATTCCCACAGCTAGTGGATAAGTGTTCTCTTTCCACACCCTCTCCATCACTCTCCATTATTATGGGTTTAAAGCTGTCAATCTCTTCTTGGTTAAGCTTTGTTGATTTCTAGGATTTCAGATATTCAATCCATTTTTCTTAGGTTTCAAATTTAGTGTTTTTTTACGTTTTTTCTTATTGGTTGGTTTTTTTTTTTTTTTTTTCATTATCTGTTGTGATGTTCCCATTTTCATTATGACATTCTTTTTTATTTTTTTTTTTTTTTTTTGTCTTTTCCAGCAGGTTCTACTGTTAGCTCAGTTTGTCCTGGAACTCACCTATGTTAGACCAGGCTGGCTCTTGAACTAACACAAATCTCCTGCCTTTGGCCTCCCAAGTGCTAGGATTAAAAGGTGGCCACTACGCATCGCATTTCATTATGATATTCTATGATTTGGAAGTTGGTGCTTTTCTTTCAATTTTTTAACTGGGCTAGATGTCGTCTATTTTTTATCCTTATCGAGAATCCAACTTTTGATCATTGACTTATTGTTTATTTCTTTTTTCTTTTCAGGATTTATGACTCTGATTTTTGTTAATTTTCTTTTCCGTTTTTTTTNGTCTTTTCCCTCAGGGTTTCTACGTAGCTCAGTTTGTCCTGAAACTCACTATGTTAGACCAGGCTGGCATTCGGAACGCCACAATAGCGCCCGGCCTTCGCCTCCCAAGTAGCTAGGATTAAAAGTGGGGCCACTAGCACGGCATGTCCATTAGATATCGATGATTTGGAGTGTCGCGTCTTTCTTTGGTGTGAACTGGGCTCAGATGGCTGTCATATTCTAGGGATTATCCGTTAAGAGAACGCAACTTTATGGATCATGCTAGTCGATATGTTTGTTTATCTATAGCATGTCATTGATTTTGACTGGATTTTTGTAGTTTTCTGGTTATTCTCTTCCTGTTTTTTTTGTTTTTTTTTGTTTTGCTGTGGTTCATTTTGGTCTTGTTGCTCTCAGGTGTTTTTAGCTACAGTTGTTAGTAGTTATTTGTGTGGCAATTGTGCTCTTTTTTTTAATTGTATGGCACATCAGGGCTTATAATTTCCTCCTTTTAGGACTGCTTTTAACAGTACAGTACGCGTCAGTCGTAGTTTTGTTGTGTTTGTATTGCCATTTTTGTTTATTGCCAGGAAATTGAGCTTTTATTTCTTTTTTCTTCGTATTTCTTCCTTGACTACTTTATTATTCAGGAGTATGTTTGTTTAAGTTTCCCTGTGTTCTTGTGATCGTATTTGTAGATAGTGCTTATGCCTGGTGTTGATATTGAGCTTTATTTGCCTGTGTCTGTAGAATGCATGGAACTATTTAATCCATTTTATTTTGTTAAGGTTTTTTTCTGTTCCCTGTATTATGTGGTTCAATTTTGGAGAATGTTCTGTGGGGTTGCTGAGTACAGCAAGTATAATCTCTGGGTTGTTTGGAGTGGAGATTTCAGGTATATGTCTCTGAGGTCCATTTGGAGTAGTTGTTTCATTTTCAGTTCAGATGTCTCTCTGTTATTCTTTGCCCAGTTGACTATGGTCGCAAAGAAACTCATGGGGTATAGTCCCCCATATCTAGATGCTGAGGTCAAGTCCTGTACCTCTCACTTAAGAAAGTCTGCAGATTGGCTTATAAAGTTTGTTGCAATGGCGTTTGTGTGCATAACATATTTATGATTTTGAATTCCAGGTTACCATCTGTTCCTTTAAGCTGATTAATGCTCTCGTGTTCTCTCTGATTAGTTTTCTTTCCGTCTCTTTTTTCTTATATTCGCATAGCAACTCCTCCTCTTTTGTTGCTACTTTTTCCTTTCCTCTCTTTTTCCCTCCTTTCCCTTTAATTTTTTCATCCCTCTCCTCCACTCTCTAGTTCTATCATCTGTGTCTATCTCGACACCTCACTACATGCTCTGATTAGCTCTCTCACCATGTACTTCCGCCCTTAATCTCTCCCTCTTCTCCTCTTCCCCCCCTAAATCTCACATCTCTCTTTCGTCTCTTGGAGCTTCCCACCCCCCTACTACGCCGACGTCTCCTTCCCCTCTTCTTCCTACAGTCCTCCCCTTCCCCACATTCTTCCATCAGCTCTCTCTATTTCTCTTTCCCCACTCTCCATACTCCATAGATGTACCTCCCACCTTACCCTCGCTCTCTCATTCCGTTCGTATTTCCCCGCCTCTTCCTCGTCTTCTGCTCCACGACGACTCCTCCTCAGGCGCGCTCTTACCTCCCTCATCCTGCCTCTGTTCGCAAGTCTCCTCTTTCTATCGCACTCCGCCTCTTCGCATCTTCCTCTCTCTTACTCGTCACCGCCTCTCCCTCGCTCTCTCTCATTCGCATAGCAAGATATCCTCCGCGCCCGCCTCGTCTCGTCCTCTGTATGCCGCTCCGCGTTCTCAGCGTTCTATCCTTGTATCGGCCGGAAGAGAAGAAAAAAGGTAGCGTTAGTAGAGTTCGCGTCGTTTTACACCACCCACTAATGCTGAATTCAAAGCGCTTTCCTAGGAACACGCTCGCCTCATATTTCAATTACTACATACTATCCAATGCGAGGCTTGAAGGGTTCCAAGCGCCCAGCTAACTCTGCCTCGCTAAGCCTCTGCATCCCATGTCGATCTCCACGATTTATATTGGGTCCCTATTCTTGTCCCCATTCAATTCTAATAAACTCCTCTTAGCGGGCCGTCAAATAGATAAAAGTTACGCGCTAACAGCGATGGCAAACATCTCGGGCCTACCAGCGAAAAAGGAAGCTACAAAAAGTGAGATCAGAAGGATGAGACCGCAGAGGAGAAGTGAGAAAAATAGACCGTGTTGAACACGAGCCAAGAATGTGATATGAAGAGGGGCACAGGGAAACAGAAGAATGAGAGAGGGCAATACTGTTAGACCAGGGTATTGAGATCAGGACCGGGGAGTAACACTGGAAGACAGTATTGTCACAGATGCCCAGGAGACGTAAGCACGATAGACGAGACAGGGCGAAGGAAAGTAGCAGACGCGAGACAGCCAACGCTCTGAAACACAACGAAGCGAGCAGAGACAAGCCCTGCCCCCAGTGACACTTTACTCCAGATTGGCCACACACCCCAAGACCTCCAAATATAGCGCCACCAACTGGAGACAAATGTGTGAATAATTACTGCCTATGAGGGACACTCATTCAAACCTACCACCACCTCATGGGGTGTGAGATGTGTTTTTTGTCGACAGCATATAGATGGATTCTGTGTCCAATCTCGTTTCTTCCCCCATTCTAGCTTTTGGATTGGGCGGCACTTTACTAGACCCAATTAATTTTAATATTTAATGTGTAGATAATGAGAGATGGAGCTTGTGCTTTCCTTTCAACTTCTTTTCTCTCTTGCATTCTTGGTCTAGGTTTGTATTTTCACAGCTTATACTTTTTTTAAATTTTCTCTTAGCTGGCTTTGGGGGATTAGTTGCTACCTTTTTCTCTCTGTTCTTTGTTAATATTGCTTTCGAGGGAGATTTTCTGAAATGGGGTGTTTTTCTTTCTGATATAACAGTATTACTTCACTCTTGTTTACTGTCACAATAAAAAAAGAAATTCTTCTTTATCCTTCAAATATTATTGACATTTTTGCTGGGTTATATGATTATGACCGCATTATGTATTTCACATAGTAATATGAGTACACGGCTGCTCTCGGAATCCTAAAATAGTTTGCAGTACTGGGACATTATTTGGTTCAATGTTCAATTATCTTATTGCAGGTTAATTCGATTACGCAAGTGCATAAAGCTCAGTCTCGTATCATTCCTGATATGGTAACAATCGTTTTTTCTATTTGGCCTTATTCATACTCTTCGTCTCTTGTTGTTCGGGAGTCTAGTGTTTGTAACTATGATCCTATGGCATGGAATCTCTTTTTTTTCTGTTTTTGTCTGTTTGGTGTTCTGTTTGCTTCTTTTATTTGTATGGGAATGTCTTTTTTTGGTCTTTTTGAACCCGGGTCTCCCTATCGCCCACTGTCAGGAAAACTTGCTCTGTAGACCAGGCTTGGCCTTGACCTCACAAAGAACCACCGGACTTGTGACTCTCCTGAGTGCTGATATTAAAGTTGCGCACCACCACGCCTGGCTTTCTTGTCTTTTTTCAATTGGGGAAAATTTTCTTCTAAATTAGTTTGAAGTTTTTGGTCAATACTGTTAGCCTGGGATTCTTCTCACCCTTTTCTAGACTATGATGTGCGAGGCGGTGGCCCTTTGGGTCTGTCCCACATTTCCTGGATTATTGCACTCTTTTTGTTTACGTTTTTCATAGTCTTGACTGAGCTCTCATCAATCTTCCCTCGTTTTTTTTCTGACTCGATATTCTATTTTCTGCTTCATCCTTCTGTTTACTGAGGCTTTCTCTTGCCCTTTCCTTGTTGACTGGTGAAATGTTTGACTTCCTTTTTCATTTTATTGCTCAGAGATTCTTTAGTATTTGCATTTCCTGCTGGAGTTTGGTTCATTCTCTTCTTTAGATCTTTGATATTGCTTTTCCTTTTCTCTTCATTTTCCAGTCTGAGATTTTTTTCAGCATTTCCATTCTTTCCACGAGTTGGTCATCTCTCCAATTCTCCCTTTAGTTTTTTTTGATTTGTTCTTCATAATTCTGTCATTTCTTGATGATTCTATGAATTGTTCCTTAATATCTGTGTCCTGAGTTACCCTCAGGGAGATCTTCATTGTTTGGAAAGGTCCTCTATAGGCCTGATAGACGTTTGTGGGAATTTTTATTTGCCTTGCTCAATGTTGTTGATTTTTTGTTGTTGCTTTTGGCATATGATTTGATGTGTTGTTTGCTAAATCAATGATGCAATGATTCAATCATTCTTCCTTTTGTTGAAAGCCTCTAGGTTGTTCCTCTAGGTTACCTGTGGTGTGGTGGGTTCACTGGATGATGCAATTGCACCTCCATGAGGGGTGTGTGTGTGTGTGGATGTATGTAATGGGGCTTAGATGGTTCTGAACCCACCAGCCGAGAAAGCCAACGGGACCTGTCACTCACACTTGATGCCCAGAAGTTATGGGGGCTCAGAGTTCCATCATCGTCATGAAACATTTTCTTCTATTGAACATTTCAGTTTAGGAATTTCATTTGCAAGCATACTCTCACATGTTCCTGTATACATTCAGTGGTGTTATTGCAATATTGTTTGTAATAAGAAGATGGAAAACATCTATTCCAGTAAGGATAAAATTATATAAAGATACTATTGATAACACTAATATGGAATACAGCTATACAGTGGATTTCTATCCTGGCTTCTAAAAGACCAAGCTTTTCTAATGCACTGATATGCTAGAATATCCAAGAAGTATTAAGACAAAAATCCTAGATGGAACACAGAGTATATAATAACCTTCTGTTTCTACTAAAGCAATGGGAACATGGATGAACATGTGTCTCTTAGTATGCATTGGCGCAGGACCACAGGACCTATGGCAATAATACGCAGCCTCTGTAGTGACTGGGCATGAACAAGAAAGACTTGCTTGGTCTCTTGTTGCATTCTTTTATGTACACCATTTGGAGTTTTATTTATCTTTTGTGCCATATATTACTAGTCAAAAAATATTTTCTCTTTAAAACTTAACTCTCCTAGGGTCCCAGGCAGAACTGGCAGATGAAGCAGTACTCTTCAGATTCTCTCTGCTATCTTTTTTTCTTTGAAACCGCCTCTACCTTGCATTTTCTCTGGCTCACTCCTACCTCCAACAAACTTTTCTGATATTCTTACTTCACATACCTGCAATTTGATATACCTCTTCCTCCACCTGTCCTCACACTCAGGCATCCTTGAACACAGTACTTGGCCCACTTCAATGCTAACTGGTGGGCCCTATAAACTTGAGTTTGTCTCTGGACTAGGCTTGGAGAACATTAGTGGGACACTTGTGTCACAACAGGCTTAATTCTTGTTATGGTTGTGATCTATAGTCCCTCTACCAGCTCATTGTTTGAACACTCAGCTTCCCAGCTTGTGGTGTGTTTTGCATGGCTGTGGATCTTGGAAGATGTAGCACCTGGCTGGTAGAACTAGGTCACTAGGGGATAGACGTTGAAGGTACCAATAAGCTTGCTGGCTGGTTTTTGCCCACCTTCATTTGTTTCTTGTTCTGTACCAATGATGAATAGCTGCCATAGGTATTCCAGCCAACAGGAGATAAACTCTCCATCTCTTCTGATATGATGGGCTGAAATCATCCTGAGATTGTGAACTAAAATAAACTATCCTCTCTTACTTGTTTCTGTCAGATATTTTAGTCATAGCTGATAGGAGTAATGGATACAGTTCTGGTATGAGCTTAGTTGCTCCTCATGCACGTGAGGCCTGGACTGTGGGATGGATGGATGATATTGATTGGATGGATGGATGATAGATGTGGGTGGATGGATGGATGGATGTGGATAGATTAGATGGGTGTGATGGATGGATGATGGATGGACATAGAGGTGGTATGGATGGACGGATATGATGGAGATAGTGCTTTTATAATGCTGATTGGGTTGCCAAGCATTCTCATTTTGTATTGTTTCCTATTTGCTTTAACTTCATTCATTACACATTGCAGCTCAAAATCATTTGCTGAATGAACAAAGAAATACTACATAGAGGAAGACTGGAGAAAAGTGACTAAATGGTATAAAACACATTTGGATAAAAAAGATAGTTTAGGTTATGAAAAGGCTATGAAAATCCCAATAAAAAGGCACATGAGAGCTTTAGTCACTCCCAGGTAACATCTATATCCATTGTGGGACTTGCCGCGGAGCCCGCCTGCAGACACGTGGTGGGACTCGGACAGCGTGGCAGGGGGGCTCGGCATGCGCGCAGAGGGACCGGAGCAGAGAGGCAGAAGAGACAGAGAGGACAGAGAAGAGGACGGGGGGAGGGGGGGGAGGGGAAGAGAGTCGGGCAGGGGAGAGATGAGAGAGGGACTGCGATGGCTGGCTGGGGTCCCACCATTTTATACGCTATGGGGGAGCCTCAGGTAAGTGGGAAGGGGTCACGGATTGGCAGCTTCTGCGGACGGCATGGTGAGGGCACTTGTGTGCTCCTTGGGATTCTGGAAAAAAGCCTTGGACCTATTTACAGATAGAGAGCAGTTCAGCAGAGACCACTAGTGCGGCACAGACATGTCCAGTGAGGAACTCTCATGACAGAAGAAGAAGCTGGCTCAAAGAAATCAAAAAATCAAGATGTTTGTGCACAAGAATGATCTGACCATTATACCTGGCATTTATGCTCTTCAATCATTTTCTGAGAGAAACACCTATTCCGCAAGAATTGGTCTTGTGTTTCATGGCAGCCTTTTATTCATGATGCCAAGAAGTCGATAGAAATAAGCCCCAATGCCTATTAGTAGATGATGTGAGCAAACGCAAATAGACATGTCCACAATCAGTGGAATATTATGCCGAGCTATTGTAACAAAAACTAAATGAGTGATAGTACTGATCAGGTCTGGAGGCTTAAACGAAACCTGAGGTACATATGCTGACGTGAAGAACCAGCCTCCCAAACGCACACACTGGACTGATTCCAGCAGATGAACCGTGTTTCAGAGTGAGGACAGCTATGAGGAACCAGAAGTAGACTAGGGGTTGCAGGGTTGGGGAGGAAACTGGAGGAAAAACCGATGTGTTGCAATGGGGGAAAGGTGCTTTAGGGCAATGATAAATGGTTCTAAAATTGGTGTGGGCGGTGATGTGACAACCTGTGAACATAATAAAAAGTCAGTGGTGGGTTGGATACTATGGGCATTGTTCATGTTAGTGAAAACAAATCCACCTAAGATTCTAAACAAAACACATAAGAATAACTGGGTTCCTGGAGGTTTGATTCAAAGAGGCCCAGGCATGCTCAAGCCCACAGCTTCCGAAAGCCCTTAGATCCCTTTAGGTCAGGATGGGGCTGAGCCTTCAGGAGGTCATTCACCTGGTCCTTTCTCCCCTTGGCCAGGGCATGGAAAGTCCTTTCAGGGGGTTGGCGGGGCCTTGGCTTCCAAGAGCAGCCCCTACCTCCCCATCCCCTGGGTCATATCAGAAGAAGCTTGATTTGGGTCCTGGAGGTGAGCTGCTAGCATTTCTTCTCCCGTCTCAACTGGTGATGTGTCAAGTGGAGAGTGGAGAGGAGAGGGATAAGAGCAAGGAGTGAGCATAATGGGATACAAGGTCCATAATTTTCTGAGCACATAAACTTATGCCATCAGGACCTGTTAGCTTGGGCAGCTAAAGAAGAGTTCCCTTGCCTGAAGATCACGGACTAGGACTGGCTGGCTGAGAGCTGGATAAGAAGAGAAACTGCAATGTGGGTTGGACACCTGGGCCACACGGTGTGCGCAGAGGCCATATTTCCGTGTTCAGGCCCGAAGCTTTATGCTTCATTAGCATGCTGGCCATGGCTATGGGAGTTCAGTCCAGTCCTAAGGGCAAGGACGGGCAAAACTGGAATGACCAAACCAGATTCCTGTGCTAAGATGTACTTTCTGGAAGCCACCCACTCCAAAGCGGGACAAAGTACTGGAGGGCAGACTGCCCTCCCAGATCTAAAAAAGCAGTAGGGTTGCTGGCCAGTTTGATACCCGTGCTGTGGGAGCGGGCTAAAAGGGGCCAGCAGGTATAATAGAGCACATCTTTGATTTCTCGTCTGAAGTAAATTTCTTTCATAAGATTCTACCAGAAGGGTTTGCGAGTTACAATGCCAGTTCATCCATTGCAAAATTGTTTTCAGTGCAAGTTCATCAAATATGTATCAGAAGCGGCAACTTTTTGCTTCGCACACTAGACACTTAGATTGGTTGTTTCCCAGGGTTATTTTCCTTTGAAATACTTAAGGCCTAACATCACTGCAGCCAGGACTTAGCAAAAGGCTCCCTGGCCCTAAGGTTTTGGCCTTGGACTATAAGCTGCCCCATTAATTGTGCTGTGGAGACCCTGGTGACTGGGGTGGCTCAAAATTCTGGAAGCCAGGCGACAAGAGAGCAAGACCCCCAGGGTGTTCTGCAGCTCCTGTGCAGTTCTGACTCAGTGGGGTCCCCTTCCAGAACCACGTGCTTTTAAAAGGACACTAGCCCCTGGTTGATGACAGCAACCTTGGGCTGGGAACAGAAGCGTGGATTACAAGAGGAAATTTCATAAACACACACAACCTTTATTCCAATGTTGACCCCTAGCCTGATCCAGGAAGCGTTACGAGTGGAGGAGGAGGCTCACGTTGAACCCGGTGAAAAACCATTGGGCAACGTGAAAATGCTGTGTAGTCAGGCTGAAGATGAGACAGATGTGAGCTGCTTTAACTCAAAGCCTTAATTATTCTGACGTTTGCCATAACTTAATCTGAGCCATCACTTCAGCTTTAATTATGCATAATGAAATGGATTATTTACAGTAACTAATATGACAGGAAAACCAGGGGTGAGAATGGGTAACTTGGCAACTGTGTGTATTCCTCTTTTTACTCAGCCGGCACTCTTGAAGACCGCTTTCAGAATAGTGGCCTACTATGCTCCCCTCACATCATCCTACAGATTCCTCCTTGATGAATCAGACGTAGACGGATGCGAATAGCACGGAGGCGTGTTTGGTCCTTTGATCTCATTATCTCACTTCTCTGCTGCATAAACTGCATTGCAAGTATTTTCCCGATTACAGGGGTTCTTGCACAAATAGAAACTGAGATCTGAAAGGTCATGGTAAATCTGCTTAGATTCACAAAGCCAAACCTATGATTTTACCATTTACCTACTCAAAGAGAAATGTATAGACGAATATTCCATCTGCTTACCTACTTATTCCAGGCAAATGTGTGGTTGGTGGTTATCTTAGCAGGACAGAGAATGATCAGAATCATGCTTCTGGGAAACGATCTGATGAGTTTCCTGTAGAATGCATGGGGGCCATGGAGATAGGCCTGGTCAGAAGTAAGGACCTTAAGCCAGGCTGGTGACCCAGAGGACCTTGGGGGAACTGGGGCCTAAGAAACATGTGAATTGGTGGAAGAGGAGAGCCAGCCTTGTAGCCCCAGGTTTCTGAACAGAGCACACACTGGCAGCGTCACCTGGGGAGGTCACCTGTTTCAGAATCTTGGCTTCATCCTGCCTAGGAGGGACCTGAGTCTTCCAGCATTGCTACTAACTAATGAGGCATGGGAATTTCTGAGGCGTTTTATTTTGCCTCTAGTCACGTTTTAAACCATAACTGTGTGTTAAATATTCACGACTAGCTCACTAGTGACACGCCTTCCCTCCCTGGACTTCACTTCGAGTCTACGACTGTTACTTAACTTCTTCCTTCCTTCCTTCTTCACATTCATTCCTTACCTCCTCTTTCTTCTTCCTTTCTCTTTCTCTCTTCGCCTCTCCTTCTTGTTCTTTCTGTTGTTCCCGATCTTGTTTTGAGACAGAATCTTCCTCTGTAGCCCAAGATCAGTTGGAACTGATAAACTCACCATTGTGCCATATAGCAAATCCTTTCTGCCTCAGCCTCCCGAGTGCTGGAATTGCAGGCGTGGGCCATAACGTATGCCCGGATTGAATTTCCTTTAACCTCTTGCTTGTCTGAACAAAAATCACCTTCGTTTATTCATAGTCAGCACCATGTTAGCTCTCCCCACAAACGGCAAACTTGCAATCCACTTTGAATCTATCATCTCTTGTCACTCTCCTTGTCTTCCAAGACAGAGAAGCGGGTGCTGAGGCTCTGAGCACACTGCATGGCTCCTACCATTTCCTCTCTCCAGCATTCTTCACTTCTGTCGGAGTAGGGTCCTGGAGAGAGAGGGAGGAGGATGAGGGAGCAGGCTTCTCCCTAGTCCGCTGGTTACTTGTCCTCTCTGTCACCTGTTATAATCCTGTGGACTGACCCATCTGACTGTGTGCAGTTCTTCAGAGCTTGGGCGCGGGGGGGGGGGGTCCCCTATCACTCTCCTACTTTCCTTCTGCACCAGCCTGGAACTGCTGGGCTCTCTTTTCCAAAGCAGGCAGGTGTCCTATAAGAGATGGGGAGAGATTGTCCTTTCACTGTGCCTGCCACTCTTCCTACTGCTCCATGCAGGACAGGCTGCCCCTCAGCCATCTTCCCTCAGCCCACTGCTACCCTTTTTCTGAGTGAAGGTGGAGCTCTAGCTGCTAATAATTCACTCGCTTCTCCTGCACCTTATATATATAATGCTGTAAAGGCCACATGGCTCCTCAAGACTCCAGTATTTTCAGCCACCTTCTTTGGAGTCTGGAGGGGCCGTAGCAATGGATGGCATCTGTGATGGTTAATACTGACTGCACTAAGGATCTAGAATTGCCCAGGTGACTAACCTCTGGGCATGCCTGAGAGGGAGTGTCTAAGTTGGGTTAATCCTGAGAGGGAGTGTCTAAATTGGCGCTTTTGGGGTGTGTGGAGATTTACCTCTCATAATTATGGGTTGCACCTTTCCGTGGTGTGGACACAACCTGAACCAACTAGGAGAAAGACCATGGCGGCACCCGTGCATTCGCCTCTCGCAACGCCGACCAGTGCTTGTTCTCCTGCATGCGTGTAGCCTTTTCCCACACGCTGATGGAACGTGCTCTGTCAGAGTTGCAACGAGATTACAAATAGTACAGCTTCTTAAACTGATACATTGATGGTCAGGCATTTGTGCATACGGCATGCGTGTCAATTACACATCCAAAGGGCAAAAAGCCCACAGGTCTGCCTTGTGGGGACTATTTGTTCCGAGACTCTTAGCTACTGTATTTAGAACACAGCTCCAGTGAGTTCCCAAGTCTGACTCCTATTTACTCTGCTCAAAACATCAGAGGTAAACCCACACTTGCAATTCCCCATTTGTGGGTAATGACAACAGGGATGGTTTTAACAGGCCAGACAGAGGAAGCTTATGAACATGGATGTGTGCTTTATCAGCCATTCTCTGTGTCTTGCTTTTTAACTCCTCCAATGAACTCTCTCTGTGGAGACAAAGGGTACTTAGGAAACAGACCTGGGCTGACTGGATGGACTAGATTGCCTCTTGGGTACCACGCTATCACAAGAGCAGGTCTTCAAGGAACAAACAGACCTGCAGTGTTTAGAGTCTCCCTTAGTTACCACCGAAGCCTCTGTTTGATTGTTTGCCTGGCAACAAAGCCAGGTGAGAAAGAGTTTTGTGTCTGGAATAAAGGCAGAGGTAGAAACCTGGGTTCAGATTCTGCATAGCTGCACACACACTGAGTATCCAGTATGCAGGGAGCAGTCTTTGTCGTCGCTTTCCTGGGGGTCACCTCAGGTAGGAGCTCCATTCCCTGTGAAGCTTGCTTTGTTTGCTTGGTTAGAAGGATACCACTGGGTGAGAATGCCCTTGAGAGGACATCACCTTTGAGGGCCTTGATCCACTGTGGGCTTCTGTGTCATGAAGAATAAGAGGTAGCAGTCTGCTGGCTTGCACATGGGGGCCCAGTATCCTGGAGGAGAGAGGTGTTTAGAGAGCCACGGTAGGAGTCTGGGTTTGTGTCAAGATTTACTCTTCCTGCTGGGTTAGCTAGCCTATGCTGGGAATCCTGAGAATCTAAGTTTGGGAGACGCACTGCTTAGAGCCCAGCATATGTATGGAGAGTTGTGAAGATTATGGGTAGGCCTTGGAGTTGGCAAGTCATCATTTAAGGGAAACAGATAAAGAAGAATGCTATTCAGTTCCAAGAAATATATCAACCAAGAAATGTATCCCTCATATGTACTGTGGATGCTAGTACCAGACACCTAATTGTATATGCAAGCTGGCAATGTTAATGTTATCACGTGATCGAAAACACCAACTGCTGTGCTCACTTGATAATAATAAGATAAAAATTAAAAACTAGCTGAAGGGATTCATTGTCTTCCCTATTAGAGGCAAAGAAGCTTCTGAATAAAGGACCCGATTCTGCCTAACACATTTTGTTTTTTTTTTTTTGGTCTTTTCGAGCAGAGGTCTCCCTGTAGCCACAGCTGTCCTGGAACTCGCTCTGTAGACCAGCGCTGATGCTTGAAACTACAAAGATCCATCCTTCCTCTAGCCCTCCAAGGTGCTGGATTAAGGTTGCGCCACCACGCCTGGCATTTTTTTTTTTTTACACTTACTAATAATGAATGAGATTATTTGCCTGTAACATTCTTTTAAA
Organism: Rhizomys pruinosus; assembly: GCA_009823505.1. Classification (NCBI taxonomy): domain Eukaryota; kingdom Metazoa; phylum Chordata; class Mammalia; order Rodentia; family Spalacidae; genus Rhizomys; species Rhizomys pruinosus. The sequence continues at coordinate 653,581 of VZQC01000749.1, read as the reverse complement.
CATATTTTTTACACTTTATTTATTTTTTTTATTGGTGTAGGAACGTACTATTTGATGCTAGTGACTGTACACAGGCCGTGCAATGCAGAGAAGGCAATGATGTGTTTTTGGTTTTGTGTTGTGATTGTTGTTTTTTGTTTGTTTGTTGTTTTCCCCCCTTGTGTCCCCCCCCCCGCCCCGTAAAAAAAAAAAAAAAAAAAAAAAAAAAAAAAAGAATTCATAATGAAATGGGAAACATCACAACAGATAATGAAAAGATCCAGACAATCATATGGGAATACTTCAAAAACCTATACTCTACTAAATTTGATAACCTAAGAGAAATGGATGAATATCTGAAATCCTGGAAATCAACAAAGCTTAACCAAGAAGAGATTGACAGCTTAAACCCATAATAATGGAGAGTGATGGAGAGGGTGTGGGGAAAGGAGAACACTTATCCACTGCTGGTGGGAATGTAAACCCGTACAACCACTATGGAAAGCAGTGTGGAGAAAGAACTATTAAAAGACTCAAAATGAGCTTACCACCTGACCCAGTCATACCACTCCTGGGTATATACCCACAAGACTCATCCTACCACAGAGATACATTCCCATCCATGTTTATTATAGCTCTCTTCACAACAGCCAAGAGAGCGGATAAGAAAATGGGGCTGGAGAGATAGATGGCTCAGCAGTTAAGAGCACCAACTACTCTTGCAGAGGACTCCAGTTCGATTTCCAGCATCCACATGGCAGCTAAGAACTGTCTTTAAGTCCAGTTCCAGGGGAATCCAACGCCCTCTTCTGACCTCCACGGCATTGCATGACACAGGTGCACCAACCTACATGCAGACAGTACACTCATACACATTAAAAAATTAATTAATTAATTAAAAAAACCGTATACCTTTAACAACAACAAAAAAGAAAATGTGGTACATCTACACAATGGAATTCTATGCAGTGGTAAAGAAATATGACATCATGAACTTTGCAGGTAAACAGATGAAACTAGAAGATATGCTAACTGAAGTAACACAGTCCCAGAAAAAAAATGACAAATGGTATCCCTCATTTGTGGATGCTAGCACCAAGTACCTAGTTGTAAGGCAAATTGAACAACATTAATGTTATATTTCTCTTTATCTGAAAGCAACTGTGCTCTTATAATGTGAATCCCTTAACAGGCTCCAGAATTAACCTGTCACACACACACACACACACACACACACACACACACATACACACATGCATATGTTGAAGCGATACAAATTGGAGGGAACAACAACAACAAAAGAAGTGGGACAAAGAACAGACTGAAACAGTAAAGTTCTCCCCAAAACAATAATCCTCTGCTTTGAAAAACTTTAAAAAGACTCAGGAAAGGATATAAGACATATGTGGCAGAATTCATGAACTCAGGTGGGGTGGAGGACATGGAAATGGAAACGAGTCTAAATTGGAATGAGAAATGATACACAACATGCACAAAACCTCAATAAAAATAGTAAAAAAAAATTAAAAAGAAGAAAATATTCATTTAACTTTTTGTTGACTGCTCCCAGAATATTCCTCAAAGATGTTGTTCCAGTCTGGAGTCCTACTAATGGCAGTGTGATCGAGTCTCCCAAACCGAAACAATATAATATTATCAAACTTTTTGCCAATTTGTTAAGTAAAGAAATGGTATCTAGGTGACTGGAGAGGCGGCTCATCAATTAAGAGCACTGGCTGTTCTCGAAGAAGACCGGGGTTTGAATCCCAACACCCACATGGTGGCTGACAACCATACATATTTCCAGTGCCAGGGGACCCGACTTCCTCTTCTGTCCTCTGAGGGCACTGCCTGACCTGGACACACTCACACCTCATCAGGTATAACTCTCATACACATAAAATAAAAATAATTAAGAAAAATCAAAAAGAAAGAGTATCTAATTTCAATTTATATTTCTTCCCCCAAATGAAATTAAGCTTTGTTTTCCAATATATGAGACCCTGGGTTTAGTGCTCAGTACCTCAGAAAAATTAAATAAAGAAAAAGGAATCAGACATGGAATAAGACAGCAGCTGAGCAAGCTACTCTTATGGCTGTGTCCTCACAGACATGTCAAGTTGGATAGCTAGTCAATCATCAAACAACCTTCACAATATGGAAGAAAGCAGTCAGGAAAGAATTGTCCATACTGCCCTTCCCCCAACTACAGAGAGAATCAAGTTCAGATTTCAGACATTAAACCCAGTACAGAATTAATGCTGGCATAACTAATATTGTAAAAATGGATTTATCACTGAAAGTGATCAACATATTCAGCACTATCACCATCAGAACTCCAATTCTTCATGGCACTACCAAAAACAATCCTAGAATTCATAGCAAAACACAAAGGACCCTAAATAGCCAAAGTAGTCCTGAATAAAAAGAGCAATGTTAGAGGTATCACAAAACCTGATCTCAAATTATACTCTGGAGCCATAGTAACAAAAACAGACATGTAAACCAATGGAATATACCAGAAGACCCCCAAACAAGCTCATAATTAAATAGCCACCTAATCTTTGACAAAGGTATCAAAACATACTTTGGTAAAAAGACAGTCACTTCAACAAATGGTGTTGGGAAAACTGAATATTCACAAGAATAAAATATTCTTTTATATAAAAGAATGAAATTAGATCCACATATCTCACCTTGTAAAAAAAAAAAGTCAACTTAAAGTGGATCAAAGACTTTAATGTAAGACCTGGAACTCTGAAATTGCTAGAGGAAAAAAGGCAAAGTGTTTCAAGAGATAGCATAAGCAAGAACTTTGTGAAAATAAAGTTCTCCAACAGCACAAGTAATAATTCCAAGAATTGACATATGGGACTCCAGTTAAATGAAATGAAATGAATTAAGTGAAAAAGCTTCTGCACAGCAAAGGAAACAAACAGCAGAATGAAGAAACAACCCACAGAATGGCAAAAAAATCTTTGCTAACTGTACATACAACAGAAGTTAACAGCTAGAATCTACAAAGGCCTGAAACAATTAAACACTCCCCAATCATCCAGTAAAGAAATGGGCCAATGAAGAGATTCGTGAACATTTTCTGAGGAGATATGAACAAATCTACTCATCCTGGATAGGACACCAATGACAGAAACAAGTGGTTCCACAAAGCGTAGTTTGATGAACCAATGAGTCAAACTGTGGCTATTTACAGGCACATGAGTAACTGAAGAAAATAAATCTCTCTCAGCTACTGTTAATTGTCTATATAGTTTGGGGGAGGACTGGGGACTTGGTGAGCCCCTCCTCCCTCTATGACAGAAAGGGAATAGGCCCAATCTTGTACAGGTCTCCTTTCAGTAACCATGGATGCTGACAGTTCAGATGTGAATGGTCATGCAATACCCAAAGAATAATGTTTCATAACAATGAAAGAGATAATTCTCAAAGAAATGCAAATAGCCAATAAATACTTGAAGAAAATGTTCAATGTTCTTAACTATTAGGGTAGCACAGATGTAAAACGACACTGAGATTCCATCTCATCCATGTCAGATCGGCTATCATCAAGAAAACAAGTGCCAACAAATGTTGGTGAGGATGTAGAAAATAGGAACTCTTCTATGCTGCTTGTGGAAATGTAAACTAGTGCAGCCACTATGGAAATCAGTATGGCGGTTCCTCCAAAACTAAACGTAAGAGCTGGCAAGATGGCTCTGGCTTGGTGAGTAAAGACCTTGTCACCAAGAATGATGACCTTTCAACACTGGAACCCAAATCATGGAAAGAGAGAACCAGCTCCTGCAATCCACACATCCAATGGCATGCACACACCCACATCTCTCTTGAACATAAATAAATGAATGTAAAAACTTTTTTTTGAGACAGTGTCTCCTAGTAGCCTCAAAAGATCTGGAACTCACCATGTAGACCAGGCTGCCCTTCATTGCACAGAAATCCACCTCCCTCTGCCTCCTGAGTGTTGGGATTAAAGGTGTGTACCACCATGCCCAGAAGGATTTTTTTTTACAACTCTGAATGCACAAGAAGCAAAACCAGAAATAGAAAAATGGGATTGCCTCAAATTAAAAAGCTTCCACACAGTAAAGAAAATTGCAGAGTAGAGAGACAGACTGCAAAATGGGAGAAAATACTTGGAATTTCTATATCTCACAAGGGGTTGATAACACAGAATGTATAAAGAAGTCCAAAAACTTGACAGTAACCTCTCCCCCAAATAACCTGATTTTAAATGAGCAAAAATATAATTAGACATTCCTCAAAATAAGACATAGAAATGGCCAAAATGTTGATGAAAATAACATTTAACATCACCATGATGCAAAATGAAAATCACAGTAAGATATCCCCTCACTCTAGTCTGTATGGCTGCTATCAAAAACACTAAAGACAAGTGCTGGTGAGGATGTGGAGAAAGGGAGCCTGGAACACTCTTGAATGTTAATTAGTCCAGCCATTATGGGAAAAAACATGGAGTTCCTCAAAAAAGTAAAAACAGAACAATCATATGACCCAACTAGCCCACTCCTACGTTCATATGGGAAGGAAACAAAATCAGTATGTCAAAGGGCAGTCAGCACTCCAGTTCACTGCAGCTCTATTCCCAGTGGCTGAGAGATGGAAACAACTGAAACATCTATCAAGTAATGAATAGATGAAGAACAGAATTCCACACTGGAATGCCATTTGGTCATTAAAAAAAAAACAAGCAAGAAAACCACAATAAAATCCTGCAATTAGAAATTATATGGAGGATCTGAGATCTCCTGAGGCCAGCAGAAGGTACCGGGCCATGGGCTGAAGAACCCCCACCCTGGGCCAACTGGGATTACAAAGAAACATCTGAAGGAGGCAAGCAAAGCAAGCCTTCAACACAGTGAAGAGGCATTTAGGACTCAGATTGGAACACAGGCAAGGAGAAGCCCATATGCCAGGATCACGAAGAAGAGACAACACTGGAAAGGGGCAGGATAACCCCGCACCAAGCTTTACCAATCCTATGGAAGACTCCTGCAGTGGGATCCCTCTGGGGATGCCCCAAGACACAGACATCAGAAATACAATTGGGAACATATTTAAAGAACTACAAGATTATAAAGAACAGATCAAAGAACTAAGAAAAGAGGATGAAGAACTCAAGAAGAACCTAGAGAGAGAGAATGACAAGCTCCGGAAGGAAGTAGAAACACTGAAAAGATCCTATGCTGAAAAAGTTAAGGAAACCAACCAGTGAACCAAAGAGCTACAAGAAGAGATTGAGAAGTTCCAAAAAGAAGTAGAAATACTAAAGAAATCAGAAGAGGAAATGAAAAAGGAAATCAAACACTCATCCATTCAAGAGGAAAGGAATGGAAAAAGCCTCAGAAGCAGAATGGAGGAAGCAGAACAAAGAATATCAGACCTGGAAAATAACACAGAACAACTAAAAACCTCAAGGAAAGATTATGAAAAATTTAAAAATACACAAAAGTGGAACAACCAGGAGCTGTGGGACACTATGAAAAGATCAAACCTCCACATCATAGGAATAGAGGGAGGAAAAGAATCCCAAGAGAATGGTATTGATCAGATCTTCAACAGAATAATAGATGAAAACTTCCCCAAACTAAAAAAGGACAAACCAATACCAATACAAGAAGCACATAGAACTCCAAACAGACAAGATCATAAAAGAAATTCTCCATGCCACATCATAGTTAAAATGCTAGACACCCAAAACAAAGACAAAATCCTTAAAGCCACAAGAAAAACAACAAGTGACCTATAAGGGGAAACCTATCAGAATTACAACTGACTTCTCAACGCAAACTATGAAAGCAAGAAGAACCTGGAGCAAAGCATTCCCAGTGTTAAGGGACAATAGATGCCAACCCAGGTTACTATACCCAGCAAAAATGTCATCTATAGTTGAAAGAAGAGAGAAAAACCTTCCATGACATAAACAACTTTGAAAGAATACATGTCTCGGAAAGCCAACCCTTCAGAGAATACTTGAAAGCAATTCAAAGAAAAGAAAGGGAGCAACCAACCCCAGGCACCTAGAAAGAAAAATCAATAAAAGCATAACTGCAGAAGTAGAAACTGAAACCCAACCACAAATGGATAGTAATGAGCAAAAGGAAGCAACACAAAACCATCAGTCATAACCTTAAATATTTAATGGACTAAATTCCCCAATCAAAAGACATTAGACTGGGAGATTGGATTAGAAAACAGAATCCATCAATATGCTGTCTAACAAGAAACACATCTTCATTCAAGGACAGGCCACCACCTTAAAGTGAAGGGATGGAAAAAATATTCCAAGCAAATGGTACCAAAAAGAAGAAGCAGGTGTTTTAAAGCCAGGCGTGGTGGCACACACCTTTAATCCGAGCACTTGGGAGGCAGAAGCAGGCGGATCTTTGAGAGTTCAAGGCCAGCCTGTCCTACCAGAGTGAGTTCCAGGACTACAGGGAGACCCTGTAGTCCTCCAGTTAGCTGGGACTACAGGGAGACCTGCCGTCGAAAAAGACCAAAAAAAAAAAAAAAAAAAAAAAAAAAAAAAAAAAAAAAAAGAAAGAAAGCAGGTGCTGTTGCCTTAATATTTTAATATCGGACAAAATAGACTTCAAAGTAAAAGAAATCAGAAGAGACAAAAAGGCAATTACATTTTGTTAATCAAAGGAACAATTCACCAAAAATATTTCACATATTAATGAATATATATGCCCCCAAATCTCCTGCCTGGGTCCACCAAACTTTATTAAAGAGAATTCTCGCAGACCACAAGTCAACAAGATTAACCCAGTACATTCATAGTAAGGGAATTTCAGTTACACCCGCACTGGAGTTCCGTTTCGGATAGGTCAACAGGACAAAGAATAAACAGAACAGAGACTACATCTGAACTGAACGATTTATAAACCAAATGGACCTGCATAGACTAACTCTACCGAATATTCCATCCTGATCACCAGAAGGCACACTTTCTACTCAGCACCCATGAACATTCTCCAAAATCTGCCTTATACTGGGACACAGAGAAACCTCCACAAATACAATAAAGATTGAAATAATTTTCATGCTATTCTATCAGACCACAGTGCAATAACTCAACATCAACACCAGGACAAGCCTCCTGCCTACACAAGACATGTTGTTAGATCTATTATCAACTACACTCTTGATATAAATGAAGGTCGAGGAGAAGATATATGAAAATTTATATAAGCAATTGCCTGAACTGAATGAACAATGACAAATTACATATCACGAACAACAACTTATGGGGATAACTTATAAAGCAGTTCTATAGATGGTGAAGTTGTATATGCCCTTGGGTGCCTTACATTTTAGTAAATACAAAGAGTTCCAAGTTGAATGATCTAGACACTATAGCTATAGCACTTTGAAGAGGTCAACAACTAGTGTAACCATTAAACATTTGCAACAGACAGGAAGAAATAGAACAAAATTCAGAGCAGAAATCAGTAATGATAGAAAAGAATATGAACAACATGTCAAAAATCAATTGTAAGCCAAAGTTAGGTTTTTTGAAAAGAATGAGAACAAGATAGAAGAACCTCTAGCCAGTTAAAAAAAAGAATAGATAGGAAAACTCTCAACAATTACAACTCGCTGTGACTGAAAATGGAGAAATAATTCACTAACAACAAGAAAATGATCCAGACAATCTATTGGAATATTTAAAACCTATACTCTATCAAGTTGTGAAAACCTAGAAGAAATGGATGAATTCTTGATAATCTGGGAATCACCAAAGTCTGGCCAAGAAGAGTTCAGCAGCTTAAACAGACCATATACTATATGGATATGAAATAGAAGCCTCCCAATCTAAAAAAAGCCTCAGGCCCAGATGGTTTTACATCAGCAAATTCTAATTAAATTACATTTCAAAAAGACCTACAACATTATTACTGAAACTGTTTAGAAGGATACATCAGAGGAATTCTCCAAATTCCTTCTTATATGAAGCCAGCATACACTTCCATTACCAAAAACCAGTGCATAAGATGATAAACAAAAAGGATAGAATTAGAGACCCTTCTCCCTCATGAACACAGCTAGCCAAAATGCTATAACAGGATATCTGGCAAAATTGCATTACATGACTCCCACATCAAGAAGATCATCTCATCATGATCAAGTTGGATTCTATACCATTTAGATGCAGGTATGGTGTTCAACATTACTGAAAATGCAATAAAACATCATTAAATTCTACATCAACAGAATAAGGACCAAAACCACACCATCATGTCGATTGATGCTGAAAAAATTCGACAAAATCCCGTCATCTTTCATTGCTTAAAGTCCTCGGGGAATGGAGTGGAGTGGATCATTCCTCAATGTTAATCAAAGTCCATATACAAAACTCCACCGGCAAATTATCATTCCTAAATGGGAAATGACAAAACATTCACTTTAAAGGTATGAACTCGCAATAGCTTACGCCCCTGAATCACTTTCCTCTTCATATAGTGCTTAACCGTTGCAATTAAGGCAAAAAGGAAATTAAGGAGTACTAATTGGAAAAAGCAAGTAAGTCAGATGATGTCCTATTTGCTATGATTATTTGTTTTTTTTTTTACTTAAGGGATGCTAAAAACTTCCACCAGAGAACTTCCTAAAATGATTAATAGCTTCAGGCAAGAGTGGGCATGGATTAACAAAATTAACCTTAAAAAATCAATGCCTTTCTTTACACCAAAGAAAAGCAACTGAAAAGAAATTCAAAGAAGACCTCCACTCACTAAGTTGACCACAAAACATATAAAATTATCCTAGGAACAATACCTATAAAACTCAAAGACACTCTGCACAACAAATATTTTAAACCTTTTAAAAAGAATAATTGAAGAAGAACATTCAAAGAATTGGTACAAACTTCTCCATGCTCCTGGATTGTGAAAATAACAAAAAAAAAAAAAATGAATAAAAAAGAAAATATTATGATTATGACCTGTAAGATCTATGCTTGTTAAGTGAAGTAAACCTTAAGGTCCAACCTCTGAAACCAAGAAAGCAGGCTCACAGGGGGCTGGGAGGTTGAAATGATGTGAGGAATGAGACACATTTTATCCACCAGCCCCCAGACTCCTAGACAGGCAAAAGCTGGGAAGCACCCAGTCACATATCAGCATACGCAGGCAGCCACAGATACACATACTGACTGGTACACAGGCTGCAGATAAGCATACAAAGGCCTTACATAGGCTGACTGGCAAAAAGCAAAAGGCACTTGCCTCTGACCTCAATGCTGTATTTATACAGAATCACACAAAACTAGCATTTTTCTAGGAACAATTGTATATAACAGATTCCATCACTGCTTACTTTTGGGTTCCCTGAGCATCTGGTGTCAGACATTTTTGGCTGACTCGTAGTCCTCCTGGATATTGAGCATTAGCCATCTTGGCCCAAGCCAGATATCCACATCAGTGCCAGACTATCTAAAAATAAACTGACCTGTATGACCTCTGTTCTCTTCAGAGCCAGACACAAGAAGGATCAAAGCTGCATGATCTCATTCAGCTATGGAGTCTAAATAAGTTGGTCTTATAAAAGTTGAGTAGGGGTGACCAGAGGCTAAAGAGTGCACAGTGAGAGGAGGCTGGAGGGAGGCTGATCCATGGGGTCCAACTTATGCTCAGTGAGAAGCAAGGAGCTCCTTTTGTGTGCTGCATAAGGGGTTAACTGACAACAACAATAATGAGCTTATCTTTTAAAAAGCTAGAAGATTTTGCAATTTTTCACCATAAAGAAATAAAAAAATGAATAGAGATAAATACGCTTAGCAGTATTTGACCACTATACAATATACACATGCATCAAAACATTACATGGTACTCCACTGACAGGCACAATTGTATGGTTTTATGTATCGGTTAGAGGTAAATTAAAAATATTAATGCATTCGTGTAAAAGAAGAGAGATAAAATGGGGCTGGAGAGATAGCCTAGCGGTTAAGAGCACCGACACTCTTGCAGAGGACCCGGGTTCGATCCCCAGCACCCACATGGCGGCTAAGAACCGTCTGTAACTCCAATTCCAGGAGAACTCCAGTTCCAGGGGAATCCGAGACCCTCTTCTGACCTCCGCGGCATTGCACGACACGGGTGCACAGACCTGCATGCAGACAATACATTCATACACATACAAAAATAAATAATGATAATGAATAAAAACAAAAAAAGAGATAAATAATACCAGTACACAAAAATGACAGTAATAATTTTCAAGCAAGGTCCCCTCTAAAGCTGAAGTTAATGAGTAAAATATATAAAGAAAAAATGGAATCCGAATTACTATTTTTGTAACTATTCTATAAGTCAAAATTCTCTCAAAATATAAACATTAAAAACTTTGAAAAATAAAGAACCAATAGTATTTCCTTTTCTATGAATATTCTGGTCATTTCTATGAACTTATGGGCATATATTTCTATTGATTTGTCAGAAACCTTGATATGTTAAGGAAATTGGGACTTTGTAACATACATTTCAGACCTGTGCACTCATATTGCTATTTGGTTGTTTTCTACTTTGTTTCTAGAGAAAATTTGCTGTTAGTTTTTATTTTTTTTTAATTTTTTTTTTATAATTTTTTTTTATTATTTCTGTATGTGAATGATGTACTGCTGCAATGCAGTTTTGTGCACCCGTGTCGTGCAATGCCGCGAGAGGTCAGAAGGGGTGTCAGATTCCCTGGAACTGGAGTTCTCCTGGAATTGGAGTTTTGGGGGACGGTGCTGCGGGGCTCGGGCGCCATGGTGGGTGGCTGGGATTGAACCGGGCCTCTGCAAGAGCGGTCGGCGCTCTTAACCGCTAGGCCATCTCTCCAGCCCTGCTGTTAGTTTTTAAAAACTTTACATACTCGCCGCGCGTGGTGGCGCACGCCTTTAATCCTAGCACTTGGGAGGCAGAGGCAGGCGGATCTTTGAGTTCAAGGCCAGCCTGGTCTACAGAGTGCGTTCCAGGACAGCTGGGGCTACAGGGAGACCCTGTCTCAAAAAGACCAAAAAAAAAAAAAAAACTTTACATACTCAAACTTACTATGTTGTATTCTAGTTTTGGTGTGCTTTGTTTTAAAATTTTTTTTAATGCTTTACTTCTATTGTGTATGACTGTATTGCCTGCATGAATGTAAGTGCATCCATGTCATGAAATGCCTACAGTGGTCAGAAGTGGGTTTCAGATCCCCTGGAATTGAAGTAATAGACGGTTGTTAGCTGCCATGTGGGTGCTGGGAATCAAACCTGGGTCTTCTGCAAGAGCAGCCAGTGTTCTTAACGACTGAGCCGTCTCTTCAGCCCCTTTTGTGCTACTTAAAGAACTGTATTTCTGAGATGAAAAAATTTTTCTGCATCATTCTAGTACCTTCATGATTTTGTGGTCAAACGTAGGCCTCTGATTTCTTTGGAACAATTCCTTCGGGTGTGTGCAAAGATGCAGTGGGAAGGTCTCTTTCCAGCAGCTGCCTCGGAGTTCTCTTTAATTATAGGTGCCAGATGCTAGCCCTTCTTTGCTCCAAGAGTCGGGGATATTACAATACTTTTTTTCTTATCCAAAGAATAGTTAAGATTAAGCTAGAATTATGAAGCTGAAAAAAAAAATCTGCCTCCATGCCATTCTATCATATAACTAGAAGAAAAAAAAAAAAAAAAGAGGAAGAAAGATTCCCCTAACCAAGAGCAAAGCCATTCAAGAGAGTTGGGACTTTCCACCTATGCTTAAAGAATCAAGCCAGGACTTGCTCCTTCTGACCTCAGCTATTCATTTGCATGGATGTGGGTGACTGGATGTTCTGTGCATGTTGGTCACCTGCGTTGTACATAGTAACTTCATCCTTCACAAAGCACCAGATAGACTAGATGAAAATATGACTTGAGTCACTACCTCCTGTCCAGGTTCCAAGAGTGGGAATATTATTCTGGATGAGATGGCGTTTCCCTGCCCACACTGCCTTTCCCTAAAGCTATGTCTTTACTCACTTGACCTCATGAACCAAGACCAGAGAGTTTGAGAGTAGCCTGTGGGTCCTTTTGCCATCCATTATGCTCTAGTTAGTAATTGTGGCTATTTTAAAATATTTTTTACTTATTTTTATTTTATATGTATGCGTGCATTGCCTGTACGTTAATAGGTACACCCATGTTGTACAATCCATGCAGAGGTCAGAAGAGGAAAATGGACCCTTGGCACTGGAGTGACAGATGGTTTTCAGCCACCATGTTGGTGCTGGGAATAGAACCCGGGTCCTCGGCAAGAGCAGCCAGTGCTCTTAACCACTGAGCCACCTCGCTAGCCCTAATTGGGGCTATTTTAAAAGAATTTATTTTCTTCCTTCCAAAACAAAGACCTTACTAAATTTTTTAACATTCCACCTTAAAGTGTCTCTTTCATTTTCTATTTTCTGCCCTTTTGAATTAACTTCTTCCTTGTTTTCAACATACAAAAAAGATTTTTTTTGGTTTTTTTATTTAATTAAAAATTTTCATTTATTTGTTTTTACTTTGTATGTATGGGTATTTGTCCATGTGTATGTATATGTACAATGTGCATGTAAGCCTGGTACCTGCAGAGGACATAACAGGTTGGTAGATCTGCTGGAACTGGAGTTATGAAGACTTGTGAGCTGTCATGTGGGTGGTGGGAACCAAACCCAGGTCTTCTGTAAGATGAGCAAGTGCTCTTAAACTCTGAGCCATATCTCTAGCCCCTTTTATTGTTTTTTCTCAAAACTGATTTTTACTGAAGCTCTGTGCATTTCATAGAAAATTTCAAATCAAATCTAGACCTGTGCCTCCCTCCCGCAACCCCATCCCACCAGAACTCATGCATTCTGCCAAACATGTTTTTCATCTTTTTCTCAGTCTCTCCCAAAATTCTCAATGCAGAAGTTTACTGTTTCAGTCCCTTCTTTGACGCAGTCTTTCTGTTGTTGTTGTTGTTGTTGCTGTTATTCCTTCTAATATGTATCACTTGAAAATATGCATATATGCATGCTACATATATCATAGGTTTTAGCATCTTCAGCTTATGATTTTTTTATCATAAGGATATGAATTAGGCTGAAAGATGTCATGTTTGAAGTCTCCTCCTTGGCAAGCCCAAACCACCATCAGTTCTGCCCTTGTGCTCCACACTGGGGTTTTCCCTTCTCATGGTCACCAAATGAGGTCCAGTAAGCACCGTGTCCTGTCTTGATCTTCCTGTACTGGTCTCCATGATACAGCCTGGGTAGTCCAACAATGGCAGTCTATACTCTGAAGAGGCAGAAACTAGTAGCTTGGTCCACAAGGTGGATGTCTCAGCAGTCTCCATCTGGCACAGGTTTGGAGGATTCTTGGAGAGACATGAGTCTTCAGTCCATATTGGAAAGTTGAAAAGCTGTGCCTCATGTCTTTGAAGGATGGATGAAAAGCAATGGCAGCCACAGGGTAGCTGCGCTTGCCAGTAAGAATAGAAGACAGGCAAAACAACAGTGGGTTTTTTGTTTTGTTTTGTTTTTTACTTTTTGTCTTTTTACTAGGATCTCAAGTTCTATACCTGAAGTACAATTTCTCAGGCCTTACTGATTATTTCTGGTTATACTTTCCTTTTGGATGTTTAAGGCCACACAGTTAGCCCAGATTAACCAAGGGTTTTGTTTTCTCAAGGTCACTTGAGGATCTGGTTCTCAGGGGTCACTCAGGTGTTGGGGGAGGGAGCCCCTGGCTCCTTTTAGCTTTTCATATACCAGTTCCATCCACCCAAGGACAAAGTCAGGTCTTGCTAGACCAGGCTTCCCTTTTTGAAGCATGAGCAGACTTTCCTCTTTAAAGACTGGACACTGGCTGAAGTCCCATTAGTGGACCTCCAAGACCTCCCTACACAGGAAGAGTGGTGACTCACATTTGCAGGACATTTCAAGAGATACCCCTATGCATAGTCCCCTGGGACTTAGTTGACCTCTGAGGGCAAAGAACAAAGTTATCCTTAAGACCTCAGCCAAATAAGTATGGGCATTAAGTATGGTCATTAAGCATCCAGAAAGGCTGTTACACCAGCCTGATACTTTTAACTGTATAATATTTTAGAAAAGGCTTGGATGGGCTGGAGAGATGGCCTAGCAGTTGAGAGCACTGACTGCTCTTGCAGAGGACCCCAGTTCAATCTTCAGCACCCACATGGTGGCTGAGAACTGCCTTTAACTCCAGTTCCAGGGGAATCTGACACCCTCTTCTGACCTCCATGGCATTGCACTACACGAGTGCACGGACCTACATGCAGACAGTACACTCATACACATTAAAAAATAAACAAAATTTAAAAAAAAAAAAGGAAAAAAAGAAAAGGCTTGGGCATAAGCTCAAGCAGCCTTGTATAAGAAATACTAAGAAGTTGGGGCTGGAGAGATGGCCTAGCAGTTAAGAGCACCGACTGCTCTTACAGAGGACCAGGTTCGATCCCCAGCACCCACATGGTGGCTGAGAACCATCTGTAACTCCAATTCCAGGAGAACTCCAGTTCCAGGGGAATCTGACACACTTTTCTGACCTCTGCAGCATTGCACAACACGAGTGCACAAACCTACATGCAGACAGTACATTCATACACATAAATAAGTAAATAAAAAAAAGAAATACTAAGAAGCACTCCCATAAAATAAATACTGTGGTTAGACATATTGTCATGACAAACTAGTTTTTTCCTCATTCTTTTGATCTTATATTACTCTAAAATATGCATACATGCCCTCCACCCATATACTAAAAATTACTAACTGAAAATAAATGATAGCTTAGTTCTAGAATCTGTTAAGAGATTCACAATATAAGAGCACAGTTGTTTCCAGATCATGAGGAATATAACATTAACATTGTTCAGTTTCCCTTACAACTAGGTAATTGACGCTAGCATCCACAGATGAGGGTTACCATTCATCTTTTGTTTTTTTCTGGGACTGTGTTACTTCACTTAGCATGATATCTTCTAGTTATATCCATTTACCTGCAAGGTTCATGATGTCATCTTTCTTTAATGCTGCATAGAACTCCATTGTGTAGATGTACCACATTTTCTCTATCCACTCATCAGTTGAGGGACACGGGTTGGTTCCAGTTCTTTGCTATTGTGAAGAGAGTTGCAATAAACATGACTGCACATGTATCTCTGCTGTAAGATGAGTCTTGTGGGTATATACCCAGGAGTGGTATGACTGAATCAGGTGGAAAGCTCATTTTGAGTCTTTTAAGAGTTCTCCACACTGCTTTCCATAGTGGTTATAGGAGTTTGCATTCCCACCAGCAGTGAATGAGTGTTCCCCTTTCCCCACACCCTCTCCAGCACTTGGTATCATTTGTTTACTTGATCCTAGCCAGTCTTATTGGAGTAAGATGATATCTTAAAGTGGTTTTGATTTGCATTTCCTTGATTATTAATAATGTTGAACACTCTCTAATTCCTCACTTATGAAGTCTCTGTTGAGCTCTTTGCTCCATCTTTTGAGTGAGTCATTTATTTTCTTTCTTCTTTGTTTTTTGAGTAGTTTATATATTCTGGAAATCAATGCTTTGTCAGATGTTTCTGCAGTGAAGGTTTCCTCCCACTCTGTGGGTTTTCTCTTCACTTCTTTGTTTCTTTTGATGTACAGAAGCTTTTGAGTTTAATGAGGTCCCATTTGTCAATTGTCAACCTTATTTCCTGCGCAGCTGCTGTCTGATTTAGGAAGCCTTTTCCTATGCCTATGTCTTGTAGGCTGTTGCCAATTTTTTCTTCTATCACCTTCAGAGTTTGGGGTTTCACATTGAGGTCTTTGATCCATTTGGAGTTGACTTTTGTATAGGGCAAGAGGTAAGGGTTTAACTTTATTCTTCTACAAGTGGTGATCCAGTTTTGCCAACACCATTTGCTGAAGATGCTGTCTTTCCTCCATTGTGTCTTCTTGGCCCCCTTGTCAAATAGGAGGTGGCTGAAATTGTATGTGCTCAAGTTTAGATCTTCAGTTTTGTTCCATTGGTCAACAGGTCTGTTTTTGTGCCAGTATCAAGCTGTTTTTATAACTATAGCTCTGTAGTATAGTTTAAAGCCTGGTATAGAGATCCCCCCTGGCCGGGCATGGTGGCGCACGCCTTTAATCCTAGCACTTGGGAGGCAGAGGCAAGCGGATCTTTGTGAGTTCAAGGCCAGCCTGGTCTACAATGTGAGTTCCAGGACAGCTGGGGCTACAGGGAGACCCTGTCTCGAAAAGACCAAAAAAAAAAAAAAAAAGAGATCCCCCTGTATTGCTCTTTTCACTCAGGGTTGCTTTGGCTATTCAGGGTCTTTTGTTTTTCCATATGAAGTTAAGAACTTTTCCCCAAGAAGAAACTCTTGGGGATTTTAATTGAGATTGCATTGAATCTGTATATTAGTTTGGGAAGAATGGACATTTTTACTATATTAATTTTTCCAATCCATGAGCATGGGAGGTCTTTCCATATTCTGATGTCTTCTTCAATCTCCTCCTTCAGGGGTTTAAAAATTTTTTGTTGTAGAGATCTTTGGTGTCTTTGGTTAGGTTTGTTCCCAGGTATTTTATTGTTTCTGAGGCTATTGTGAGTGGGAAGGTCTCCTTGTATTCCTTCTTCAGTTGCTTGTTATTGGTATAAAGAAATGCTACTGATATTTCTAAGTTAATTTTGTATCCTGCCACTTTACTGAAACTCTTAATTGTTTCTAGAAGTTTTCTGGTGGAGTTTTTAGCATCCCTTAGGTAAACTACCGTATCAACAAAAAGGGATAGCTTGACTTCCTCTTTTCCAATTAGTACTCCTTTAATTCCCTTTTCTTGCCTTATTGCCCTAGCAAGTGTTTCAAGCACTATATTGAAAAGAAATGGTGACAGGGGGCAGCCTTGTTGGGTTCCTACCTTTAAGGGGAATGCTTCTGTCTTTTTTCCATTTAGGATGATGTTGGCTGTGGGTTTCCTGTGTATGGCTTTGATTACATTTAGGAATGATCCCTTGAATCCAATTCCCTCAAGGACTTTAAGCATGAAAGGATGCTAGATTTTGTCAAAGGCTTTTTCTGTGTCAATTGAAATGATCATGTGGTTTTTGTGGTTCAGTCCATTTATGTGTTATATGATAGTTATTGATTTTCTTATGTTGAATCATCCCTGCATCTCTGGTATGAATCCAACTTGGTCATGATGGATGATCTTTTTGAATTTTTTTTATAGAATTCTGCCACAAAAACATCTGGGCCTAGGATTTTTTTAATTGGGAGGTCTATTATTACATGTTCAATTTCTTCATATATTATGGGTCTGTTTAAGCTGTCAATCTCTTCTTGGTTTAGCTTTGGTGATTCCCAGGATTTCAGATATTCATCCCTTTCTCCTAGGTTTTCAAACTTAGTAGAGAATAGGTTTTTGAAGTATTCCCATATGATTGTCTGGATCTTTTCATTGTCTGTTGTGATAGTTCCCCTTTCATCATGAATTCTATTGATGTGGAGTTGCTCTTTCTTTCTTTTGGTTAACCAGGCTAGAGGTCTGTCTATCTTGTTTATTCTCTCAAAGAACCAACTTTTGGATTCATTGCTTTTTTTGTATGGTTTTCTTTGTTTCTATTTCATTGGTTTCTGCTCGGATTTTTGTTATTTCTTCCTGTCTGTTGCATTTGGGGTTCATTTGTTGTTGTCTCTCAAGTGTTTTTAGCTGCAGTGTTAGAGCACTCACTTGTGCTCTTTCTGTTTTTCTAATGTAGGTGCCCAAGGCTATAAACTTCCCTCTTAGGACTGCTTTTAAAGTATCCCATCGGTTTTGTTGTATTGTATTATCATTGTCATTCAATTCCAGGAATGCTTTTATTTCTTTATTTCTTCCTTGACCCATTCATTATTCAGGAGTGTGTTGTTTACTCTCCATTTGTTCTTGTAGATAGTAGGGCTTATCCTGGTATTGATATTGAGCTTTATTGCTCTGTGGTCTGATAGAATGCATGAAATTATTTCAATCTTTTTGTATTTATTGAGGTTTTTTCTGTGTCCCAGTATGTGGTAGATTTTGGAGAATGTTCCGTGGGGTGCTGAGTAGAAAGTGTATTCTCTGGTATTTGAGTAGATGTCCGTGAGGTCCATTGGTGTATCGTGTCATTCAGTTCAGATGTCTCTCTGTTTATTCTTTGTCTGGTTGACCTGTCCAAAGGGCTCAGTGGGGTATTGAAGTCCCCTACTATGGGGTTAATCTTTGCATTGAGGTCCTAGAGAATTGTCTTTATAAAGTTTGGTGCACCAGAATTTGGTCCATATATGTTCATGATTGTGAAATCTTCATGGTCAATTGTTCATTTGATAAAGATACAATGGCCCTCTTTGTGTCATCTGATTTCTTTTACTTTGTCTGATATTAAAATACCAACTCCTGCTTTCTTTTTGGTAACATTTGCTTGGAATAATTTTTTCCATCTGTGTGCATGTGTGTGTACATGCCACAGCACACATGTGGAGGTTGGAGGATAACTTGCTATAATTAGGTCTTTCTCGTTCTAAAATGTGGGACCCAGGGATTAAATTTAGGCCAGCCAGCTTAGCATCCAGTACCTTTGTACACAGAACCATCTAACTAACCCAAGAAGATATGTTTTTTGTTTTTTGTGTCTTTTTCGAGACAGGGACTCCTTGTAGCCCCAGCTGTCCTGGAGCTCACTCTGTAGACCAGGCTGACCTTGAACTCACCAATATCCACTTGCCTCTGCCTCCCAAGTGCTAGGATTAAAGGCGGGCACCACCACACCCAGCAAGAAGATATGTTTTTAACCATCAATATTTTCAGTGCTTGTATTTAAAAAAAAAAAAACATTTTGGCTGGGGGTGCTGGTGCATACCTTTAATCTGAGCACTTGGGAGGCAGAGGCAGGTGGATCTCTGTGACTTCAAGGCCAGCCTGGTCTACATAGCAAGCTCCAGGCCAGCTAGGACTAAAGGGGAGACCCTGTCTCAAAAATACAAAAAAAATTTTTTTACAGAGTTGTCTCCATGTCTCTGCTTCTTTCATCACAGGCTCTTTTTTCTAGATTTTTCTTGTCATTTGCCTTGCTTAGTTGTTACTTCAGCCAGAGTCTGTAAGCAATAAGTACTTTTCATAAGTATCTGGCAATAACTTTATTTTGTTCTCACTTGTAATAGTTTAGCTAGGGCTAAAAATTTGAGTTGATAATTTTTCTTCTATGCCTTGAAGCTGTTTTTCTCCTTGTCTTCTGGTCTCCTCATCCTTGAATAGTTTGTTATTAGTCTGATTTTGGCTTTAGTTTTGAGGAATCTGCCTTTTTCTGGTAGGTTTTAAGCCTGCAGAGGAGTTCAACACATGGACCACGTACAGCCAAGAATAGCCAAGAATGTGACCCAACAGAAAATCATAAACTTACTTAAAGTATTATAACGTTTTGAGCTCTGTGTGTGTGTGTGTGTGTGTGTGTGTGTGTGTGTGTGTGATTTGATTGATTCTCAAGTGTGAACTTTGTAGATGACAAGATGACAATGTGTTATAATGTCAAATTTGGGTATGCCAATAAAGTTTTCATCTTAACTTAATGCCACACAGTTACAACATGCTAATTTTGCTCTGAAATTACAAGATTAACTATTCTTAAAGATGTACTATAAATTTATAAATTTCTATTTTTGAAAGTATAACAAGTTAATACATTTTTTCTCAGTCTTTTCGAGACAAGATCTCCCTTCTACCCTAGCTGTCCTGACACTCCTATGTAGACCAGGCTGAGCTTGAACTCACAGAGATCTGCCTGCCTCTGCCTCCCAAGGTCTGGGTCTAAAGGCATGCACCACCATACCTGGCTTAACAAGTTAACAGCTTTATTATGCTACATGGTCTGTTGCCAAATGAAAACATACTCATTGAGTAGACGATGATAAAATTATTTAAATGTTCAATAATGTTGTATTTTCTCTTTTTTTAATACTTTTATTGATGTTTTGTGTATTTCATACATCATTTTTCAGTTCAATTTGGACATATTCCCTGTTCCCTTCCTCCCACCCCACCTCAGATCATGCATTCTGCTATACATGTCCTGCATCTTTCTCTCAGTCTTTTTAAAGTTTTTCTCTGCAAAGGTTTATTGCTTTGGGCAGAATTTAACTATATCAGTCTGTTCTTTGACTCAGTCCTTATGTTGTTGTGGTTCCCTCCCTATTGTATTGCTCCAAAATATGCCTATATAAACATCATATATGCACTAGAATTATGTCCTCCAGGAATAAACTGTATGTTAATTCCAACATGTGTTTAGGAGTTCACATTTTTTCCCTTTAATTTTATATTACTCTAAAATATGAATATATACCTTCTGCCCATATACATTAATTACCATGTCTGAAAATAAGTGGCTCATTAAGGGATTCACATTATAATATCACAGTTGCTTTCAGATAGAAAGAAATATAACAATAACACTGCTCAGCTTGTTTTTCAACTGGGGGATTTGGTACTAGCATCCACAGATGAGGGAAAACATTCCCCATTTGTTTTGGAGGGACTGTGTTACTTCACTTAGCATAATGGCTTTGAGTTCCATCCATTTACCTGCAAAGTTCATGATGTCATCTTTCATTACCACTGCATAGAACTCCATTGTGTGGATGTACCACATTTTTGTTATCCACTCGTCTGTTGAGAGGCATTTGGGTTGGTTCCAACTCTTCAGTATTGTGAAAAGAGCTGCAATAAACATAGATGTGCATGTTTCTTTGCAGTAGGATAAATCTTATGGGCATATATCCAGGAGTGGTATGGCTGAGTCAGTTGGTAGGCTCATTTTGAGTCTTTTAAGGGATCTCCACACTGCTTTCCACAGTGGTTTTACAAGTTTACATTCCCACCAGCAGTGAATAAGTCTTCCCCTTTCCCCACAACCTCTCTAGCATTAGGTGTCTTTTGTTTTCTTGATCTTAGCCAGTCTTACTGGAGTGAGATGATATCTTAGAGTAGTTTTGATTTGCATTTCCTTAGTTATTAACAATGTTGAACACTTTTAAGATGTTTCTCAGCCATCTTTACTTCCTCACTGGTGAAGTCTCTGTTCAGTTCTTTACTCCATCTTTTGAGTGAGTCATTTGTTTTCTTACTTCTTTGTTTTTTGAGTAGCTGATATATTCAGGAAGTTAATGCTCTGTCAGATGTATCAGCAGTGAAGGTTTCCTCCCACTCTGTGGGTTTTCTCTTCACTTCCCTGATTGTTTCTCTCACTGTACAGAAGCTTTTGAGTTTAATGAGGTTCCACTTGTCAATTGTCGGCCTTATTTCCTACGCAGCTGCTGTCTGATTTAGAAAATCTTTTCCTGGGGCTGGAGAGTGGAGAGATGGTCTAGCTGTTAAGAGCACCAACTGCTCTTGCAGAGGACCTGGGTTAGATCCCGGTTATTTCAGGTTTCTTTTTTTTTTTTTTTTTTGAGACAGGGTCTCCCTGTAGCCCTCAGCTGTCCTTGGACCTCACTCTGTAGACCAGGCTGGCCTTGAACTCACAAAGATCCGCCTGCCTCTGCCTCCCAAGTGCTAGGATTAAAGGCGTGAGCCACCATGCCCGGCTAAGGTATTTCAGGTTTCTAAGAAGGTGTAAGAGCCATAGTGAACTGTCTTTAACTCCAGTCCCAGGGGAATCCGACGCCTTCTTCTGACCTCCACAGCATTGAATGACATGGGTGCACAAACCTACATGCAGACAGTACATTCATACACATACAAAATAAATAAAATTTTAAAAAATATTTCAAAAAGAAAGTCTTTTCCTATGCCTATGTCTTGTAGGTTGCTGCCAAGTTCTTCTATCACCTTCAGAGTTTTGGGTTTCACGTTGAGGTCTTTGATCCACTGGGAGTTGATTTTTGTACAAGGTGAGAGGTAGGGGTTTAATTTTGTTCTTCTACATATGATGATCCAGTTTTGCCAGCACCATTTGCTGAAGATGCTGTCTTTCCTCCAATGAGCTTTTTTTTTTTTTTTTTTTGCCCCTTTATCAAATATGAGGTGGCTGAAATTGTATAAGCTCAAGTTTGGATCTTCACTTTTATTCCATTGGTCAATGGATCTGTTTTTGTGCCAGTACTAGGCTGTCTTTATGACCATAGCCCCATAATATAGCTTGAAGTCTGGTAAGGTGATCCCATGTATTGCATTTTTCACTTAGGGTTGCTTTAGCTATTTGGGTTCTTTTGTTTTTCCATATGAATTTAAGCAAATACAAAAATCACACAATCATCTCAATTGATGCAGAGAAAGCCTTTGACAAGATCAAGCATCCCTTCATGTTTAAAGTTCTAGAGAGAATTGGACTGAAGGGAACATTCCTAAATATAATCAAAGCCATATACAACAAGCCCACAGCCAACATCATCCTAAATGGAGAAAAACTAGAAGCATTACCCTTAAAGGCTGGTACCCAGCAAGGCTGCCCTGTATTGCTACTCCTCTTCAATATAATGCTTGAAATGCTTGCTAGGGCAATAGGCAAGAAAGGGAAATTAAAGGAGTACTAATTGGAAAAGAGGAAGTCAAACTATTCCTGTTTGCAGATGATATGATAGTTTACCTGAGGGATGCTAAAAATTCCACCAGAAAACTCCTAGAAATGATTAAATTAAGAGTTTCAGTAAAATGGCAGGGTACAAAATTAACCTAAAAAAATCAGTAGCCTTTCTTTTCACCAACAACAAGCAACTGGAGAAGGAATAGAAGGAGAACTTTCCACTCACAGTAGCCTCAAAATAAATAAATAAATAAATAAATAAATAAATAAATAAATAAATAACCTGGGGACAAACCTAACTAAAGACACCAAAGATCTCTACAACAAAAATTTTAAACCCCTGAAGAAGAAGATTGAAGATGACATCAAAAGATGGAAAAACCTCCCATGCTCATGTATTGGAAAAATTAATATAGTAAAAATTTCCATTCTACACAAATTAATATATAGATTCAATGCAATCCTAATTAACATCCCCATGAGTTTCTTCACAGACTTTCTTTTGAGACAAGGTCTCGCTACAGCCACACCTGGCCTGGAATCTTCTATGTATACCACGCTGGTATTGAACTCACAGAGATCTGCCTGTCTGCCTCCTGAGTGCTGGAACTAAAAGTGTGTGCCACCATGCCTAGCAAAATGCTGTATTTTTAAAGCCTTTAACATAGATTTATAGAAGGGCTTATAAATCACAATTCCTCTCAATATTGTCATATCACCTCAGACTTACAATATATAAAATATAACTTAATACTTCCCAACTAACACACTGAAATAATTTTTATCCATAAACCTTTACAGATTTGTTTTTTTTCAAAAACTGATCTCCAAAGAAAAAAGACTCTTAATTGTCAAAGCAATTAGTAATGACTTCTTATCAGATAAAATATTTGTTGGGCTTACTTTTGCTTAGCTCTGAGGTCTTAAGATTTTCATCCAGGTGTGGTAGCACACGCCTTTAGTCCCAGCACTTGCGAAGGCAGGCAAATCTCTGTGAGTTCAAGGCCAGCCTGCTCTACATAGCAAGTTGGGGCTACAGGAAGGCTCTGTATCAAAAAGATGATAGAGAGAGAGATGAGAGCGAGAGAGAGAGGGATGAGAGAGAGAGAGAGGAGAGAGTGAGAGAGGGGAGGGGAGAGCGAGAGAGAGAGAGCAGAGAGAGAGAAGCGAGGTACGAGAGAGAGGAGGGGAGAGAGAGGAAGGGAGAGAGGAGGAGACGATGAGGAGGAGAGAGAAGAGAGAGGGAGGAGGGAGAGGGAGAGAGGGGTGAGAGAGAGAGGAGAAGAGAAGAGAAGAGAAGAGCAGAGAGAGCGAAAGGAAAGAAAGAACGGAACGAAAGAGGAGAGCAGAGACCGAGCTGAAGAGAGGAGAGATAGGAGGAGAGAGAGAGAGTGAGGAGATGCCGGAAAGAAAGAAAGAGAGGGAGTGAAAGAGGGAGGAGAGATGAGAGGACGAGAGAGCGCGAAAGAGAGGAGAGCGAAGAGAGAGAGAGATCAGAGAAAGAGGGTGTGAGCGAGAGAGAGAGAGAGGAAAGGAGAGGAGGAGAGAGAGAGAGAGAACGGAGATGGAGGGAGAGAGGAGAGGAGGAAGAGGAGGAGAGATTAGAGGAAAGAGGAGCGATGAGAGAGAGAGAGAGGAGAAAAGAAGAAAAAAAAAAAAAAAAGAAGAAGAAAGAGAACGAAGAAACGAACAGAGAGGGGAGAAGAAACAGAAAGGAGGAGGAAGAGAGAGAGAGAAAGAAGAAAGAAAGAAAGAAAGAAAGAAAAGAAAAAGAAAGAAAAGAAAGATAAAAAATGAACGAAAAACATAGCAACATTAATCTGAAAAAAAATGAACAACAACAAACCCCAAAAATTTGACGAGAAATACCCTTCATAGCTTAGGCAAAAAATCTCTCCTGAAGCTATGGGTTATTTTTGTTTTTTGGTTTTTTTTTTTGTTTTGGTTGTTTTTTTTTTTTTTTTTTTTTTTTTTTTTTTTTTGTCTTTTCGAGACAGGGTCTCCCTGTAGCCCCAGCTGTCCTGGAACTCACTCTGTAGACCAGGCTGGCCTTGAACTCACAAAGATCTGCCTGCCTCTGCCTCCCAAGTGCTAGGATTAAAGGCATGCACCACCACACCCGACTGAAGCTATGGGTTATTACACAAAACCCCAGTACTAGATTCTTATGGATTACTGATCATATGGAGACCTTGGAGACCCACAAAATAATACAGACTCTTTCCATTCCTCTTAGCTACCAGAACTAAATGATAAGACTCCAGGTTCATATAGAGAAACCAAGCTGGAAGATACCTCCACGCTGGCTAGCTTTCATAGTACTGAAAGTTGCTATGCAGACTGCTGGAGGGGACAAGGTATCAACTCTCTTGCCAAGCTGTGAGCTCTGTGAGCTACAATACCAACTTGGCAGACAAGATGTGCCCACTTGTGCAATAGTGATATGACAATTATAGGAGTAAACAACTGCTCTCTGATCAAATTTGAGATCCACTCTACAGAAGTGAATCCATACTTGGTACTGTAGGTCCACTCAAAAGCCCATAACATGGGAGGTCATAAGACCTAGGCAGTGACTTAATTCTAGTGTTCGAATGACATAACAACATAGCATTGCATCACCTTCTAAACACATATGTTTATACCCACAGACAATCACAACACTTAGCCTTAATCAGAGAAGCCTCTCCCACGGTGAACTCTGATGAAGGCTGAGGCTTATGGCTACACAAAATGCTGAAAATAAGTGACAGTTGAGTGCTCAGCCCTAAATAAGACATTTATTTATATCATCCTCTCCAGGGCTTGGGAAACATTGTGGAAGAGTTGGCAGGAAGAGTGTAAGGCCATAAGACAAAGAGAAGCGCTGTGAAATGTCATCTTCTGGCCAGAACACAGCATTGCAGTCACAAACTCTCAACTACAGATGACTGCACTGGGTCAGCACAAGAATGGGCCCATCCATAGCCAGGCAAAAATGAGAAAGAATTGGAGGGCCCTACTTTCTGAACAACACTGACATACTTTCTATGGATAGATTCAAGGAAGGGAGAGTCACTGCTGTCAGTTGCATACCAGATCCCCTGGCGACCCCATCAGGCTCCACTGGACAGCCCCAATCCAACTGTAGTGCAGATGGCCCTGGTTAAACTAAGTTGATCACACAACCAAACCAAAAGTTGTGAATCTAAGAAAGGGATGGGTAAGCAGAGGGGGAAGTTGATAGGAGGAGAAGTTAATGAGTGGGAGGGAGATGGGGAGGTGGGAAGTAATCAGAAGGCATTATAGGCATGTATGAAATTGTCAAAGAACTAACTTAATAACAAATCATTATAATAAGAAACTAGGACCGTCCCTTTGTGCAATCAAAATTCTTCAATTCACAGAAATATATTATTATGCATATTTTCAGAATGATAATATCCCTTAATATGAGATTCTTCTGTTTCTATATGTGTGTACCTACATTTCTGCAGTAGCTAACCACATTTACAATTAAGGGTTTATTTTATTTTTTTATTTTTTGCTCTTTTTGAGACAGGGCCTCCCTGTAGCCCCAGCTGTCCTGGAACTTGCTATGTAGATCAGGCTGGCCTTGAACTCACAGAGATCTGCTTGCTTCTGCCTCCCAAGTACTGGGATTAAAGGTGTGTGCCACCACACCCGGCTACAATTCAGTTTTAACTCATATTTCCAAGTTCAATAGTTCTTTGTGTTCCTGTGAGCCATGTGAACCCTGTATTTAAAGTGTCTTCTATAATTAAACCTTCTTTGACCAAGAAAGAATTGTGTCTGAGGATGCTTCAAATGAGAACTGCAAGAGTGACTCTCCTTTGGTCTCTAGCCTGCTGGCCATCCTACATGTTACCATGCCATAATCATGTTGGCTGGTTTCTTATATAATCTATCTATCTATCTATCCTCTATTTTCTAATCATCTATCTACCTGTCTACCCACCTATATACCTACCTGTTGATCTGTTTCTCTGCCTGTTCACCCATTCTTCCATTCATCTCTTTCTATTTATCCATCTACCTACTTATCAATCTACCTAGGTATCTTTCTGTCTGTCTATCCATTTAATCTTCTGTTCTTTTTATTTCTCTGAAGGCCTGACTATTATATTCTGAAGCAAGGAATTAGGGGTCAAGATTTCAACATATCTTTTGGAGAAATGCAGATTAACCCATATCTAAGCAGTTGACCGGGAAGTGGAAAGCTTGGGCTGGAGCTGGAAGCAGAGTCACCTATAAGCGTTCAATGTCTACCTCTGTGTCCCTTCATCTGCCTGTAGGACCTATGTCCAAAAGGTTCTACAACTTCCCAAAACAATGCCATCTGCTGAGGACATTTTATGGGTTCACACACATGGGTCTACATGGGGACATTTCACATTCAAACCATAAGAGAAGCCACTCAGGGTGCAAGTACGTGATCCGTGTGGGGATGGTATGTGTGGAGGGTGCAAGCCCACTAGTGGAACCCAGCTGTCCCACACTGCTGTTGTTACCCAAAGCACCATCCTATGTATTCCTGTTACAGAGTGCGAGAGTTCCATTTTCTCCACACCCTTGACATGACTCCCTAGTTCTCCCAATCTCTAAGTTTCCTCTCTATCTGCTTAACACTTGTCAGTTATTTGTTTTTATTAGTTTGTTAAATTGAGTCATTTTTCCTGTGAATTTTCACAGTCCATATTTTCTTCCCCCTCTCTTATTCTCTCCTCTCTCTCTCTCTCTCTCTCTCTCTCTCTCTCTCTCTCTCTCTCTCTCTCTGTATCTCTTCAAGAATCCCAAGCCTGGGGCTGGAGAGATGGCCTAGCGGTTAAGAGCGCCAACCGCTCTTACAGAGGACCCTGGTTCGATCCCCAGCACCCACATGGCGGCCGAGAACCGTCTGAAACTCCAATTCTAGGAGAACTCCAATTCCAGGAGAACTCCAGTTCCAGGGGAATCCAACACCCTCTTCTGACCTCTGCGGCATACCACGACACGGGTGCACAGACTTGCATGCAGACAGTACATTCATACACATACAGAAATAAATAAAAAAAAATTGATACAAACTCCACATGCTTGAATGACTTGAGAACCAAGTTAAACTCTTGCTATCCTGGCAAAGAGCCTAGGCTTCCCTGTCCAGATGTGAAGCGCTAGAAGGTTCCAGTTACTCTCATTTTTTTCTCTGTAGAACCGGAGGCTCAGGTAGCCAGGAGAAGGTGGTCCAAGTCCTGCCCAGTCACAAGGATGGCAGAGGCAGGGCAGGAAGCAGGTATTTTGGTGTTGAGCCTACCTCCTTTAAGTACTTGCTTTGTGACTCCAGGAAAATTGCTTAACCTCTCTGATCCTGACTCACATTAGAAAAAAATGAGAGTTAAGAATGTCTCTCCATTGAAGAAATGATCAGGGGGATGGAAGGGGACCATCCGTGTAAAGTCTTAGCATGCTTCAAAAGCTCTTGTGTTCTCTATAGTTCACTGAGCTCAGGACAATCAAGGTCTTCCTGTTTATGGTTTAAGATGATTTCTACCAGTCATGAATGGAAATAAAGAGGGGAGTTTTCCATTTGAGTTAAAAATTATCATTTACCAAAGAACTACAAACAAGACTCCAACTGATGAATTCCCCAGGGTCTGTCATTGTTCATTCGCATTAACTCTTTTTTGGAAGTAGCTGAGTATTTAATATAGATAAAGTGTAGCTTGGACTCACTCCCCACAGATCATCATAAGCTGTGCAAACCAAGCACTCAGTGACAGCAACGCACAGCCCCAAGTCTAGCCAGTAAGAACAGGCTTTGTGAAAGCCAGGCACTGTACTCCATGCTTATTAATGTGGATGGACTAACCCCACAATGGCACTGCCAGACAGCTTTAGTCATTTTATCTATTAGCCTCGATTTTGCAGATGGAGAAACTGAGGCACAGAGCTGTGGAGTAACTTGCCCTAGATTACCAGTCTGGGGTTCAGACAGCACCTGAACTCCAATCCCAGCAGAGTGGCTTCCGAGTGCGTCCATGTTGCCACCTCTGCACTGCCCATGACTATACCTCTTGATGGGACAGTGCGCAGGTCCTCCCAGCACCTGCCTCCTCACATTCCACGCTCTGGACCTGTGTTGTTTTCTTTTGTTTAGTCATTTGCTGCTTTGTGGAGCTATCAGTCACCACGCAGGTAGTGGGAGGGGTCCTCAAGAAAGAGTGGGTTGTTTCTGGAGTCGTGGTGCTCCTTGCTCTCTGAATAAGTGCCCAGGCTTGTTGAAGCTGTAAGCATATGGACCCCCGCTACCACACACACACACACACACACACACACACACACACACACGCACACACAAAATGGGCCATTCAGCATTTGCCCTTGAACCATCCAACTTGTCCGTAGAGAGAGTACACCCGAAGACCAATAGCCTGAACCCTTCCAAGGGGGCTGTCTAGTAAGGCTGCCACCTAGAATGACCCTAAGGAGAGACACGGTGGACACCAGGAACTGCAGCCTGGGAGCCCTTGGCCTCTGCCTGGCAGAACACAGCTCCTTCCTTACATGGCTGTTCTGGGACAATTTCAGGGCCTCTGATAAAGACAGGTTGGGGCAAATGTCCCTCCATTCTTTCAGAGATTAGTTCAAGCCAGTTCTAGGAGAGCTTAAATGCCACGGAGATATTCACCTTGGGACACTGGCTGCTTTCTGGACCGCCTACCCTCACTCGGTAGTAAGACCAAGGCAAGAACCCACACATGGCAGCCTCTGATGTCCCTGTGAAGAGTGTGATGTCAAGGAGCCATCAGCACACAATGTTCCCACCAGAGCCTCCCTTTGTCTCCCGTGAAAAGCAAGCAGTCTTTTTCCTGACCCATCCACCCTCCAAGAGCTCAGATAAGTAGCTAAGGCTATGCCCTCTTACAAAATGAGCTGGAGTGCCTCTTCTCTACTGTGCCCAAGAGAGGGTTACCGGTTCCCTCTTCAGAGCTCTTAGGCGAATATCTGATCTTCCCCAAGGGTGGGGCTCTGATGCAGAAGCCCTGCCTTGGGTTAGCAGTAGCAGGAGCCAGGCAGGACTGAAGGAATGTGGAATGTGAGGGAAATGGGCAGGACACAGAGCCCACACCCTAGGACTGGAAGGAGGAAGAAGGCTGTAACTGTCAAGTGACTGGGAAGGCATTCAGATAGTCAAAGGCGGTTGAGGCAAACACACATGGGAGTCTAGCAAGGGTACCAGGAGAGGCTGGGAGTGGTGGTGGTGTCTGGACTCGGGGGTTGGGCCACCCCTTGGCCAAGGTGGGACTGTTGCCTGAAGAATTCTTGCCAGGCGGCCAGGAAAAGGCAAAATGAAAGAAGGAGGTTTGTACTCTGTGCTTGCATTCTAGAGACTTCTCTGGCAGTGTTTCAGGAGGGGCTTCAAGCTCACATGTTGTCATTAGTCACTAAATGTAGGCATGAAACTTTGCCTGGCTCGAGGCAAGGACCTGTAAGACCTGTCCTGAGGAACCTTTGAGAGTTATCTGATATCTCTGTGGGCATTCAGTTGTTTCTGTGAGTTATCTATAGCTCTGTAAGGTTGGGATATTGCAGTGTTTTTCCTGCCTTGCCTATCTCTGCAAAGTTCCAGAACTGGATGGCCCCTTCCCTTGAGGTATTGAGAAAAAGGTCACACCTCTAGTTTACTGGTTGCACAAACAGGAGCTCTGTAACACCCTGGTAGGAGCCAAGGTGGCTCATCCTTCCCTTCTTCCTGCCCCCCACTTCCTTGCCCAGAGCACAGTAGTTTTTAGTATATAAACACATTGCTGGCATGAATAAAACTGAGTCTATCTCCCAGACTTTCTCTGAGTCCTTGTCTTTCTTTTATTTCCCATCTGGTAACTTTCTACAGTCCCCTCCTCTCTCCTTGCCAGAGCTAAGCCTAGGGACTGTAGGCCTGCAGGCAGGAGACAGCCCTGAAGCTTATAGCATTGTGAAGCTGCCAGCCTGGTTCTAAGAGAGAAGAACATCATGTGGATTGCAGCCACACATGATTAAAGGACCAACAGATGATAGAAACAACCGACAACTAAAGTCCTTGAGTTCTCTAGGCACAAAAGCTTGAGAGGGGAAATGGGCAAGTGTTGCTCTTTAATCAGATCTCCCTCCCCATTCCTAACCCGACAGGGACCACATGAGCATTTCTGGTGTTGTCCACCTGGCTGCAACCTCTATTCAAGGTGGGTGCACTCTCTGCACTCCTCTGATGGGATAAAGGCTCTGCCTCTGTGAAAGACAGGCAGAGGAAGGATCTAGAAACTCAGAGCTCCTCCCCAGAAAGGGACAAGGCTACTTTTCCCCTGTGCTGGTCAGCAGTGGACAGCTCCAGCAAGTTGGACACAGGAGTCTCTTTAATTTGTTGCACGCTTAAGTATATGTTGATATAAGATTAGCTGACACACCCACTTCCCTGGGAAATCTCAAGTGACTCAAACAGGTATGAAGGAGACACTGAGAGCACAAGGCCTCTGTGTCCCCAGGATGGAGGACAGCCTTGCCGGTATGGCTTGGGTGCTCAGCGGATGGCTACACTAAGGTCCAGCTGTAAGCTAGAACACAATTTCCTTAGAGAGGTCACTGTAGAGTGTGTTCAGTCGTGAGCTACTGGACTCCTTCCACTATGAGGAAGATCCTGGGCCTCCTACCTTTTAGGGACCCAGATTAGTAAAGTGGCCACAGCAGATTTTTGAGATGGTTTCTCACTGGCCTGGAGCTCACCAAGAAGGCTAGGATGACTGGCCAGTGAGCCCAGGGATGCAGCAGTCTGTGGCTCTCTAGCCCTGAGACTACAATACCTTGACGCCATGCCTAGCTTTTTCATGTGGGCTCTGGAAAGTGAATTCAGTTATTTTTGCTTGCAGGGTAAATAGTTTATTAATTGAGCTACCACCTCAGCCCAAGGCAGTAGCTGATTAGGGGAAGGAACATTCTATGCTCATTTGACTATCACAAGGTAAATGTATCATATCAGTAGCTCTTAGATGGGCTTAATCAAGTACATGTGGCACACGTGTACCTGTACACATATGTGTGCACATGCATGCTCACACACAAAAACAGAAGAGTTTTCTGGCAAGATACTCTATTGTCAGTAAGTAGATCAGGTATGATGCTGGTCAGTGCTTTCCCATCTGCAACCTCTTCTTGGAGACTTGTCCTCCCACAGCCCCTGGGAGGAAGCAAATTTACCCTGCAGGAACATTGTCGTGAGTTGAAGGTCGGCATAGGCTACATAGAGAATTCCGTGCCAGCCTAAACCAGTGTGAGACCCTGTCTCAAAACAAGCTCAAAGAGTATTATGAATATTGGAAACATACTGTTGTTCATGAAATTAAAGGTGTTCAAGATGTGTGGATTTACTAGGAGACTTTAGATCCATTATTCTTTATAGCACTGTTCATGAGCACTACGCAGACACTAATGTATGGCCCGCATCCCCTATCATGGGAAGACTGCAGCTGAGGGGAGTGGAAATGCGAGTGTCTTCAGCTTCCTACTCCCTTGAGGTCTGTTTCAGTTGTAGGGAGCAGCTTGCCCACAGCCTTTATCTCGGGACTGAGCCAGATGGAGGGTAAACAGCCACCCGTATGTACCCAATGTGAGACAAACCCGATGGGCAAAGTTCACGCAGCCTTGGTTCGGCCTTCTGTCAGATCCACTGCATTCACTCTTTCCCTCTCCGCAATCTTCATGTCTTCCCTTTACCTTTTCTTAACTTCATCTAAAATTTCACTGAACTTCAATTCTTCTAGCAAAAGCAAATTCAAATATAACAAGTATTTACCACTAATAACTTTGTTCATTTTATAGATTTTAAAGCTCTTACAATAAGGAAATAAGTTCTCCTAGCTGCCTATGCCCTAGATAAATTGATAACGGAAAACACACAGAGTTGAGCCCAAGTGAAGTTTGCAGATGATCTCTATGGGATAGCAATTATTTTTAGCTAGTTTTTAGCAGAACCAGCTGGCCATGCATATTAACCACTTTCGTGCCATTTGCATTTGTTTCTGATAATGTTTCTTTCCCATTCCAATCACTGGGTGTGTTAAACTGTTTATTCTACCTGAAACTCTGTCTTCAGCACCTGCTTTCAGAGAGTCTAACTGGCTGGCAGTCCAAGATCAAGGCCCTGGCAAAGTCAACATCAGCCGAGAGCTGGTTTCGAAGGCAGGATGGTGTCTTTCTCTAGGTCCTCACATAGCAGAAGGGATGGAGAGCCCAGGCAGCTTTCTGAAGCCTCCATCAGAGGGCAGAATGCTTCCTGCTTAAGCAATTCCAATGCCATATTAATGCCATCTGGAGGTTCAAATTCCAACATGTGAATTTTGGAGGGGAGTATCTATTCAAAGCATGATAGTTATCTCAATCTTCTTCCTGTAACTATTCTTTTATTTAGCATTGTACATCTCATACAATGGTTTGCAATCAAACCCAGTCCCACCATGCCCCATTCCCCCATGAGAGCTCATACATTACATCATCCAAGCTAAGCTCTGTCCAGTCAAGCTCTTGAACCCAGATGTCCTTCCATGCAAATTCCTCCACTGGCATCTAGTCACCACATCTAGAAATCTTAGATGACGCCTACTCTTCCTCACTCAGCAGTAATCAGTCTCCTGTAGATCTCAGTCCAGGCCCAGTCTCCCACCCATTTCTCTTGATCCATTCTGAGACCTAGTCTGAGTTGGCATGGGTCCCGAACTTGATGGCAACATCACCACAAGTTCACATGTGAAAGCTTCCGGTCATCTGAAAGCCACTGCTTCCCTACGTTCATGCACCAGCCTGGCTCTTACAATATTTCCACCCCCTCTTCCACAAAGCTCCCAGAGCCACTCGGTGGGTGATGTTTAATACAGGGTCCTATCTAGGGACACACACTCTGGATGCTCCCATTCTTTGAAACTTGGCTAGTTGTGGCCTTCTGTTTGCATCATACTCTATTGTATATGGAAGCTTTCACTGGTGAGAATTGAGGGATTCTTCCCATAACTATTGTCAACCAAAAAGAAACTAAGAAAAATTCAGCAGGTAGCTCGGTGGGAGAGCACATGCTTAGCTATAGGAGGCTTAGGTTCTTTCTGTTCATCAAATCATGCATTACCACCAGTGACCTTGGCCAGGTCACAATTTTACAATGATGATGATAAATGCTTTAGTCACACACACATGCACACACACACACACACACACACACACACACACACAGAGAGAGAGAGAGAGAGCATTGTGTACATCTGAATCCTGCTTCACTTTGTTATTGGCACTTATCAAATCTGAATTGTATTTAATAACTTATTCATTCATTTTCCCTCTCACCAGTTTGTAAGCATCATTAAGGCAGGTGTCTTGCATACTGCTGTATCTCCAGAGACTGAAGCTACACGGGGTGCCATTAGAAATTAATTACTTTGCTGGTCGAATACATGAAGGAAACTATAGTTGAACATTTAACCTGTCAGATGGCACATGTGGAGCACGGAGCTTTAAGGCAGACAAGAGTTGTCTAAGATGAGCATCCAGAAGCTGACTTTCGGTCCTGTTATTCTCCTTTGGCACCTTCACCCCCAGCCATTGCCACCATCGTGAGTATCTTGATGGCTGTTCTTCCCTGTAAGTTCAACTTCTGGTCCCCAAGAAACAGTTCACTTGACTAGACCAATTAAATGTAAAGTTTAGCAAATATTTGTCTGTGTGTCAAGTGCCTTGACTCTCCCTGGGTCAGTTGGCATACCGCGACAAGAACACTGAACTAAAGTGGCAGGTGACTAGTTGAAAGGACAGGGACCAGGGAGCGGGGGTGGTTGCTAAGCAGGGCACTAGATAAATGGATACTGCAAACACAACTCCAGAGGGTATTTTCAGTCCACACAGAACACTGCTTTCAAATATTGCTTAAGTAGCAACTACTTCTCTAACAAAACAAGGCAATACAAGCCATCCTCATCCAGTCATTCAAGCAGGTCTTCAAAGTTTATACACCAGGTAGCAGCAGTTTGTTGATCTAATTGTAACATATATTGACAAAAACCAAACTTTCTAAAAGATACATATCTCTAACTAGATCTCTTCTCCCAGGTGTAGTCTAAATGAAGCTTCCATCTTAAGTATCAACAAAAACAACAGAGCACAAGAGACTTAGTAGTACTAATGTCATCAATGGTAGTGTGATAAAAATGGTAGTGCTGAGGCATGGTGGCGCATGCCTTTAACCCAGCACTTGGGAAGCAGAGGCAGAGGATCTCTATGAGGCTAAGGCCAGCCTGGTCTACATAACGAGTTCCAGGCCAGCTGGGGCTACAGGGAGACCTCATCTCAAAACAAACAAAAATGATAATGCCAGTAATCATGGTGGTTGGCAATAACGGTGGTGGAGGTAATGGTGATAATGGTAACGATGGTGATCATGATGACAGTAGTGGTGATGGTGAGAATAGCAGTGGTGGTAGTAACAGTGGTGGTGATGTGGTGGGGGTAATAGTGATCATAGTGTATTGGCGGTGATGGTGATGGTGACAGTGATGATGGCTGTCATAATAATGGTCATAGTAGTAATGGTAGTGAGGATGGTGGTGGTTCTGGTATTAGTGATGGTGGTGTTGGTAATAATGCTGGTTGTTACCTTTAATCCCACACTAGGGAGACAGAGGCAAGTGGATCTCTATGAGCTCAAGGCCAGCCTGGTCTACATAATGAATTCTAGGCCAGCCAGACTACACGGTGAGACCCTATCTCAAAAAACTATTAGTAATGGTATGGTAGCAGTAACTGTGGTCATGTGGTAATGTGGTTGTGGTGATGGTGGTAATGGTGGCAGTGGGAACAGAGGTGCCAGTGAGAACGGTGGTCAGTGGTAATGGCAGCACTGGTCGCTGGGGTGAGGACGGTGCTAGCCGTGCTGGAGGGAATGCAGTGGTTATGGTGTGACGAAACTAATCGCTGGCTCTGCCTCCCATCAGCTCTACCTGCAGTCTCCCCTCCACAGCCTTCAGTGTTACATTATGTGTTGGGACTGTTAGCTGTACAGGGCTGACCTGCCCACAGGGCCTCGCCTCTGCCGTGTTTAGATTTAGGGAAATGTTGCCATCTAGTGCCTCACAGGAGTCTTCTCTCCTGAAGCAGACAAGCCTGCTTCCTCCTCCCTCCTCCCTGCCAGGTCAGAAGCTGGACGCACCCCAGGCCAGCATCAGTCCTACAATAGGAACTGTGGAAATGTCTCCAAGCATTGTTTTGGGTTTCTTTTTCTTCTTTTTCTTTTTACAAAATGGATGGAAAGAGAAAGAGCCAGAAAGAGACCAGGTAGAAGTAGATTAAGATTTAGTAATGAATGAACGCTTACTATGAACAGCAGGAAGAGGAACGAAGAGCAGTTGAAGACGCCATAGTGAGACAAGTGAGAAGCGACACTAGCCTGGCCTTCACGGGCTCTTTCTGGACCTTTCACACCTTGCCAGGAGAACTTCCTGACGTCACTCCTCAGCGCGCCAAGCTGCAAACTTTCCCACTCATTCACTCCCGTGTAATGAACAGAGCCCATCTCTCCAGCCAGTCTTCTGCTTTCTGTGGTCACTACTAGCTAAACCCATCGGCTAACTGCTCTAAGTTTCTGCCAGGTAAATGGGATATGTTTTTAAGGGAGACCCCCAGTGACTTGATGCTGTTCCTTAGAGCGGCGAGCCAGGCTGGAAGGGGAAAGCTTTGGACTAGAAACAGGTTGCAGTGTCTCAAACACAACCTACACAACCTTTGTCCTGATCTGTCTTTTATGGGGCTTAGACTTGGTTTGGATTTAATATTCATGTGTTTTGCAGCAATATTCCCCACTCCAACGTGGTGAGAGCTATGTCTATTCTGTTCACTGCTGCATCCTGAGGACTGAACGGAGGCCCTGGCACCATCTGATGACTGCCAGCAGAAGCAGCTTCACCTCTTCGGGGAAACCCAGCTTAGTGAACAGACGAGAGGACAAAAGGCGACAGTCAGCTATGGCATTGTTGAGCCAAAGGAATATGAAACCCCTGCCCAGACTCGAGGATTGGAAACTGCTCGACCTCAGAGCCCTTGGTATACTCAAAAACTTTTCAAAGCTCTCCACTCTCACTGTACTCGCCCCTCCCCTTCTAGAGGCCCAGCCAAGCCTGGAAGCAGCTCCGGGTAATAGTTTGCAAACAGATGATCCAATTCCTTCATTTTACAGAAAAAGAAACCTACAGAAAGTGGAGTACTGTAGAAGGTGACAAAGTAAAGGGGGAGGGGAATTAACATCAGAGAAGGAAACTGCCTAGTCATGACTTCTGCTAACAACACTACACTGTAATTCCAGAGCACCCATCAAGATTTGTTCCCCTCATCA
The DNA here is from genome assembly GCA_009823505.1 of Rhizomys pruinosus. NCBI lineage: Eukaryota > Metazoa > Chordata > Mammalia > Rodentia > Spalacidae > Rhizomys > Rhizomys pruinosus. The sequence continues at coordinate 616,694 of VZQC01000749.1, read as the reverse complement.
GGGAACTCAGAGGAACAGTTCTCTGGAAATAAGGGGCCCCAGAGAACAGCAGGGACCTGCTATAAATGAGCCCGCTGACGGTTGGGAGGGTGTGCGCACTGTAACTGTCCATCTGGGGACCGGCAACCACACTGAGGACAAAGGCTTTTTTGTCTTCTGCCACTTCTGGGGTGGTGCTTTTCTGAGCAACTCTAATTATAAATCCCTGTGCTGCAAAGATGGGTAAACTTGGCAGCATCTGAGACCTGCCTGGCGTCCTAACTATTTCTCAGTTGGTTTAGGCCTGGCAAAACCCCAAATGCACTTTTGCCAAGCACTCTTTCCCTTAATTTCTAATCCCTGGAGTGGCTTCAGGGAAATTTCATCCATATGTTTCTGAGTCATTTACAGTGAACTCATCTTTTGGTAAAAGAAATGCATTCTCAAGCCAGCAGAGTCCAGAGAATAGCACGTTTTTCAGCTGAAATGGGCCATGCTTTCTCTGGGAAGAATTTCTTGGACTTTCTAATTACAAGGCGGGAAAGAGATCAGTAACTTCTGTTCCCACGTTCCTTCCGCTTTCTCGGTGTGCTTTCTTGAGGCTTGTTTCAAAACCTTCTACATTGTTTATGAAGCTGGTAAATGTCGTGTTTGTGTCTGGATCTAAACAAACTGTAGATTTGCGGGTTTTGTTTGTTTGTTCATTTTTGGCAATTCCCATTTTTAACCTAAGCTGGGAATGAAAAAAGTAATTATTGAGCCTGAACTACACGGCAGGTGCATCTCAGCAGCCTGGTAAAATATATATTATTCTCCTTCATAAGGAATCAGAAGTTTACTGATTCCAAGTAGATAGAAAAGGTGTGTGCTGAATAAGAGGTAATGCTGGCATTCAGCAGCCGGCTGGCTCCCAACGCTCCAGGTCCTGGCCTTGCTTTTGTCCCAGCACAAAGGGAAGGCCTCATGCACCCTAGCTTGTGGCCACTGTGAAGCTAAACAAGGAGGCAGGTGTGTTTTTGCATTTTTTTCCCTATTTTTCTTTTTTTATATTTTTTCTTTATTTGTTTATTTTTTAAGGGATTCTACAGTATAAGAGCACAGTTGTTTTCAGATCACATTGACGTTGCTTGATTTGCCATACAATTAGGTAATTGGCGCTAGCATCCACAGATGAGGGATACCATTCGTCGTTTGTTTTTCTGGGACTGTGTTACTTCACTCAGCATGATGTCTTCTAGCTCCAGCCATTTACCTGCAAAGTTCATGATATCATCTTTCTTTATCGCTGCATAGAACTCCATTGTGAAGATGTACCACATTTTCTCTATCTACTCCTCAGTTGAAGGGCACTTGGGTTGGTTCCAGCTCCTTGCTATCGTGAAGAGAGCTGCAATAAATATGGCTGTGCATGTATCTCTGTGGTAAGATGAGTCTTGTGGGTACATGCCTAGGAGTGGTATGGCTGGGTCAGGTGGCAAGTTCATTCCAAGTCTTCCAAGGGTTCTCCACACTGCTTTCCATAGTGGCTGTATGAGTTTAAATTCCCACCAGCAGTGGATGAGTGTTCCTCTTTCCCCACAACCTCTCCAGCACTTGGTATCATGTTCTCTTGATCATAGCCAGGCTTATCAGAGTGAGATGATATCTTAAAGTGGTTTTAATTGGCATTTCCTTAATTATTAGTGATGTTGAACACTTCTTAAGATGTTTCTTGGTCATCTCTAATTCCTCCTCTGTGAAGTCTCTGTTCAGCTCTTTGCTCCATCTATTGAATGGGTCATTTGTTTTCTTTCTTTGTTTTTTGAGTACTTTTTATATTCTGGAAATTAATGCTTTGTCAGAAGTATCTGTAGTGAAGATTTCCTCCCACTCTGTGGGTTTTCTCTTCACTTCCTTGATTGTTTCTTTTGATGTACAGAAGTTTTTGAGTTTAATGAGGTCCCATTTGTCAATTGTTCACCTTAATTCTCACGTAGCTGCTGTCTGATTTAGGAAGTCTTTTCCTACGCCTATGTCTTGTAGTCTGCTGCCAACTTTTGTCTTCTATCGCCTTCAGAGTTTGGGGTTTCACACTGAGGTCTTTAATCCATCTGGAGTTGACTTTTGTACAGGGTGAGAGGTAGGGATCTAATTTCATTCTTCTACAAGTGGTGATCCAGTTTTGCCAGCACCACTTGCCAAAGATGCTGTCTTTCCTCCATTGTGTCTTCTTGGCCCCTTGTCAAATATAAGATGGCTGAAATTGGATGTGCTCAAGTTTGGATCTTCAGTTTTGTTCCATTGGTCAACAGGTCTGTTTTTGTGCCAGTACCAAGCTGTTTTTATGACTATAGCCCTGTAGTATAGTTTGAAGTCTGGTATACAGATCCCCCTGTATTGCTCTTTTCACTTAGGGTTGTTTTGGCTATTTGGGGTCTTTTGTTTTTTCAAATGAAATTAAGGACTTTTTTCTCCAAGCCTGTGAAGAAACTCTTGGGGGATTTTAATTGGGATTGCATTAAATCTATACAAGAGGCATTTTTTTTTTTAAGTAAACAGAGACTCAACTTGACATTACTGTGAGAGAATTAAATTTCACTAGGTTGCCTCTGAAGAGTTTGGGGCCAGGCCTTCCTCATAGAAAGGGTCAGTCTGAGAAGAAAAGTCTTTTCGTGATGATAAACTTACATACAAACCCTAATTCCTCCCAAACCTACTTTCCTTCCCTATTCAGCCAACTTTGAGGACTTATTTTTTTTTTTTTTTTTTTTTTTAAAGCCCATCAAGTCCAATTCATGTTATCCATCTTCTCTTCGGTGTGGGCTCATCCACTGGAGTATGGCCAGCCTACCAGGAACCACACTCTTAAAGAAAACTGACTCTTCCTCTCCCAGAAGCTAGCGATTAACCTCAACTAGGGGTTGGACTTTGTGCCCATCTCCCTGCTTGTGGAATAAGATACACCTTCTTTTGAAATGGACTAATCATCATACAAACTGAAAGCTGCAGATTTTAATTTTGTGTGTGTGGTGGTTTGAGTGAGAGTGTTCCTAATAAGCTCTAAGTATTCAGACATTTTGTTTCCAGTTGGTGGCACTGTTTTGGAAGGTCTTAGAAGGTGTGGCAATGCTGGAGGAAGTACGTCACTGAGGGCGGGCTTAGTGAGTTTAACAAGCCTTGCCAGTCTCCAGTCTCTCTCTAGTTTGACTTCCTGTGCTCATTGGAGATATGAACCTCAGCTCTCCGCTCCAGCCCTGGTCACCATGCCTCCCTGCCACATTAGACTCTTAATTCCCTGGAACTGACAACCATCAATCATCAAGCATAAGCTCAAATAAACTCTTCCTTTTATAAGTTCCCTTGGTCATGGTGGTTTTATCACAGCAACAGAAAAATGACTAATACAGTGTGTATGAGTGTTTTACTTGCATGTAAGTGCACTAAGTGCATTGCTTGTGGAGACCAGAAGAGGGAGTCTTATCCCCCTGGACCTGAAGTTACAGGTGGTTGTGAGCTACTACATGGGTGCTGGGAATCAATCCCAAGTCCTCTGCAAGAGCAGCAAGTGCTCTTAACCCCTGAGTTATCTCTCCATCCCTAAAGGGTAACTGTTGTTATTGGTCTTTTTTTTTTTTTTTTTTTTTTTTTTTTTTTTTTTTTTTTGTCTTTTTGATACAGAGTCTCCCTGTAGCCCCAGCTGGCCTGGAACTCACTATGTAGACCAGGCTGGCCTTGAATTCACATAGATCTGCCTGCCTCTGCCTCCTGAGTCCTGGGATTAAATGTGTGCTCTACCACATAGCTCTAAAAGATAACTTTTATAAAACTGTTTTATTGATCTGAGCGTAATGGTCCACACCTCTAATCTCCTCCTGTAGAAGTAGGCAGATCTCTGTAAATTTGAGCCCAGCCAGGGCTACATAGTGAGACCCTGTCTCAAAAAAAAAAAAGTATGTTTAGCCGGGCGTGGTGGCGCATGCCTTTAATCCTAGTACTCGGGAGGCAGGGGCAGGTGGATCTTTGTGAGTTCAAGGCCAGCCTGGTCTACAGAGAGAGTTCCAGGACAGCTGGGGCTACAGGGAGACCCTGTCTCAAAAAAAAA
>VZQC01000749.1:592635-612015 GCA_009823505.1 Rhizomys pruinosus | reverse complement strand
CCCTATCCCCCCCACCCCACTAGAGCTCATGCATTCTGCCAAACATGCTTTTCATCTCTTTCTCAGTCTTTCTCGATATTCTCCATGTGGAAGTTGACTGTTTTGAGCAGAAGATCACTGTTTCAGTCAGTTCTTTGATGCAGTCCTTTCTGTTGTTGTTGTTGTTGTTGTTGTTGTTGTTGTTTCCAATATGCATCACTCCCAACCGCTTGGACAAAAGCTCAAGGGGCCATGCACAAGAAATACTTATAACTAGGTAATTGGCCCTAGTGTCCACAGATGAGGGATACCATTCATCGTTTGTTTTTCTAGGACTGTGTTACTTCACTCAGCATGATGTCCTCTAGCTCCAGCCATTTTCCTGCAAAGCTCATGATATCAACTTTCTTTACTGCTGCATAGAACTCCATTGTGTAGATGTACCACATTTTCTCTATCCACTCTTATTGTTTTATAAATTTAAAAAATATTTTTAATTTTTATTTGCATGAATATATTACCTGCATGTGCAAGTGCACCTGTGCTATACGTGCCGGACCAGGCCAGAAGAGGACGTTGGCTCCCTGGAACTGAGATTAAGGATGGTCGTTAGCTGCCACTCCACGAGCAGCCAGTACTCTTAACGACTGAGCCATTTCTCCAGTCCTTTGTTTTCTAATTTTTATAAGTTGAATGCAGAGATCGTAACCATACAACATTTAAGATCCCATTTTGAAGATTAGTTTTGACAAGTGCGTATGCTTTTGTAATCTATACCATGATCAAGACATAGGACAGATCTGTGCTTATAGAGAATTCTCTCCTGAGCTTGCCAGCTTTCCAGGGAGGCTACTTGTTATCTGCTTCCCTTCTCCATATTCTTTTTTTTTTTTTAATCTTTTTGAGACAGGGTCTCCCTGTAGCTCTGGCTGTCCTGGAACTCACTCTGTAGACCAGGGTGGCCTTAAACTCAGAGATCCTGCCTTCCAAGTGCTAGGACCAAAGGCATGCGCCACCACACCCAGCCCCTTCTCCATATTCTAGCCGACCTACCCAAAACCTTGTATGAATGGAAGCACAGCTAGCATTTTTTGTGATGGTCTTCCAACCAGCATAGTGTTCTCCAGGTTCATTCATGTTGTGACTCTGTATAGTGTTTTCCTTTTCTGTTGCTGAACATTTACTGTATGGCTGTAGAATTGTGTATATTCTCTAATCGGGGATGTTTGAATTACTTTGAGTTTGGGCTATTATTACTAAAAACTGTTAAGTCTTTTAGCATATATCTATTTTCATTTCTCTTGGGTGATATTTTGGTTGTTTCACTTCATGCGAAATTCTCAAACCAATTTATAAAGTGGCTGTACGTTTCCTACTCCTGCTGGAAGTGAGTCTGGGTCCCCGTTGCTCTGCATCCTAACCAGTGTTAGCACTGACAGCTTCATTTCAGCCACTTTAGCAGGTATATCAACATGGATCTAATTCCAATTTCCTTTATGAGTAGGCATATCTAAAGTGTACTTATTGGCTACTATTCTCCTTTGTGAACTATTTAGCCAAGTTCTGTGCCAATTTTTTAATTAAGCTAAATGTCATTTTGTTACTGAATTGTATGAATTGCTAAGATACTCTGTGTTGTGAATCTTCTGTCTGATTTACCTGTAGCAAGTAATTTCCTCCAATTTTGAATAGCTTTTGATGAGCAGAAGTTTATGATTTTTGCTGAGGAAGGCTCAATGGTAGAGCATGTGCTTAGCATGCAAAAGGCCTGGATTGGATCTCCAACATGAAGAAAGAGCAGCAGGAGAAGGAAAGACAGGAGGAGCAGGAGAAGGAGAGGGAGGATGGGGAGGAACAGGAGGATGAGGAGCAGGGACAGAAGAGGAGGAGAGGGAAGAGGGGGAATAAGTGGATCCCCACACTAACAAGAAATCAGCCTTGGAAAACAGAGGGCTCAAGTACATGAATGTCTGAAAATACAGAAAGGCACACTCAAGATGAACACTAAAGAAGTAATGGAAACCCACTTGTGTCTGCAAGAAACACTTCCGCTCGCTCAGAGGCAAATAGGAGGGCTGTGAGGACAGGAAGGAAGAGGCGGGTATGATGACGACTCTGGGCTTGGACTGCGCGATACTCATAGAACAGCACAAACCCAGAAAATCCTGCTTAGGAGAAAAAAGATGAACAAAGAGAGGCACTGGCCTGGTGTCCATGGTGGGACAGATGCTGTCACTGCCCAACTGCAACTTCGCCCTGCCCTGGCCATCTGGAAGTGGAGTCTCTGATGACAGCAAAGCAGAACACAGATGGCTGAGAGGGAAGCGAAGCTAAAGCAGACAGGGTGGTGGTCAGGCAGCCCTGAGCTGCTCTAAGTGAGCTCAGGCTCCCAGGCCGTGTGAATCCTCACTCAGGGATCTGGGAGAGCGTGCAGAGGCAATTGAGGAATCACAGTTATCTACGAAAATTACAGAACAAGAGAACAGTCCTAGAAAACCAAGATGAGAAAATGGTCCAATTTCCAAAAATAAGGCAGTCAGAAATTGTCAGGTCACAGCAGCGGGCAGCACCTGTTCCTGGGATGCTGCCCTTGAGCACTGGGCACAACGCAGGAAGCTTCCTAGGAAGCTCAGATCTGCCTGACATACCAAATCCAGTTGACATGGTTGTCCTCCCTGGGCTAATCCAGTGAGCATGGGCCTCAGCCCAGCCCTCTTCTCTGGACTTTTAGTTTCTATCACATTAGCATAATTGTATCACATTAGCATAATTGTGTCAATCATTAACATAATTGAGCATCTATATACTAGAATGTTTCTTAAGTTCTAAAACTCTTTTAACTTTTAAAAATGTGTGTGTGCCAGAGGTCAGTGTTGGGTGTCTTCCTCAATTACTCTCCACCTATTTTTCATACATTTATTCATTTTGTGTAGGCATTTGCATACATGATATGCACATGTATATGTGTGTGCATGTGTGCCACAGAGTGTGTGTGGAGATCAGAGGACAACTTATGGGAGTTAGTTCTCTTCTTCTAGTATATGGGCTCCGAGAACTGAACTCAGGCCAATCAGTTTGGCCAGACTCCTGTACCTGCTGAGCCCTCTTATTGTCCCCTGCACTGTCTTTTGAGACAGAGCTTCCCACTAGAACATGAGGCTCACTGATTTTGCTAGACTGGCTAGCTAATAATCTCCACAGATCTACCTGTCTCTGCTCCTTTAGTGCCAGGATTACAGGTGTATAGACCCACCATGCCTGGCTTTTACATGGTTGCTGGTGATCCAACTCGGGTCCTCATATTTACACAGCAGGTACCTTACCCTCCCGGCCATCCCCCAAGCCCAAAGTTCTTAAACTCTTGAACTCGCAAGAGTGCATGCTCATCCCAGAGATCCAATATGCCAGTTTCAAAAGCACTGGACCAAAAGGTAAGAGCTGCTTTTTTCTTACCAAAAGGTAAGACCAAAAGGTAAGAGTGGATTAACACACACGGCACATCCTGACAAAGGCTGAAGAGCAAGCTGCCAGACCTAGGAAGATATAGAGCAAGCTTGAGCACTACTACATGGAAGAAGGCTGCACACATTGGACGTCCAAGCAGAAGACTAGAAGGGGTTGAATGGAGCGACCGCACACATTGGACGTCCAAGCAGAAGACTAGAAGGGGTTGAATGGAGCGACCGCACACATTGGACGTCCAAGCAGAAGACTAGAAGGGGTTGAATGGAGCAACCANAGAAGGGGTTGAATGGAGCGACCGCACACATTGGACGTCCAAGCAGAAGACTAGAAGGGGTTGAATGGAGCGACCGCACACATTGGACGTCCAAGCAGAAGACTAGAAGGGGTTGAATGGAGCAACCAAAGCTCCTGGTGGCCCGGAGTGGCAGGAGGGGATGAGTGGGCGGAGCACAGACTTCTACAGCAGTGAAGATACTGTGTCTGAACTAGAGTGGTGGGCACGGGTTATTACACCTTGTTAAAACCCGTGGGATATAGACTATCACAAATGAACCCCAAAGTAAACTAAACTCTCAGTGGCAATGTGTTATTGTAGGCTCATGCATTGTAACAGAGGACTATTTGCATAAGGATGTGTCAGTGGAGGGAGGACTTATATGTGAACTCTACTTCTAGCTCAGTCTTCCTGGGACCATAAAACTGTTCTAAAAATTGGTCTATTTTCTAAATAAGTTAAGAATTTAATTTTTTTAGAGAACATTTGAATGCCTGAGAATGCTTCCATGAGCCCATTTAGAGACAGCGTGTGAAATGTGTCATATTTATTAATTTACATTTTTATTATCACCTACCCACAAGGTACATATTTTCTCCTAATTTTAGGGTAGTAATTGTGTGGGGGGGGTGCTGGAGGTTGAACCAGGCCCTCATGCAAAGTAAGAATGTATGCTACTACTGAGTAACTGCCCAGTTAGTAGCCCTGACTGGCCTTGAATACAGTCTTCTTGCCTTGGCCTCTGAGTACTGGGACTACAGACCTACCACATGACATTCTGAAAAGGCAAACTGTGGGCAAAACTTTTTGTGATCATTTGAATTTTTGGCATATCAAAAGACACTATCAGCCAGGCGTGGTAGTGTACGCCTTTAATCCCAGCATCGCAGGCAGAGGCAGGCTGATCTCTGAGAGTTCAAGGCCAGCCTGGTCTACATAGCAAGCTCTAGGCCAGCTGGGGCTACAGGAAGACCCTGTCCCAAAAAGACCAAAAAGTGCTATCAGAGTGAAATCCAATCCATAATGCTCAGAAAAGGACTGGTGAAAGTTCTTGAAAGGGTAGAGAAAGCATAGGAAGGAAGCAACAGGTGTCTGGGTATGTGAAATGTCATAGGAAGAATAACTTTGTTTAAAAGACATAATTGAGACCAGTAAGTAGACACTTTTGTGGCCAGTCATACTGTAGCAAGTACTTACATAGTAGGGAGTTCTCACACAGTAGGGAGTGCTCACACAGTAGGGAGTGCTCACACAGTAGGGAGTAGTGCTCACACAGTAGGGAGTGCTCACACAGTAGGGAGTGCTCACACAGGGAGTGCTCACACAGTAAGGAGTGCTCACACAGGGAGTGCTCACACAGGGAGTGCTCACACAGTAAGGAGTGCTCACACAGGGAGTGCTCACACAGTAGGGAGTGCTCACACAGTAGGAGTGCTCACACAGTAGGGAGTGCTCACACAGTAGGAGTGATCACACAGTAGGGAGTGCTCACACAGTAGGGAGTGCTCACACAGGGAGTGCTCACACAGTAGGGAGTGTTCACACAGTAAGGAGTGCTCACACAGTAGGGAGTGTTCACACAGTAGGGAGTGCTCACACAGTAGGGAGTGCTCACACAGTAGGGAGTGCTCGCACAGTAGGGAGTGCTCACACAGTAGGGAGTGCTTGCACAGTAGGGAGTGCTCCCACAGTAGCGAGTGCTCCCACAGTAGCGAGTGCTCCATGGCTGGACTCATCCCACTATCAGTTGGGCAACTGCCTGTCAGAGCTAACATTCAGGAGGTTGGTTTACTCGGCAGTTCTAAAACTGAGCTGATCCTCTGCAACACAGAAGAGCTTTTCAAAGCTCAGGTTTCATGCCCAGTGTGGTGGTTCACACCTGTAACTGCAGAGCTTGAGAGGCAGAGGAAGAACAGCGAATTTGAGGCTACATAAATGAGATCCTGTTTTTTGCTTGTTTGTTTGTTTGTTTTGTTTTGTTTTGTTTTTTGGTCTTTTTGAGACAGGGTCTCCCTGTAGCCCCAGATGTCCTGGAACTCACTCTGTAGACCAGGCTGGCCTTGAACTCACAAAGATCCGCCAGCCTCTGCCTCCCAAGTTAGGATTAAAGGCGTGCGCCACCATGCCCGGCTCCTGTTTTGTTTTTTAAATGCAGCACGCATGTATGTAAATCCATATGCACATGCATATACATACACACAAGAATGCACAAAATGCAGGTTTCATATTCACATACTCTCATAATGAATTATAACAAAAATATCTACTTTAAAACCTTTTTCTATTTATTTATTTATTTATTTATTTATTTATTTATTTATTTAGTACCCATGTGGTGCAATGCCGCAGAAGTCAGAAAAGGGTGACGGATTCCCCTGGAACTGGATGGAGTTAAAGATGGTTCTTAGCTGCCATGTGGGTGCTGGGAATCAAACCTGGGTCCTCTTTGCAAGGGCAGTCAGCGCTCTTAACCGCTGAGCCATCTCTCCAGCCCTAAAAACTTTTTCAAAAGCCTCTGCTTGCCAAGATGGTGGCGCACAGCTTTAATCCCAGCACTTGAGAGGCAGAGGCAGGCGGATCTCTGTGAGTTCAAGGGCAGCCTGGTCTACATAGTGAGCTCCAGGCCAGTTAGGACTAAGGAAAAAAAAAAGCCTCTGGTGACAGCCCAGGCTTAGAAGCCACTGAGTTCTTATTTCTCTGTTCCCTTGAGCCCAAGAAACTATGACTCAACATAGTTGAGTTTTTAAAAGAGAAGACGGGGTAACAGGGATGTGGTAAGAGTGTGCATAGGGGCAGGACCCCATCCTGGTGACAAAAAGCATGGTCGGGGTATAGAATGACCCTGGAGAATGGAACGCTTGAGAATGTCAAAGCTCACAAAGCACCGGTATAAATTACCTTTGAAAACTGAAGTCACGAAGAATCTGTCCCCAATAGAAATATTCGACCTACGGCATTTGAGATAAGACTGGTTTTAGGCAAAGCTGGAGACAGAGGCAGATGTCAAGATGTTACAGCCAGTGAAGGGAACAAAGGAAAGACAGAGCCTTTGTTACTTTTTAATTGGAAGAAGATGTTATTTCAGGCAGTAAGACATTTAAGAAAGGCTATTAATTGTTTGCTGCTGTCACTGATGAGAAAGCAAACAGGCGGGAAGCCAACTTGAAATCAGACAACTTGGAAAATTAAGGATGAGTCCCAAGGCCTGGAAGAAGGACCAGGCTACAGTATGCGGTGCTAGTGAAGGAGTGCTGGTGGTGTGGCTCAGTGGCTGAACTCGCCACCAAGCTTGACAGCCTGAGTTCCATCTCCAGGATGCACAGAGGATTCTGATCTCCACACTCACTGGGACATGCACACACTCCCAGGCACACAGATAAATGAGTGTAACTTTAAAAAATAATAGTAAAGTATTAGTTCCAGTAATGCCTCGACTTTTTAACTGGTTAAGCACCTATCAGTTGTAAGACACATGCTTATTCTGAGAGCAGCATTTCCCAACCTTTGCAGAAAGGGTGCGAGGAATCTGAGACTGGAAGCCTACACCAAGAAGGCATGGCCACATGGATTTTTTTATTAATATTTTTAAAATTTATGTAGACACTACTGGAATTAATGAAGTGCTGGATAAAAGTATTACTGGATTCACAGCAGCTTCTCCTCGTCACACACTGTCCCAGTCAGCGGGTGCTGCGGTGCATGCCTAACAATCACACAGGCACATGCAACCACTTCCCTGCTGGGAAGAGTGAACACAAAGCTCCATCCATCCAGGAGGGGCCTATTCGTGTTTATTTTCCTCCCACGAACTCTACAAACAGACTCTCCTTAGTTCTTGAGCTAGCTCTTCAGGCATAGATAGGAAACAAGATGGGACTGCAGGGAGAGGCCTGCAGAGCAGAATGATGACTTAGCTGTTTGCTCCGTGTCTGGGGGAGACTGTGTCCCACCAAGTGAAACCTTTCCTACATGTTCCCTGCAAGCATGGCTCTCTGAGGCGGGCAGCATAAATGGAATAAAGTACAATTTAGTTTATTTTGAAAACAAACAAGCAAAAACATAAAAATAAAACCTTCTGCTATTAGAAAACCAAAATTACTAGGAGGCAAGTTTATCTGGTTATTCGTTTTTTCAAAAAGTGATTATTGATTTTCTACAATGTGCCACCAAGCAGTTCACAAAAGAGCAGGAGGTGTAAAAGAAAGAAGAATGAGGTGGTTTTGTGCCCCAAAGTTGGACAGAGTCACTTATAAGCCCATAGTAAGTTAGATTGCACAAAATTTGTAAAGCTTATCAAAATTTGGGAACTCAGTACTGGCAGTTGTTGAAAATGACACTGGCTGGTGGCAGTTTAACACCTTACCAAAGTGACTTGGCAATGTAGTCAAAAGCCTTAAAAAGCTCATAGCCTTGACCCAGAAATTTTATCTTAAGGAAATAAGTCAAGGAAAATGCAAAGTTATATGAAAAATGTTTTCACTCGGTACAGTTTCTACTATTGAAAACTTGGAAGTAATCAAAAGGCTTAACAATAAAGGAAATTGTAGTAAAGCTATTGAATGAAATATTATTTCGCCATTAAAATGTCAATAATGAACTACAGAAACCTGACAGGTGCAGAAGGCAAATAGCAGAGAGAGAAAAATGCAGCATGTGAAACTCTGTGATGGTGTAGTCGTGGTTGAATAAAAAATATATTGCCAGATTACTTATGAGTAAGGAAAGCGAAGCACAGGTAAACTGATGTTTATTTTATAAATCATGGGTGAATTTTACCTTTTGAAGAATCTTTTTTTGTTGGGACACCACAGCGTGAGTATGGAGGTCAGAGGACAACCCTCAGAGTCAGCTCTCTCCTTCTACCATGTGGGTCCCAGGAATCAAAGTCAGGTCGTCAGGCTTGGCAATAAGCACCTTTACCTACTGAGTCATCTTGGTGGGCCAAGGTGTAACACTCTGTACAAGATAAATTGTTTAGGACTTTTGAGTCCCACTTTTCAATTAAGAACACTGGCTGTTCTTCCAGGGACCCCTATTTGGTTCCTAGAATCCACAACTGTCTGTAAGTCCAGCCCCAGGTGATCCAATGCCTTCTTTGGGCCACTGAAGACATTGCACATACATGGTGTGTTTACATACATGCAGGCAAAATACTCATAGACATAAAATAAAATACACAAATTTAAATATTTTTTAAGTTCTTCTTTGTCTTGGCATAGGAAAGTCTGTGCATGGGTCTCACCTCCTCCCCACACTCTCCACTTCAACATGCCCTTCCCTGTAATGAAGGTGTCTTCTCTACCCGGTGGAGATGAGAGAGCTGAACTTAAAATGCAAGACTCTGCTGAGGACTTCCACGTGAATGAGGCACTGTAGACAATGTTATGACAGGAAAAAGGCCTCTTCCCACCCTGTGTAGCTCACAAAAACCCCATGAAATCCTGTTATTTACATAGAAGAGACATGCTCAGGAGTTCCTCAAGGTCACACAGCTGATTTCCAAAGACTAAGCTGATCCAGTTCCAAGAGCCTTCTCCTTCAAGTCTTTACCCTCTCTCAAGCAAGTCTGGGAGAAGATGACATCTGTGACAAGGGTTGGCATCCTGATGCGATGAGCCTCTAAGGCCAATCAGTTTTCAGGCCAGTGTCCCCTACCCTGGCTGCACATAAGAATCACTGGGGGTAGGTTTTAAACCTGCTCTTCTCTCACCTCCAGAGATTATGACTGAGTTGGTTCTGAGGGTACTAAAGACTACAATATAACACTTTCTTTTTTTTTTTTTTTTGGTCTTTTCGAGACAGGGTCTCCCTGTAGCATAACACTTTCTTTTTAAAGAAGTTTTTTTTTAAAGGATTTTTAGTTCATTTATTTATTTATTTGTATGTTAACATGCACAAACACCACAGCGTGAGTATGGAGGTCAGAGGACAACCCTCAGAGTCAGCTCTCTCCTTCTACATGTGGGTCCCAGGAATCAAAGTCAGGTCGTCAGGCTTGGCAATAAGCACCTTTACCTACTGAGTCATTTTGCTGGGCCAAGGTGTAACACTCTGTACAAGGTAAATTGTTTAGGACTTTTGAGTCCCACTTTTCAACTGGCCCAACTTGAGTTATAATAACACTCCATCTACATTTGAATTCTTCATTGTGGTAAAATACTTGTAACACAAAATTGACCATGTTAGCCATTTTAAAATTTTTTATTTTTTGGTATTTTTGAAACAGGGTCTCCCAGTAGCCCCAGCTGGCCTGGAACTGACTTTATAGACAAGGCTGGCTTTGAACTCACAGAGATTCACCTGCCTCTGCCTCCCAAGTGCTGAGATTAAAGGCGTGTGCCACCACCCCAGGCTCATTTTAAGATATTTTATTCAAGAGTACAAAGTACATTTTTTATTTTATTTATTTTTTAAATTTTTATTTATTTTATTATGTGTTAAGAATGTACTGTCTGCATGTAGGTTTGTGCACCCGTGTCATGGAATGCCTTGGAGGTCAGAAGAGGGCGTCGGATTCCCCTGGAACTGGAGTTAAAGATGGTACTCAGCCGCCATGTGGGTGCTGGGGATCAAACCTGGGTCCTCTGCAAGAGCAGTCAGCGCTGTTAACCGCTAGGCCATCTCTCCAGCCCCAAAGTACATTTTTAAAATATATATACTTTCTTTTATTTCATTTTTTTTAATCAAATACTGCAGGACTGATTTAATCAGTATAAAATTGAAAGAGCTTTAGATTTGTAATAAAAATCCAAATTTGAGGAAGGGCAAACTTGAAAACAGCCGCCAAGTCTTCGGGAAAGGGTAGGGTGGGTGAACAGTTTCTGGAGCTGTGGGGACGGGGAACTGACCACTGTCAAACCAGTGTAAGTTGCTTGGTTTCTCATGGAAAACATTTTATACACCTAAAGTCCATCAGCGTCCAGATATGTCTGTTCCGTTGGTGATATTACAACATTATATTGCATTTACTCCAATTTCTGTCCCATGGTGAAATTAGATGATTTCAAATACTTTCTTCAGCTCCACAATAAGCTGCCAGTCACTCTTCTGCATTTCATCTCTGAACCAGTCTTTGAGCGCATCAATGGACTGTCGGCTGATCTTACTGACAAGAATGTCGGTAGCTTCAAAATGTCTCCCAAACATCTTGGGAGATTCACCAGGGATAGGCTCTATTTTAACACAGACTTCTTGTCCTTTTTTTGCAACATCTACTTGCTTATGGTTTATTTCAATACTTGTTACTATCCCAATGTCAACAAAATTTTTGCTTGGGACGCACATAGGTGTCCCTTGTTTCACTTGACCCGCCTCCACAGTCACCCCCATGACTATTGGATCGCGAGAATTAAAAAATGTACTGAGGGAGGATTTTCATCTTGCAGGGAAATACTGCTATGTGCTTGAATTCTTCTTGTTTCTGTTTCTTATAATCTTGTCTGTATTTAGTAAAGGCATCAAATAAATGATAAATAATTTCTGCACTAAAAACTCTAACTCCTAAACTATCAGCCATCTCTTGTGCATCCCATTCAATTCTTACGTCAAAGGCCAAAATTACTGCATACTGAGGATCATGTTCCAACATCACTGATGCCTTCATAACATCTTTTTTATGGACTGGGCCAATGTTAATTCCTGCGTATGGCACTTCTGATGTTTTCAGAAATTCAAGTAGAGCTTCCAAAGAGCCCAGTGTGGATGCCTGGACATAAACTCCTTTCTCTTCTAATTTGATAGCATTTAGTGTCTGCTTTAACTCATGGATCAATTCATCTTTAAGGACAGGGATTTCATCATCTTTATAAGCCACTAGGAGAGGTAACCCTGCCAATGTTTTCTCAAGGTCTTTTCCAAGAATCTTCACTCCCTGGGCTGCTTCTACTTCTTTATGTTTTTCATACTGGTTCTTCACCCGTAATTCCTTCATAGGAGGAGGTAAAAGGAGGCCTCGAATCTGAGTGACAATGGGTCCTTCCACCCCAGGAACGATGATGGTATCTCCTTCTTTCAAATGCCCATTGATCAATATGACATCTATAGTGGTGCCCATTCCTGGGAGAGCTTTAACCTCCATCACCTGTGCTCTCAGCTCTTCACAGTGTGCAAGTCTCTTGCTCAACATGGTCTGAGTTAACTCGACAAGAAGGTAAATCAGACTTCCCATGCCATCACCAGTATGTGCAGAGGTAGGTACCAAGGACACAAAAGTTCGGGGATCTTTATTCTCATAAAACAAAGCAGCATTCAAACCCTGCTGTGCAAATTCTACAATAATGGCCTTTGCTCGCTCCTCAAATTCATCCTTTGTATTCTTCTTCTGCTTCTTTAAAGTAGCAGCCACATCAGAATCAGGACTCTTCTTCCAGTCATACAACCTGTCAATCTTATTAAGTGCAACAATGAAGGGACATTTTTTGGATTTGAGAAGATTGATAGATTCAATTGTCTGGGGCTCCAAACCATGCATAATATCAACAACTAAAATGGCAATATCACAAAGAGAGCTTCCTCTGTTTCTCAGATTACTGAAGGATTCATGGCCAGGAGTATCAATAATCAGCATTCCTGGAATCCGAACATTCTCTCTATCAAAATTTTTAATCATCTTAGTTTGTTCATTAATAGCTTCTAGGGGAACATTCGTGGCACCAATCTGCTGTGTGATACCACCTGCTTCACCGTCTTGGACATGTGTGTGACGGAGCTTATCTAGAATTTTTGTCTTCCCTGTGTCAACATGTCCAAGTACACATATAATAGGGGCTCTTAACTTTTCTGTATTTACATTTTTACTATGTTCAAGACGTCGTTTCTCAATTCTCCGCTTTGCTTTGTCATAAGCCCTTTCTTCTTTAGTTCGATCATCATCAGAGTCATATTCAGAATCTGAGCTAATTTCTTTACTTGGCTTTTTATCTAATGTTTTCCCCGAATCCTTCTCATCTGACATTTTTTCATCTTCTTCATTACCTTCACTTCCTTCACTTTCTCCTTCCTCGTCATCGTCTTCACTCTCTTCTTCCTCCTCATCCTCTTCCTCTTCCTCCTCTTCTTCTTCGGGGTTTTCTTTTACTTCTATATGAACAGTATTTCCTTTTGTAGAACAGGCTGGCCTTGAACTCACAGAGATCCACCTGCCTCTGCCTCCTGAGTATTCGGTGTGTGCTACCACGCCCGGCCTTAGTCTCTGACTTTTAAAGAGTAACCATGCTTCTTTTTCTCTCTCCTCATCACTGGCCATAGCTTCCCAATCATCCAATCCAGCATCCTCAGTTTCTTCTTCCTCTTCTGGTTCAACAGGAAGTGGTGTCTCTTCTTTTCCTGGCACTCCTTGTTCCACAACTTCTACAGGAGCACTTAATTCTAAAGCTTCAGATACTTCTTTATTTTCTAGCTGTTGTGGTGTTTTTTTCTTCTTTTTATCTTCATAAATTGGTCTTTTCTTTGGCAAAGAATCTTTTGATGGCACTTCAACACCCTGAGCTTGAAGAAGTTTAAGGGTAGCTTCAGCTCTGGCTCTGGCTTCTCTCTGGGATTTAGTTAAAAGTTTCCCTTCTTTTTTTAAGCGTTCTTTCCTTTCTTTTTCTTTTTGCTTTTTCCTTTCTCTTTTTTCTTGTTCTAATCGTTCCTCTTCTTTACGTTTGGCTTCTAGTTCTTCAAGTCGTTTTATGCGTTCCTCCTCTTCTCTCTTCTGTCTCTCCTCCTCCTCTTTAAGCTTAGCCAGAGCTTCTTGCATAGCTTTAACAGTGGCTTTACTAGGTCCTTTCTTCTTTTCTTTCTCTTTTTCATCTTTTTCTGCTTTCTTTTTCTTCTTGTCTTTTTTCTTTTTGTCTCCTTCATTGTCATCTTCCACAACTGCTGGAGTCTCTCCTTTCTCTTCAGAGACAGTCCCAGTATCAAGAGTCACTTTGGATTTTACACCTTCCTCTTCAGACTTCTTCTGAGGTTCTCGTTGTTTACTCTGATCCTTTTTACCTGTTTCTAGCTCTTCTTTTTCTTTCAGCTTCCGTAATTTTGCTTTTTCTTCATCTCTCTTTTTTCTCTCACGTTCTTTCTTTTCTGCCTTCTTTTGGGCTACTGTCTTGATTTTGAAGGAGGAGTCATCATCTTCATTCCCACTTTCTACATTAGGACCTGGCTTATTTTTCTGATTTTTTTTCTGTCCTTTTCTAGACTGCAAAAATTCATCTGATTCATGGCCACTTTCACCTGAAGAATTCACTCTAGAACGCTCTCTACTTCTTTTACTATCTTCATCTTCTTCTGATCCATCACACTTTTTATTTGATTTCTGAGCTTTGCCTTTAGTCTTTTTAGAAAGTTTATTAAACTCATCATCATCATCACTCCCAGAGTATATTTCTACTTTAGGTTTTACAGTCTTTTTTGATTTTGAATCTTTTTCTTCCAATTCTTCACTATCATTATCATCAAAACCTGCTTTTTTGCCCTTTTGTCCTTTTTTCTTTTTATCTTGTTTTGAGGCAGATTCATCTTCATTGTTTTCTGTAGGCTTGACTGCAGCAGTTTCTCTGTCAGCTTTGATGCCTTGGGCCTCCAAAGACAATTCTTCCAGTTCTTTCAGAATATCATCTTCATCAAAGTCCTGCTTCTTTTTCTCTTTTTTCTTTTTCCCCTTTGATTTCTGAGGTTCCTGTTCCTTAGCAGCACCAGCTCCTTCTATTTCTGCAGCCAAGGCATCAATATTATCCTTGGCACTGTCTTCGCTCCTGTTTTTCTGTTTCTTCCCCATCGCTTGTCAGCGGCGCTCGTGGCCTCAAGCCCTCGCCTCGGTGTCTCACAGAACCGCAGTGTCCCTGCGGACTCCGCTCTCCACTCGGCTCGGGCTCCCTCGCGCTGCCGCCTCTAGCACCCGGCTCTCCACAGACCCGCGCACTGGGACAGGGCACATATACTGTTTATTTCATTTTTTAATAATAAGTAATAATTAATGAGTATAAGCATCCTTCATGTAAAACCAATTTGCAAGCAGTTGTGCCCAAACCCACACAGCCCAAGGCTCCCACCATCCAGCTGGGGGGCTTGTATGTACAATCAAGTTGATCAAATAAGTTTCCAGTCTATATTGCTGTACTTTCACCATTCACCCCAATCGCAGCCCTTACATTCGACCACACCCCCTCTTCCGCAGATTGTTCCCTAGGCTTAGAAAAGGGGCACAGGTGGACGAGAAGCAAAACAGTCTACTGTCTCTGGAGCTGTTGTTTTGGACTCTAGTCAATTCTGGCTGTTTCCTTTCATGGGCTGACAGTTTGTCCAGGAATAACCTTTCAATCCTTCTAATGAAGCACAAGAAATTAGATATATAGGTATTTAAAGAATACTAATTGTTATGATAGGTTACTTTGGTATAGACACAGATGTTTGGATGGTATGTTAATCCATGAATTATGTTTTTTCTGTAAAATATGACAGGGTCTTACTGTGGCTTATAACATCTCCTAACCACTAGAGGAAGTAAGCTTGTGGCATCAGCCATGGGTTGTTCCTCCAAGGAGAAAGCTAATAGCCAATTAGATTTGGGATATACAGGCATATGGCTGCCACTGCTGCACAGTATTTCCAGGCAGGTGAGGTGTAGCTAGTGCTGACGGAGGAGTCTTGCTTGACTCAGGAGACCTATATTTGCTTTATTGGTTTAGTGGCCTTTGGTAACACTCTCTGGTATTCCAGAGACCAACTGAAGAGGACATAGTACATTTATGATGTTATGTAGCCATCATATATATCAAGTTCTAGAACATTTTTATCATCCCAAAGGAAACTCAAGAAGCAATCGCTACCCATTCCTCCCTTGTTCCCAGTTCCCGGCAGCCATTAATCTGCTTTCTATCTCTGTGAATGGGCCTATTTGAAACATATCACATAAATAGATCCAACATTGTTCAGCCCTTGTGACTGCCTTCTTTCATGAAGCAGAGTCTTCAAGGTTTATTCACATTGTAAGTACACTTGGACTTAATTTCTTCTGAATAAGATTCCATTCCATAGATACACTGTAACTTGTTCATTATTCATTGTTGGATGATATGTGGCTTATTTCTGAATTTTTTTTTTTTGTATTTCTGAGACAGGGTCTATTTCTATTTTGTTTTTTTTTTTTTTACTTCCATTCACTCTTTCCTCAAATCCGAAGATTCTTTTCAGAAAGGAAGTTTTATGAGTTAACAGTGAGACTTCGGTGCAGAGCCGCTCTCCTCCATGTGTGGTTCAGGCAGCCCCATCTACACCACTAGGGGCTGGTTGGATAGGCACATTCTTGGACCATTCCCTTCAGAATCAGAAATTCTGGGAGTGAGCAGAATTTGAACAAGCCCTTCAGGTGACTCATTCACAGACTTAAGCTTGAAGCCCCTCCGTAATCAACAGCAGTATGAGATTCCAACTCAAGGCATAGCTGCTGCCTTCACTACCCATCTGTCCACGCTGTGGACAAAGCACCTCTAGAGCAGGGTAGCCTCCAGCCTGGGGCAGCTTCATCTATGGTTCACTCACAAAACTGTCATCTGTAGGGATCCAAGATGTTAGTGTCATGGAGTTCAGCTGGTGCATGAGACAGGGTTGACACAACGCCCTCACGTTATCACAGCTCTCTATAATAAAAGCAGGCTGTAAGAAAATAGACTTCATTAGAGAGCTGCAGTCTGGCAGTTTCCACTGTTGAGTGTCTCTTATGCCAAGAATAACAATTGACATGTTCAGAAGCAGAAAACAATTGGTCTGCTGCAGCTCCCTGCCTTCCCCTCTGGCCAGAACTACTCCCACTCTCCCTGAAATCTGATGGGTCATACATCGGGCCCCCTCTGCACTCCGGGTGCCCTTCCCTGTGGCACCCTCCTGTGCTCTCCCCATTCATCCCATGCCATCCTCCACTCACACTCACTCCAACCTCACCTCTCCTATGACATCTGATGGGGCCATCCCAGCCAATCGCCGCATTACCACTTCTCTGCCCCAACCTCTGGGACTAACATTCCTTAATTAATCATACTATTTGGGCATCTCTTCAGAGTCATTTTTGTTGTTATTTCATCCTTACTTCATAGAAACTTAACGAGCAACCATTGTATCATTTCCAGTGTCTATAATGGGGCAGGGCATGTGCTGTTGAAAAGCCTGACTGGGGCTGTCTTCAAGCATTAGAACATAAATGATCTCAAAGGGGAGAAGAATAGCATGGGAACTTCAACAAGTCTTTGTGGATGAAGCAGCAGCAAGGGAAGGAAGTCCCGATGAGGGTCTGTCTACATTAGGCTAGCCTGTGTCTTGTCTGGAAGAGATTGCCTTGATTGTTTAATTGAGGTTGGATGGCCTGCCCACTGTGGGGTCTTGGAGTGGAGACAAGAACTGAGTAGAGGCAGGCATTCATTGGTTTCTGCTTCTTGACTGTGGACATGATGTGGTCAGCTGCTTCAAGCTGCCGATTCTGGGACTTCCCACCATGATGGGCTGGAACTGTGAGCCAAAATAAACCCTTTCTCCCTTAAGTTGTTTTTGTCAAGATATTTTATCACAGTAGCAGAAAAGACATTAGGATGCCCATGCAACGTCTACCTTGCAGAAACAGTACAGTGGTGTATTTGGCCTTTCTGTAACATTCTGCTAGAATAGTGATTCCAAAGCACAGGAGGATTTAGTAGTTTTTGTTGTCCACGTGAGAGGCCTACCATACTGGGTGCAACCTCACCATACCAGGGATGTGCGCTGAGCCCATGAGTGCCATCTTGCTTTTTCCCAATAGCTGGAGTAGTAACAAAACTGCATTGAGAGAGCCTTAGACCAAAATCAGCCATGATATATGGAGATCTTTGGTCTTCAATCATTCATTTGTTTTTGTACTGGAGTAGGTTAAAGTTTACCTCCTAAGATGGATCATAGCCTTGCTCCCCATTGACCCCCCACAGATCAACTTTGGTTCCATGCAAGAGTATGTCCATCCCACCCTACTTCAGTGGATAGGTGAATAGCATACAGCTCTATGCTTTATTGGCCTCTTAAAACACCTGCCCCTTGGGTACTCAACAAGAATATTATCTTGAACTTACTACTACCCAAAATTTGCCAAAGGTTGGGCTGACCAAGACATCATTATGAAGGATTGTCAGAATATAATAAGCTTTGGTTTTCTAGAGCAGAAGTATCCCAGGCTCCTAAACCTACCCACTTGTCTGAGCTCTAAGACTGATTGGGGGTCATGAGGTCAATGACCCTGGCAGCTCCTCCAAGTTTTCCAGGTCCCAGTTTGCTAATCTATAAAATGGAGGTGAGCAGACTGCTAATCCCATAGAACGTAATTAAGATGGCACACGTAGAGGACTTTGAGATGGCCCTCGGAATGCTTGGGGAACATAGCCATTATTGCCCCTGGCCATGGACCAACTTCCCAGTACACTGTGCTGTGAGAGCACCACACCATGTTGAATTCTCCTGACTTATGCTGTGACTTGTCATTCTTTGTCTCCATTAATGGGCAGACATGGAACATGTTACACTTACATTAAGCTGCTGGACGTGCTGTTCACATCAATGGATAACATCTATTTCAGGAGGCCACCAGCAAGATCTGACTTCCCACCTTAGCCTGGGCAGATACCTCTTCCAAGCCCAAGACTTTGCATTTACAAATGTTGTGAAGGATCTAACAACCAGGTTTCTCTATCCCACTAGCCCTAAGTGGCAGAGGCAGTAATTACTTTATGGGCCAGGTCCCGGACTGATGGGAAAGGAGAGAACAAGCTGAGCACACGCACTTGTTGCCCTCTTGTTCCGAATGCAGATGGGATGTGTATTAGTCACTTTTCTGTTGCTGTGATAAATCCACCATGACCAAGGGTACTTATAAAAGGAAGAGTTTATTTGAGCTTACAATTGATGGCTCCAGGGAATTAGAGTCCATTGTGGTGGGAAGCATGGTGGCTGGTGCTGGAGCAGCAAGCCAAGGGTCACATCTCGCAATGAGCACATGAAGCAGAAAGAGAGAGACTGGAGACCAGTCTTAAACTCACTAAGCCCGCCCCCATTGACATACTTCCTCCAGGATGGCCATACCTTCTAAGACCTCCAAGAACAGTGCCACCAACCGGAGACAAAATGTCTGAATACTTAAAGCCTATGGGGGGACACTCTCATTCAAACCACCACATTCCACTCCCTGGCCCCCATAGGCTCCTGACTATATCAAATGCAAAATGCATTTAGTCCAACCTTAAAAGTCCCCATAGTCTTTACCAGTCTCAATTATATTCAAAAGTCTATAGTCCAAAATCTCTTCTGAGACACAGGCCAATCTCTTAACTGTAAGCTCCTGTAAAATCAAAAGGCAAATTACATACTGCCAACATACAGTGGAACTGAATACACATTCCCATTCCAAAAGGGAGGAATAGAGGCATAGTGAGGAAATACTGGACCAAAACAAGACTGAAAACCAAAAGGGCAAATACCAAGTCCAGTAGCTCCATGTGTGACTTCTGGGACTTGACTTCCAAAGGGCTTAGATGGCTCAGCTCTTCCAGCTTTGCTTGCAACATACATCTCTTTCTTAGGCTGGTACCACTCCCTGTATGCAGCTCTCCTTGGCAAATATCTCACAGGTCTGGCATCTCGAATGTCTTCTTGGGGTCTCCGCTGCCAACCAG
>VZQC01000749.1:391656-592338 GCA_009823505.1 Rhizomys pruinosus | reverse complement strand
GGTACTATTTCTGTTGTTTACTTGTAAATCTCGAGGCCCTTCCTTAATCACTTTAATCTCACTTTTTCCATTGTTTACTTGTAAATAGCTAGGCCTCTCCTTAATCACTTTAATCTCCTTATCAAAAGGAACCTCTCCTTCACATGCCTTGGCACCACCTTTAATCTTCCTAGTGGGGTTTTCAGATCCAAACTGTACATTATGCATTTCTTTCTGCCCCATCTGCTCTTCTTCACTGTAGATCTGTACAATATTCACCATTAATAGCCATGCCACCATTTCTACATTAGGCTGTCTTGAAATATCCTCTGCCAAAGACATTAGTCCATTGCTTTTCAACTTAGCATCAGGCAGCATTTGGGCTGTGGGCAAACTGCTGCCAGACTCTTGATCAAAATATCCCAGTTGCTGCCTAAGTCTTTATTTTCCTCTGGAACTACATTTTTTGCAGCAATGCTTTCTTCCAGGCTTCTACTAGAATGGCCCATTAAGCTCTGCTTATAGTAGTCAACAGCTTTTCTTCCAAAGTTCCAAAGTCGTCCACATTTTTCCAAACATCCACATGGTCAGGTTCTTCACAGCCAACAGTCCACTCTCTGGTACCAAATAACTGTATTAGTCACTTTTCTGTTGCTGTGATAAATCCACCATGACCAAGGGAACTTATAAAAGGAAGAGTTTATTTGAGCTTACGATTGACGGTTCCAAGGAATCAGAGTCCTTTGTGGTGGGAAGCATGGTGGCCAGAGCTGGAGCAGCAAGCCGAGGGTCACATCTCTCAATGAGCACAGGAAGCAGAGAGAGAGAGAGAGAGACTGGAGGCTTGTTAAACTCACTAAGCCCACCCCCAGTGACATACTTCCTCCAGGATGGCCACACTTTCTAAGACCTCCAAGAACAGTGCCACCAACTAGAGACAAAATGTCTGAATACTTAAAGTCTATGGGGGGACACTCTCATTCAAACCACCACAGGATGTGAGCAGCTCCCTCAAGCTCTGGCTGCTGAGGCTCCCCTGCGATGATAAACTGCAACCTGGTGTGTGAGCTAAAATAAACGCTTTCTCCCCAAAGTTGCTTTTGTCAGTGTTTTATCACAGCAAAGGAAAGGAAGACACACATGATTGATTGTGCACATGTACACATACGCTACACACATATCATACAGACATATTAAAAATATTTTTTATTTTTTATTTGTGTATATTAATATATTCCCTGCATATAGGTAAGTGTACCCACATCATGCAGTGCCCATGGAGGTCAGAAAAGGGTGTCCAACTCCCTGGAGCTGGAGTTTCAGATGGTTGTAAACTGCCATGTGGGTGCTGGGAATGGAACGTGGGTCCTCTGCAAGAGCAGCCAGTGCTCTTAACCACTGAGACATCTCTCCAATGCCTCAGACACATTTTTTTAAAAGCACAAAGCCAAACTGGGCATGGTGACACACACCTTTAATCCCAGCCCTCAGGAGGCAGAGACAGGCAGACCGTGAGTTCAAGGCCAGTTTGGTCTACATAGTGAGATCCAGGCCAGCCGGAGTTACTGGGAGATCCTATCTCAAAAGACTAAATAAATAAACAAGTAAATAAATAAATAAATAATAGCACAAAGCTGGGGCTGGAGAGATCGCTCAGTGGTTAAGAGCACTGCTCTTGCAGAGGACCAGAGTTTGATTCCCAGCACACACATGGTGGCTCCAGGGGATCCTACGCCCTCTCTGACCTCCATGGGCATTGCACAATGCAGGTGCACTGACCTACATGCAAGCAATATACTCATACACATAAAATTAAAATAACAAATAAAAAGCACAAAGTTAAACTAGTTTCATTTCAATCCAGGCTTATGTTAGTTGAGTGACTTGAAGTGAGTTATTTAAACCTCTGGAGACCATGGGACTGAAGAGATGGCTCAATGATTAAGAGTACTTGCTGCTCCTGTAAAGGACCCAGGCTTGGTTTCTAGCACGCACACATGGCAGCTCACAGAGGCAGGCACATGGTGCATATACATACGTGGAGCCACACAGACAAACACATAAAATAAAAATAAATCTTAAACTTCCTGAGTGCAGGTCTTTATTTGTAAAATCACAAACATGATAGTTGCTACTCAGAGGAGAAAAAGAGAAAAACCTATTCTTAGGTATTGTGCTGGATAGCTTTGGTGTCAACTTGACACACCTGGGTTGAGGAAGCCTCGGTTGGGGAATTGGCTCCATTGGATTGGCCTGTGGCCACATCTGTGGTGTATTGTCTTCATTGTTGAGCAGTGACAGTATAAGAAGGCAGGCTGGGCATGAGCCAGAGAGCAAGCCAGTAGAGAGCAAGTCAGAGAACAGCACTCCTCCATGGCCTGTGCTTCAGCTCCTGCCTCCAGGTTCCTGCCCTGAGTTCTTGCCTTGGGCTCCCTGAGTGAGAACTGTGACCCAGGAGATGTGAGCTGAATAAAGCCTTTCCTCCCCAAGTTGGTGTGGTGTCAGAGTGTTTTGTCACAGCAATGCAAAGACAAACTAGGACAGGTATAAACTAATTTAAACTATGCCTATGCCGGAAACCAAGAAAGCGCCATATTAAGTGTTAGGTATCTTCATTGTTATTAACCACGCAAGGTACTTATAATGACTGACATTTGAAATGAGCTATTATCCCCACCCTGTTACCAGGACAGAATTGCAATGGGCACCCTAGGGAAACCCTGATTTCCAGGAGGAGTTCCATGAGTAGCTCTTTGTTGAGAAACTGAGTGCAGATCGCCAACCCCTCCATCCTTCCTGACACAGGATGCCCAGAAGGAGGCTGGCAGGGAATGCAAGCCATCCCAGATGCAGCTGGAGCAGTATCTCACTCCTCAAGACAGGGAGAAGCACAGCTTTAGACGTTCCAAGCTCCATGCATGCCCACACTCAGCTCTAAGCTTCACACTAGCAAACAAGCTTTTCAGCATGTTGGCTGAGCTGAGATTGCTTTTCCCATGTCCACATGAGCACTGGGAGGCTGGGCTCCCTTCCCCAGAAGGAGCTTTCTCTGCTCTCCATCTGCCCCTTGCAGCTCCTTTCCTACTCTTTGCCTTCCAGAATCATCTTCTTTTGTCCTAACTTTGGGCACTGGAAACTACCTTGGCAAATCAAAGATGAAGTCAGAAACTGACTCCGGATCATTCACTAAACAGAACTTCTGAAAGAAAGGGAGGAAGGGAGAGGAATACAGAAACAGAAGCGGACAGAGCAAGAGGTCAATTCTAAGGCTTTGGGAAAGAAACAAGCATAACAGAAAAGCCAGACTAGAGAAGGGATTAAAGAACGCTCCCCTCGCCAGGCATACAGGCCTCAGCTCATCATTTGGAGAAGGCTAGATAGCCACTAAAGTTTAGTGAGGTTTTGAGGGTTTGTAGGCTTATTACTGTGCCTGGGATGAATCCAGAAAATCTGGAGAAGATTCAGAAAAGATTCACCAAGATGAAGCCAGCATCTAGAATTTAAGATCTTTATCATGAGTTTTATTTTTTTATTTTATTTTATTTATTTATTTTTTTATTTATTTCGGTATGTGTATCAATGTACTGTCTGCATGCAGGTTTGTGCACCCATGTCGTGCAATGCCGCGGAGGTCAGAAGAGGGTCTCGGATTCCCCTGGAACTGGAGTTCTCCTGGAATTGGAGTTTCAGACGGCTCTCGGCCGCCATGTGGGTGCTGGGGATCGAACCCGGGTCCTCTGTAAGAGCGATCGGCGCTCTTAACCGCTAGGCCATCTCTCCAGCCCCTTATCATGAGTTTTATAAGCTAAGACTGTTTATAGTAATGAAAAGGGGCCTGGTATAGAAGGAGAACTCCACGCTGATACCCACTGTTCCCTTCTCTCAACCCTGTCAGTTCTCAGAATGTTCTAGGCTCCTGCTGGCACAGTTGATGTCACCCTCCAATTCAGGTACAGCTCTAGCGTGCTTATCCAATCAGCATACAGCATCTCTTACACCCCCTGCAATGATCGGACCGGGGATTCGGTACGAGACTCAGTTTGAGCCATTGAGACTTAAGATATCTTTTCTGGAGTCTTTTGAGCAACATTTTTCTCCCTTTCCATGAAGCACAGTAAGACTGCCACTGTCCACTGGGCCTGAACAGGGAGGTGCACAATTCCAAGTAACAGCAAATGCTCATAGCAAACTGTAAGTTCTCCTACTCTTCTTTGGAATCCTAAGTGGCACATTCAAGTCCAACCAAGGATGCTATTTCCCAGCCTCCCTTGCAATGGTCCTATGTACCTGCCAATGAGATTAAGAAAAAAAAAATGGATGGTGTTTTCAATAAGTCTGCTCAAAAGTGAGGAAGCAAGCCTTCTTCAGCCCTCCTCCTGCCTACGAGGTATATGGAAAAGCTGGGGCTCCAGCAGTCATTTGGACTCTGAGGTAAACTTGAAAAGGAGCCAGGCCCCAAGACAAGGAACATCAAGCTACGTATCTGGATGATGACGCTACTGACAGAGCCTCTGGAATGTTTATGGAGGAGAAATATACTTCTGTCTTGTTATAAGCCATTATGATAATGGGTTTGCTGTCACACGGAGTAAAAAGTTTTAACAGATGAACCTAGACCTCCACTGACAACCATCTTTTCTAAAAACTATTTTATTTATATTAGTATATTGCCTGCATGTGTGTAAGTGCACCCATGTCCTGCAATGCCTGTGGAGGTCAAAAGAGGGTGCTGCATCCTCTGGAACTGGAGTTATGGATGGTTGTTAGCCACCATGTAGGTGCTAGGAATCAAACCTGGGTCTTCTGCAAGAACAGCAAATGCTCTTAATCTCTGGGTCATCTCTCCAGCCCTGCTAACAACCATCTTAACACCAATAAGGAAGCCAGACTTGGAATAAAGCTGATACCGTAAAAGTCTTTCAATATATCCTGAGGCTGTTGAATCAAGCTTCTCCTAAAGGTAGCCTTCAGTAGAACTTTCCAGTGATGCAAACCAGTAAACTCACTGTCATTTCTAAGCTAGTTTGAGAAGCTCCTTACAGCTGAAAGCACCTACTTAACACAGGCCTTCATTTCCAGTGTAAGTAGTACAGGCAGCAGTATATTTAGAGTACATCTAAGCTTTCCTGGTTATAGGAAATTCTGGTCTATAAATAAATAAAAATGGGTGATATTTTAATTAATTCATCTAACATTCGATGGGTCCCTACTATGTGTCAGGCATTGGTTGTGATTCCTCCTCTTGAAACAGTTCTGAATGGCAGAACAGTTCTGATTCCAACTTCTCAAGGGCAGAAATCAGAGCCTGGGGGCTCAAACTAGCTGCCTAAAGTCACATTAAGAGTTCAGCAAGGATGGCTCCAGGCCTGCAGAGATCCAGTACCTGGTCTCTGCGCTGCAGAATCCTTCCAGTCAGAACACTCTTCAACACCCACTTTTTCAGCTTTGCTATTGGAACTCTGGCAATGTGCCCATTTCTGGAGATTATTTGTGCCAGTCTCACCAGCACTGAGGTGACCCACCAATTCCTATTGGCTGTACCCCACTTCCTGTCTCAGAACTCCTTGGCTGTCAGAGGAATAGCATCTTTGGGTATCCTAATGACTTCTACGAAGCAGGACATGATGCTAACAGCACAGAGCCTAGATAACACATCCAGCTCCTGTTGGCCTAAAACTGATACTGTCTTGCAAGTGTTTGTCCTTCCTCTTCTCAGCTAAGATTTAAGGCTGGCCATTGCACTCTGCGCTGACTCCTGGCACCTGGTGATTCATGGTGATTTGGTGTATCAACTGCAAGTGTCTGACTACAGCTCGCAATGGGAGCCAAGGTCCTGTTTTCCATCCAAGAGCACATATACCAAATGGCTCTACTCAGCATCACTGAGGCGTTGCCTATCATGTCCATTTACTGATATATGACTTGGCTTAAGTAAGTTCGAACTCCATGGAAAGTCACATGGACCATGCCACCTATGACTCTGTGCTATTTAGAAATGCTCCTTGCCTAGATACTGTTTGTAAAAATTTCAAAATGCAACACAAAAAGCCAGGTGACTAAAATAAAAATGCTTTCTCTTGGATACATTTCCATAGTCCATATTTTTAAAATATTATGTGTATGAGTGCTTTGCTGCATGTGTGTAAGTGCACTATACATGCCAAAAGGGCCAGAAGATGGCATCATGTCCCTGAAACTGGAATTAAGGATGGTTATTAGCTGCCATGTGGGTGCTGGGAACTGAACCTGTGTCTTCTGCAAGAGTACCCAGTGCTCTTAATCACTGACCTGCCTCTCCTTTGCTCAGGTAAGTCACTTAGTACTTCACTCACCCACAGAGTCATATGAAGCAATATAGATATCAGTCACCAGTAGTGATTAGCATATTAAGGGTCCTCCATCTTCCCAGATGAGATAGAGTCTCAATATGCAGGCCAGGAGAATTTGGCTTATTAGAAAGCTCTCCCTATATAAGACGATATCCAAGCACGTATGGCAATCTCTACACTGTTCACGACTCCCATAATCTAGTTATAGTCAATAAAAGAGCACTGGAGACCTTCTGCATCCAAGAAGTAGGCTTTCCCTAGTAAAAATGAAAGCAACTTAAAAGGGAGCACTTTTCTTACATACATTTATAAGCTCCACACATATAACAGAGCACTGTTGTGTGTTTAGGAGAACAAGTTGAGCCACAGATTGGGAGATGCGCTGGCAAAAGACATCCCCGATGAAGGACTGTTATCCAAACTACACAAGAAACTCTTAATAAGTATATGAGCAACATAATTTTTAAATGGGCAAAATATCTGAACAGATGCCTTGTCAAAAAAGGTATCTAGATAGGGAAGCTTTGAGGAGATGCTCAGCACCCCATCATTCAGGAATAGAAACAGAAGAAGCAACAGGGAGACGCCATCACACAACCATTAGCGGAGTAACATCTAAAAACACTGGCAGCACCAAACGCCAGCCAAGCATAGGGAGACAGGAACTCACATACGCTGCTGGTGGAAATGTAAAATGGTTCAGCCACATTGGAAGACAGTTTGGCAGACTCACAAAACTAAATATATTCTTACCATATGATCCGGTAATCATACTCCTTGATATTTACCCAAAAGATTGAAAAGTTATGTCCACACAAAAACCTGCGCATGGATGTTTATAGCCACTTTATTCATAATTGCTGAAACTTGAAAGCAGTCAAGATGGCGTTCAATGGGAGAACAGAAGAAAAAGAAAACCTATGGTACATCCAGACAGTGGAATATTATTCAGCACTAAAAAGCACCAAATGAGCCACCAAGCATGGTAAGACATGGAAAAACCTCATGTACATATCAACTAAAGAAGAGAACCAATCTGAAAAGAATACATACTGTTTGAGTTCAGCTTCATAATATTCTGGAAAAGGTAAAACCATGGGGAAGGTTAAAAAGAAAAGAAAACTGAAGGTGGGTTGCCACGGATTAACGGAGGGGGAGGACAAATTAGTTGGGCACCCTGTAGTGCAGTGAAATTACTCTGGTAGTGGATTTATGTCCACTATTGGGCAGAATGGAATGTGGGTGGCAGTGGTGTCGATATCAGGCCCATTCGTAACACGTAGACCACCTTGGCAGGGCGTTGATATTGGGGAAGCTATGCCCGCATGGGGAGCAAAGGAAATGCTCTATACTTTCTGCTCAACTTTGCTGTGAATCTAGGACAACTCTAAAAAGAAGTTGATTAAAATAGATGCTCAATAAACTCAATTCGGTTAGCGTGTTTAATGAACTACCTGTGTGTGCGATGCTAAATAAAGTTAACATGGGGAAATTTGTAAGTTCTGTATATTCAGCTAAACTAGTATTCAAAGTTGGGTATGGTGGAGGGAGGCAGAGGCAGGTGGATCTCTGTGAGTTCGAGGCCAGCCTGGCCTACATAGCAAGTTCCAGGCCAGCTGGGGCTACAGGAAGACCCTGTCTCAAACAAAGGAAATCATATTCAATGACCTTAAAAACTACACCATGCAACTTGACTGCACTATTCTGCTCATGGAGAAACGCCAGGGTCTGTTTTCCATCCCCAGGTCAAATGATCAACCTCAGTCGAGGCAGTTTTGTCAAGCTGTGATAAAGGTTCAACAGAAGTCTGTTCCTACCAGTATTCCATCATCTCAGGTGTGGGGACACAGAGCTATGACACCAGAAAGCAAGTGGCCCCACTGGACATAGTTGTAGAATAGACCAAAGAAGCTTTTGACACCCTGGAAATCAACCACAAAAAGCAGATTCTAAACTGCCTGAGTACTGTCAAATGCCATCACCGATGCCACACGCACTGTTGCAGGGGGGTGGGGGTGGGACTGGGAATGGCAGGGTGTCCCCATGAAAAGATCAGTGTTGCTGATGTGAGGCTGAAGTGGGGGGGAGAGCCCTATGCAAATTGTCGCTCATTTTGAAGCTCAAAAGGTATCATCACCAGTCAGAATGGTTCTGTGCAACTTTCCTCAGCTAAAAGACTAAGCAGAAAAAGCCCCTCAGGGACAGACATTCTCCTGTGCAGAATTCTGAGGATGCACATGCACGTGACATGAAAAAAAAGAATTTGCACAGCAGATGCATCCGGGTGTGCACTAGAGTCTGGAGGTTCGGGTTTAAAAGAAACTATAAGTCCAGCCTCTAGGAGTTGGACTCTCTGTGCTGGCTTCTCTCAAGGACCTTGAAGGCCGTTTCCTCTAACCTGCCACCCAAGCAGGAAGCTCTCCAGCCAGGGGAGCTTTGCTACCTCTCCAAACCCCATTCCGCCCTATAGGCCTATTGAGGCATTTCTACAATAACAGCATCCTCAACCATCTAACTCCTCATCTCTGGGCTATCCCCTTTCCCTAGAACCAGGTGCTAAACACTAAAAACAGTCTCTCTTGGTTCTAGCCCTTGCCTGCTCTGTGACCTTCTGCAAGTTCCTGCATACCTGTGTGCCTCAGCATGGCTGCTGGAACGGAAGAGGCTCAGCGCTCACTTCCACAGGAAGAGGTGAGGCTGTCGTGAGTGGATGAACAGCAGCTACTACTCAGCTGGTATCGTAATTAACCATTCAGTGGCTATGGAATGGGATTGCTTTGTGGAGCTTGCAAGAAGAAAGGCATTTCAGACTTCCTGAAGCCAGTGATTGATTGTCAACCCCTATAGGAGGGAAGAATTTAGGGTTCCACACCTGAAGGGCAAAGCAGAGCTAACTATCCTGGGTTCACCTGGCTCCCCCACCTCTTCTCTATCTCTGCTTTATTTTGAGACAGGGTCTCATGTAGCCCACGCTGGCCTCCAGCTGAGAAGAGGGGAGAGGGGTCTTAAACTTCAGATCTTCTTCCACTTCCCACGTGCTAGGGTGACAGATATTCAGCACCACACCCAGCACGGTGGTCCCTTTCCTACAGCACCAGCTCGCCGCTGGGTTCCATCCCGACCTCTGACTTACAGCAGGCTGGACTCTGGCTTTGCTCCAGATCAAGTGATACTCAGTTTAGTAATGAGTTTGGGGGAATTGCATAAGAACAGAGAAGCTTTTTTAAAAGTTTTGCACAGTGCCCAACCCCAGTCAGTGGACCCTGTGAGGAGCGTTCAAAGCAGAGCAAACCACGTCTCAATGGAAAATCGCTACCTTCAGCAGCAGGTCTCACTTGGGGTGGGGGTGGGGGTCACCCTGGGAAACAAGAGTCCAGAATCTGAGTCTCAAAGGCAGGCTTCCTGGAGACAGAGCTCAGTCCAGTCACTGCTAGAAGGTTGCTTAGGAGACAAAGCAGCTCTAACAACCGAGTTAGAACAGTAAATAAAACTGCCATCTGTTGAGCTCTTAATATGGGCCAGGCACCATGCCAAGCGTTTTACAAGTGTTAGCTATCTTCTTTTTAAACCTGCTTAAATTGTGGAATAAAATACTCTTGGATTAAAGTGTTCAAAACAAATGTATGGTATAATGAACAATCACAAGGCAAACATTCATGTAACTACCTCCACAGTCAAGGCAGAAACCCCAAGCCTTGTGAAATCGCCTCCTGGGAGAAGGGTCCCCTGCAGACCTGCCCTCCTCCCTGAGAGGCCCCACTGCCCTGATTTCATGGTAATGCCTTCTTGCCTTTACAGTCTCCTCAACATGTGATGTGAAATACAAATTATATAACTTGTAGTATAGTTTTGCATTCAGGTGTTTGCTCATGGGGGTGGGAGGGGAGTGGCTGGAGATCAAATCTAGAGTCTCGCACATGTCAGACAAGCTTTCTACCACTGGGTGACTTCCCCGGGCCTTTAGCTCGTGCACAACATTGTATTTATTTATTTATTTATTTATTTATTTTTAATTTTATTTATTTCTGTATGTGTATGAATGTACTGTCTGCATGCAAGTCTGTGCACCCGTGTCGTGCAATGCCGCGGAGGTCAGAAGAGGGCGTCGGATTCCCCTGGAACTGGAGTTCTCCTGGAATTGGAGTTTCAGACGGTTCTCAGCTGCCATGTGGGTGCTGGGGATCGAAACCGGGTCCTCTGCAAGAGCGGTCGGTGCTCTTAACTGCTAGGCCATCTCTCCAGCCCCCAACATTGTATTTAAATTATTGATTCGGGGCTGGAGAGATGGCCTAGCGGTTAAGAGCGCCGACCGCTCTTGCAGAGGACCCGGGTTTGATCCCCAGCACCCACATGGTGGCTGAGAACTCCAATTCCAGGAGAACTCCAGTTCCAGGGGAATCTGACACCCTCTTCTGACCTCCACGGCATTGCACGGCATGGGTACACAAACCTACATGCAGACAGTACATTCATACACATAAAAAATAAATAAAATTAAAAAAAAACCTTGTTAAATTATTGATTCAAATAGTTCGTTCCTTCTCATAGTTTGGTGTTACATGGGAATTTGGTACACTGTTGTGATAATGAATATTTGCATTGTTTCTAGGATAAGGTCATCACAAGCAGTGAAGTTATAGATAACTTATCTGTAGAATCTGCTGAAAGTTGCTAGTAGACACTCATTTCCAACAACAAAATTGTTGCATTTTGGAATTTGCGTGCTTTTCCGGGTTTTTTTTTGGGGGGGGGTCTTTTTGAGACATGGTCTCCCTGTAGCCCCAGCTGTCCTGGAACTCACTCTGTAGACCAGGCTGTCCTTGAACTCACAAATATCCCCCTGCCTCTGCCTCCCAAGTGCTAGGATTAAAGGCATGCACCACCATGCACGGCCTTCAGTTTTTTAAATTAATTATTTTATGTGTGTGTTTTGCAAGCATATTGGTGCTTGGTGCCAATATGCTTGCAAAACACACACAGAAACCAGAAGAGGGCGTCAGATCTCCTGGAACTGGCGTTACATAGGGTTGTTAGCTGCTCTGTGGGTGCGCAGAACTGGGGTCCTCCACAAGAGCAGCCAGTGCTCTTAACTGCTGAGCCATCACTCCAGCCCCAGGAATTTAGGTTTATTAGCTGATACCAGTGTGCTTTGCTGAATGTCCTTTCAGATCTCCACTGCACCAGCAGGGCGTTGCCTCCCGTTGCCCCCTCCCCCGCCCCAGCAAAGCTGATAAATCTAGGTCGTATCTAACTGTAGCTTTGATTCTTGGCTACAGAACTTTAAATACGCTAAGTTACATTTCCTGCCTTCATCTCCATCGTTGCTCAGTACTGCACCTGTGGCTGCAGGTGAATCTCGCTGTATTTCCCTTTGTTAGTGAGGCTGGTCATGAATATACATGCAGCCCTGTGAATGCCCTCCTGTGGTAGGAGGTCAAGTTTTCTGCTCCAGTCCCTTTTGAGTTTCTGCCTTTTCTTCACTGCTGGGTGTGAACCTTTTATCAATTCTGCATTCTAGATACCTGTTCTCTAATGGGTTTGTGTTATAAATATTTGTCCCATTCTCACAATTGTCTCAAGAAACAAATATTACCAATATAGTGGTATCACTGAAAAGAACAGCCTTAGAGATGCCTAGTGGCCTGATCCATGTCACCAGCAAACCAGCATCAGAGCTGAAACAAGACCCACATCTGCTCAGCTCAAGAGCCCTGACTCCCCCCCCCCCACACACACCCCACTGAGGGATGTGATCATCTCTTCCTAGGGCTCCCAGGCCCTCAGCATCCCACCAGCATCTCCTTTTCCTCTTCCTCCTTCCTGTAACTTTGGCTTGCTCTCAAAGTCATTTCCTGCCTCCCCCCAGGGCAGCATCCTGTGACCCACAAGTCTAAACCCTGTCATTCACCCCAGTTCTCCCTACAAAGGAGCTCTGTGTGGCGCTGTTCCCTCAGAAGCAGGTTCCCACAAGGCCGTGGCTCAGAGGCTCTTCAGTGTGATCCGTGGCTGCAGTGGCAGTCCCTCAGTCAGAGTCCCTTGGATAGGGCTAGAGGCACAGTGACATCCCTCCCATGACTTGGTGGCAGCCACTGCTCTCAAAGCAGATTTCCCCACAGAGCTCTGCCCTTGGCATAGAGCCTCCCTAGCTCCTCCGGCCTCTCATCCCAGTGACAGCACCTCTCTCTATCTCCATCTTTCCACCCTCTCCCTCCCTCCCCACCAAGCCCACTCCACATCAGTTCCCAGCAGTAGCTTGGATAGTACTCCAGTCTAGCTCATTCTCTCCATGATGCGCCTTCACCCTGGCACAGCCATACCTTCTCACCTGATCTCCCGATAGTTACCATGTTCTCTCTGCACCCACTTCCCCCTTTCTGGCCACCAGAAGGTCTGTTTGGCAGGCCACCCTGCTGAGGTCAGATTGATCGCAACCTTCACCATCTTCTCCCTTTTCTTTAATTTAAATTAAAACCCCAAACTCTGAGGAGAAGCCTCCAGGTCCCAGGAGCCCTGGCCCTCCTCCCTCCCATGCTGCCTTGATCTCTACTCTCTGCTGCTCTGAGCTGGCTCAGTCCTGCTACTGGGCAGCCTTTCTTTCCCACAGGGCCTTTGTGCAAGCTGTTGGTTCTGTCTGGGACTCGCTGGCCGCCCTCCATCTTCACCACAGCTCAGCAGCCCTGGCCTCTGATTAGAACAGGGCCTTTTCAGCTTTCTCCATTCCTGACCCTATTTTGCTCCAGAAATTTTTACACAACTCAGAACATAAAGGGATATAAAAATGGGCACACAAATTAAACATCTGTGAATCACAAGGAAATTTATTTTAAAACAATTTTTGGTATACACAGAATTTTACCATTTTAAAGTCAAAAGCAAATTTGCATAGTGATGAGATGATGCACTTACATATTTTTACAAAAAAGAAATCTTGGCTGAATACTTTGATATTGCCGGACATAACGACTCTCCAACATCTTTCAGAGATGATCAATATTTTGATTTTATAACTGTCAATGCTGATAACGCCACTTCTCAAATACTTAGTACAAAATATTAGGACTATGATTAAGGCCATTTCAGTTTGGAAATTCTGTTCTAATCACAGGCCAAAATTCATTGAATGATTTTTTTTAATGAAATTCAAGCCAGCAATTCAAACAGTACTCCTTAAAATCAAACAGTTGAAAAGATGCACGAATTTGATACTTAAATGGTGAGGAGTGATGGTGGGAAAATATCGTCTTTGTTTTCTATAATTAAACTGTTATGTTTCTTTAAGAGCAGAAAAGTTGGCATACGCAGTGAAACTCTGCCGTTTATAACAAGTCACAGCTCTGAGTCAAGGTGTGTGATGCAGGAATGATTAGCATGTGGTGGAGGCTCACAGTACACAGTGTGAAGGCACAGTGTGTGTGTGTGTTCAGAACCAAGGCTGCAGTGCAGGAAATGATGTAACACCTGTGAGTACAGGTAGAGACACCTGGGATTCAGTGTGTGTGTGTGTGTGTGTGTGTGTGTGTGTGTGTGTGTGGTGTATGAGTATATTGCCTGCATGTGTGTAAGTGTACTTATGTAGTGCAATGCCCTTAAAGGGCATCAAGTTCCCTTGGAACTGGAGTTACTGACACTTGTTAGCCGCCATGTGGGTGCTGGGACTCAAACTCTGGTCCTCAGCAAGAGCAGCCAGTGCCCTTAACCACTGAGCAATCTCTCCTGTCCCTTATTGTGTGTTTGATTGTGAGGTATAATTTTGGTCACTGAGCAATCAGAAACCTTTCACCATTGCCAAATCCCCTTAGACCTCCACATTCCATCATTGACCCAGAAGAGGGTCAGGCCCACAGTTAAAGAAGCTGTTGGAAGATCGCAGTGAAAATGCACTGCATGCCCCTGCTCAATACCATTCTAGCTACAGGTCAAAAATAGTTTATTTAAACAGCAAGCTAGTATTGTCTCCTGCCCATCAGCCAGGCCAGAGAGCAATGCGTTACTGCAGCACCCTGTGCTGCTGTGTGCTCTCTTCTGCTGTGTATTGCATGGTGAGCTCCATGCAGCATCGATTACTTAATATGTAGACCAGGCTGGCTTTGAACTCACAGAGATCTGCCTCTGCCTCTGCCTCTGCCTCCAGTACTGGGATTAAAGGGATACAGCACCATGCCCAGCCTAGTCAACTCCTTTTGACAAACATTTCCTCTTCCATGAATTTGTCCCTTAAAATTCATCCAAAGGATGCTGGGATTTAAGGCACACACCTTAAATCCCAGCACTCAGAAAGCAGAGCCAGGCAAATCTTTATGAGATGGAGGCCAGCTTGGTATATGTAGAGAGTTCAAGCCAGCTGGAACTACAGGGAGACCCTGTCTCAACAAAACAAAACAAAAAGTCACCCAGAGTCTGTGTAAAAGGCATCAGAATAATTATGTTTGCAAAGTTGTTTACGATAGTGAAAATGGAAGGAACATCCATATGTGCTAAGAAGATACTGCAATGTATTCATAGCATGGAATATTACTCATCCATTAAAAAGAACACTGGTTTCTTGGTTTTCACGTAGAGGGGTATTTAAGATACATTAAGCTAAAAAAATAGTTCAGAAAACCATGATTTCATAATATATGTGTACTTCTAAAAATTGGAGAAACATGCAAAAAACCACAAACCCATTTACTATGGCTTCTCTGGAGAGGGAGGGTGAGCTGATGTGTTATTTTTCCCTACGATTTCATATACTTCTGTTATGCGATTGGCTCCTTTATAATTACAAAATAATAATTCTATAAATTGAAATTTTTAATATAGTGGAAAAAAGATAATTACATAACAAGTCAGCATGCTTCCAGCCTGGTCAGTGCTGGGAACATAACAGGTACTCATTAAACATCCATTCATGGAATGGGTGTGTGAAGGGATGCTATATTTCCGTAACCCCGTTAACTGCTGCCCCAGCCCCCCTGGAAGCCCGCTCCCACTGCCTTGAGTTCTGCCCTTCCTTTAGGGATATCTGCCACTTTTGCTTGCAGTTCAGCTCTATGGCACTTTTGGGGATATTGAGCTCTGGGGCTTTTACACAAACTCCTCAATCACTGTGGGTTCCTCTTACTGCCTTAGGCAGATAATTTTTGTTTCTTTTTAATTTCATGTTTGTAATTTTGTTCAAAGTGAACAAGGTATTTTAAAGTCCAAGCCATGACTCTAGCCAAATACCAAAGAGTCCCCCAGCTTACAGTACCCACGTCCTTGGTCAATGGGGTGTACATCTTACCCCTGGGTTAGCTCCAAGGCATGTCCTAAGACAGAAGCCAGCAGCCTTCTATGAGAGAGGCTCACCACACTGACTTGGAGGAGTCAGATCCTTCTGCTTGCTTTTCAAGCATGCCCCTTCCCACCACAGGCCCTTTGCACTGGCAGGTCCTTCCACCAGGAGAGCCTCTGGGCTTGTGTCTGCTACCCATCTCCAGCATCTTCAAGTATCTCTATACTCCATTTTAACATCATCTTTCTCTTCTGTGTGTGCCATTATAAAATCCCTCTCTATTCCATTAGATACACAAGCTGGTAGTTAAATCACCTCTGCAAAGACTATTGAGTAACAGAACTTTCATAGGGCTTGCAGACTGGGCCTGATGTCTTCAGACCACCAGAGATGTCACGAGGGACTTGTAGGATGACCACTGACTCCTGAATTTCTGTTCTTGTCTGCCTGGCAAGGTGGGCCTCACAGGAGGGCTGGGAAAGTACTCCCTGATGGAGTCTGCACAGAGCAGGCGCTGCTGTCCATCCCAGCTCCAACCTCAAAAGAGAAAAGTTCAGGCTCCAGTTCCTTCAATGTAAGGGGCTTCCACATTCCCACATCTCTCAGAAGCCAGAGGAAGCATCCATTGGGGGCCACCACCTACCTGGTACCAGCACCCACCAGAGAGGGCACAGGGTCCCTGATGCGGGTGAGGCATGAGAAAGCTTCCAGGGCCAGCTCCCTGCTTCGGGGAGTCTGAGCAGGCTGCAGCCGGCAGTCCGAGTGGGCTGGGCTGCAGCTCAGTTACTCCATTTCTGTGATATTGAATAGCGCAATGGGAAGAAAGAACCCAAAATTAGCCTGTGTCCCCCAAACTGTGGGGACCCCTAGTACACTTCCCCTCTCCACCAGAATCAGGCTCAGTCCACAGGGAACCCTTCCACCTGCAGGCTGGCCCACCGCTGCTGTGAGGCTGGCTCTCTGCTGGCATTCACTCTCTTTGCTGCCTTCCAAGTTCCTCATCAGCCTGGCCTTGCTGTCTGGCCCCAGAACCCAGCCCCAGGTTCCCTGAGAAGGTCAGCATTGGGGCTTGGCACCCGGACATCACACTGGGACCAGGCCTGTTGCTGCTCAACAGCTGCGGACAGTCTGAAAGCCGAAGGCAGAGGCAGGTTGCCCAACTCCAGTAGGTCTTACACTGTCACGCTATCTCACCAAGCTGTCCTTGGCACTTGAGGCCTCTGCTCCTCCTCCTGCAGAAAGAAGGGGCTCTGACAGAAGAGGGGTATCAGTGAAGTGCACTGTGAAGAGAACTGTGAAGGGGTGGGAGGGAGGGGATTCGCTTCTCTCCCTGCCCCTGGTTTTCACAGAGAGGCCCAAGGAGCAGGATGTTCTGGTGTAAAGGCAGAGAAGGTTTGGTAAGGAGCAGACAGGGCTTACCTCAGAGCCCAGATGCAAGTTTGCCTAACAGTCCCACAAACTGGGCGTGTATTTACCCCTGTATCTACTCCGTGGTGCAGTGCCTACCTTGAGACCCAGAGACACCACAACACCCAGAGACGTCATGCCAGGCAAGCCACTGGCTTTGGGAACTACAAACTGGGGCTGTTTCTGACTTGGGTTAGTGCCACAGTTTTTTTGAGAAACTGTGGCAGAAACACTGAGGCTATAAAACTCATCAATGGGACACATGATTCACGCTGCACAAACCTACACAAGCTACTCCCTTCCAGCTCCCACGCTGGACCTCCCCAAGGGAGGTTCATAGCTTTATGGTAGAGGAAAAGAACCACACAACCCGTTCTTACTTGGCAGGGACCTTCCTGTGCATTTGTAAAGTGACTACACGCTTTCAGAGAGACTTACTGAAGCACAGAAACAGGAACAGAAACTACGCCTTATCCAGCAGTGAAGCGCAGGTTTGATGTTTGAAAATGAAACTCTAGGGTTTTAAAGCATCAGTTAAGACTCTGACAATTCCACAGGTTTCTTTTGTTGAAAATCTGGTCCTTAAAAAAGTGCATAACTGGAGGGCTGGGAGGCGGGAGAGATGGCTCCGCAGTTGAGAGCACCGGCTGCTTTTGCTGAGGATCTGGGTTTGGTTTCCAGCACCCAGCATTCACATGGCAGCTAACAACCATCCATAACTCCAGTTCCGGAGGATCCAATGCCCTCTTCTGACCTCCACAGACATTGTACAACATGGGTGCACTTATATGCAGGCAAAACATTGATACACATAAAAAATAAATTGTTTTAAAATTTTAAGTATGTAACTTTGGGCCTGGACCTATGACTTAGCAGTTAAGAGCACTGACTGCTCTTGCAGGGGACCTGGGTT
Source organism: Rhizomys pruinosus (assembly GCA_009823505.1). Classification (NCBI taxonomy): domain Eukaryota; kingdom Metazoa; phylum Chordata; class Mammalia; order Rodentia; family Spalacidae; genus Rhizomys; species Rhizomys pruinosus. The sequence continues at coordinate 574,454 of VZQC01000749.1, read as the reverse complement.
TGATTCCCAGCACCCACAGGGCAGCTAATAGCCATCTGTAACTCCAACACTCTCTTCTGGCTTCTGAGGACATCACACACACATGGTGCACTTGTGTTCTTGCAGGCAAAACATTCATACAAGTGAAATAAAAATAAATAAACAATACATAACTAGACAGGTATAGTGATACACACCTGTAATCCCAGCCCTTGGGAGGCTGAGGCAAGAGGATTTCAGGTTCAAGGCTTGTCTGGACTGCACAGCAGCTTCAAGGCCAGCCTGGGCAACTTAATAAGACTCTCTCAAAATAAAGGAGCTGAGGATGTAATTCAGTGTCAGAGCATTTGCCTGAGATGTGTGAGGCTCCTGGGTTCAAGCCTCAGTGCTACAAAATTAAAAAAAGATTAGGGGCCAGATTCAGTCATAGGCAATGGGATTTCTGACGCATTCTAGCAAATTTCAATATTTCAAATTCATATTTCTCTGACTTGGCAATTTAATTTACAGCGAGACATCTTTAAAGAACAACCCCCAGTGGGCGTGGGGGTAGTAAGATGATTCAGTGGGTGAAGGTGCTTGATGTCAAGCCAGACAATCTGAGTTCAATTGCAGGAACTCACATGGTGCAAGCGGAGAACAGACTCTTGGAAATTGTTCTCTGATGACTATATGTGTGCTGTGGCATATGCTTGCACACACACACACACACACACACGCATGCAGGCATGCACATGCACAAAATAAATAATGTGATATGATAGTAATAATAAACTAGGTCATGTGGGCATGGTGGCAGGAGAATTGACACAAGGCCAGCCTGGGTCTACCTACAAAATTCAAAGTCAGTCTAGGCTACAGATAAAGACTCTGTCACAGGAAGAAAAATGAGGATGGCTCAGCAGTTAAGAATATTGGTTGCTCTTGTAGAGGACCCAGGTTCGATTCTCAGCATGCACACAGTGGGTAGCAACTGTGAGGCAGGCTTTGCACGACACTGGTACACTTACATACATGCAAGCAAAACAATCATATATATAAAATAAAAATAAATAAATCAAAAAAGAATAAGCAAATTGAATAAATAACCAGGGATAATAAAAAATTAGCTACTCAAAACATTCATTATATCATTGTTAAGACTATATTTAAAAATTCAAGTGGCCTAAATGCTCATAATGGGGAGTAATTAATATTATAACTCAAGAATAAATATTAACTGGAGTTACATGCTATTTTATTTTTATTTGAGACAGGGTCTCCCTATAGTCCAGATGGCCTGGAACTCACTCTGTAGACCAGGCTGGCCTTGAACTCACAGAGACCCACCTGCCTCTGCCTCCCGAGTGCTAGGATTAAAGGCATGCATGCACCACCACACCCGGCTTAAAGACAGTTCTTAGCCACAATGTGGGTGCTGGGAATCGAACCTGGGTCCTCTGCAAGAGCAGTCGGCATTCTTAACCACTGAGTCATCTCTCCAGCCCCATTACATTTTTAACAGTGATTATTTGAAAAGTGATTTTATTAGTCTATATTAACTATGCTAGTATACAGGTGTAAATATATGAAATTGTATAGTATGTTTACATCTACATTCCTATGTGTATCTATGGATTGCCACTCAAAGTAAAGTTGCTGGATTTGTAGAATATGGATCTAAACGTCTGTAGACATAATTGGTAATTATATTACAGATGATAATGTGTGGATAGCAGTATAGAGATTTATTGCTTATAAAGAAAAATATTAACATTTATTTCTAGGTTTGTGATCCTTCTTATTTATGCCTTTTTTTTCCCTTTGGAATTTTTTGCTGTCTATGCCAGGGGGAAATATAACCAAGAATGCAAGATATGATTTTGGCAAATACCCTTGAACTGAGTTGTCCCTTTCAACCACCGACAACTCACAGCATAAACAAAATGGTATGAAGGACATCACTCAGAACTGGGGTTGCCTTAGAGTTCACCCTTCAGATTGGCATACTCCCAGGTGTGAAGGAGGAAGCTTTCAGTATTGCTGCTGGTTTGCCCACATCATCCAGGCCTCCCTGTCAGCCTGGTCTCAGTGCTTTCTCCCCTCCCCACGTTGTTGCTTTTACCAGAGGGTAACCACAGCTGTGGAGACTTTGTCACTCTAACAAGACCTTAAAGAATCTTGCAAAAGCCCATTTTCTCACCTTGGATCAACAGAGCTCTAATTTTACAGATTTGTTCTCGAAAGAAGTTTTATTTTGAGACAGGATCTCATGCATCCCAGACTGACCTTGAAGTCACTGTGACAGAGCATGGCCTTGAGTTTATGTGCTGCCACATCTGGTCCATAAGATCCTGGGGGTCCTCCTGCATGCTGGATACTGGGGGTCCTCCTGCATGCTGGATAAGATCCTGGGGACCCTCCTGCATGCTGGATACTGGGGGTCCTCCTGCATGCTAGATAAGATCCTGGGGGCCCTCCTGCATGCTAGATAAGATACTGGGGACCCTCCTGCATGCTGGATACTGGGGACCCTCCTGCATGCTGGATACTGGGGACCCTCCTGCATGCTGGATACTGGGGACCCTCCTGCATGCTGGATACTGGGGACCCTCCTGCATGCTGGATACTGGGGACCCTCCTGCATGCTAGATACTGGGGACCCTCCTGCATGCTGGATAAGATACTGGGGACCCTCCTGCATGCTGGATAAGATACTGGGGACCCTCCTGCATGCTGGATAAGATACTGGGGACCCTCCTGCATGCTGGATAAGATACTGGGGACCCTCCTGCATGCTGGATAAGATACTGGGGACCCTCCTGCATGCTGGATAAGATACTGGGGACCCTCCTGCATGCTGGATAAGATACTGGGGACCCTCCTGCATGCTGGATAAGATACTGGGGGTCCTCCTGCATGCTGGATAAGATACTGGGGACCCTCCTGCATGCTGGATAAGATACTGGGGACCCTCCTTCATGCTGGATAAGATACTGGGGACCCTCCTGCATGCTGGATAAGATACTGGGGAACCTCCTGCATGCTGGATAAGATACTGGGGACCCTCCTGCATGCTGGATAAGATACTGGGGACCCTCCTTCATGCTGGATAAGATACTGGGGACCCTCCTGCATGCTGGATAAGATACTGGGGAACCTCCTGCATGCTGGATAAGATACTGGGGACCCTCCTGCATGCTGGATAAGCACTCCATCAACCGGGCCACATCCCCAGTGCCTTGACGAAAATGTTTCTTAAGAGAATCCTGGACTTGACTGAAAATACTATTTTCCTACCCACATTATTTCACAGCACAACTGTGATATTGGAAATGTCTGTGGAGCTCTCCGGCCCTTGTCTTGACTCCCACCCCCCAAGTCTGACCTGCTGTCCACTAAGAGCTTTGTTTGGGGAACTATCATCTTTGTGGCCAGGTTCTTTGTTAAGGTGGCCTCTAATCCCACCTGAAGTGCTTGGGTCACAACATCAGTGACCCACGGCAGAGGTCACTGTTTGGCCCCCTGTGTTTATTTCTGTAGATCAGAGTTGGCCTGTCTGACCTGACATGTTTGTTAAGTTTTTTTTAAGATTTATTTTATTGGGCTGGAGAGATAGCCTAGCGGTGCAAGAGCACCAACTGCTCTTGCAGAGGACCCGGGTTCGATCTCCAGCACCCACATTGTGGCTGAGAACCATCTGTAACTCCAATTCCAGGAGAACCTCAGTTCCAGGGGAATCAGACACTCTCTTCTGACCTCCATGGCATTGCACGACATGGGTGCACAAACCTGCATGCAGACAGTTCATTCATACACATAGAAAATAAATAAAATTTTTAAAAAAGATTTATTTTATTTTATGTATTTTAGTGTTTGCCTGCATGTATGTATGTGTACCACATACATACCTGGTGCCCTTGAAGCCTAGCAGAGAGTACCAAGTTCCCTGGAACTGAAATTACAGGCAGTTGTGGGCCACTATGCAGGTACTGAAAACCAAGCCCGTGTCCTCTACAAGAGTAGAAAGCACTCTTAACTGTTGAGCTATCTCTCCAGCTACTTTCTAGGTTTTAAAATATATATATTTCTTTTTATTTTATGTGTGTTTTTGTTCTGTGTGCATGTATGTAAGTGCACCTGTGTGTATAGTGCTCACAGAGGCCAGAAGAGGGCAACTGATCCCGTAGAACTGAAGTCATAGGTAGTTGGTAGTAGTTATATGGGTGCTGTCTGCCGCAAGAACAGAAAGTCCTCTTAACTGTTGAGCTATCTCTCTAGCCTCATTAAATGTGACACTTTCTCTATTAGCTCAAGTCTCTGAATGAAAAAAATATATATATATTTACATAAATAGAAAAATGACAGCATTTTTTGAGAGAGCCCAGGCTAGCCTTATACTTGTGATCCTCCTGCCTCTGCCTCTGGAGTGCTGGGATTTCAGACCTGCATCACTGTGCTGGTAATTAAGTTCCTCCTACTCAAAGCAATCACCAAGGTCTTTCTCCCCTAAGACACCATGAGAGGAGCCGCTAAAGACTGAGAACAAGGTTGGAGTGGAACACTTCCCAGGGGCATGTGCAGAGGGGGGCCACGCAGGGAGAAGGTACAAAAGCTGACACAGGCCCGCTGACTCTCCCAGTGTTCGTATTACTGCTCCCACCTCACATGACATTTTACTCATCATTTCATTTTCCTTGAATCAAAAAGGGACACTGTGGAGCCTGTCAGCTGATCAATTCTCCAACATCCACCTCTTAAAAAGAGTCCAGCCATGCCAGGCGTGGTGGCGCACGCCTTTAATCCTAGCAGTTGGGAGGCAGAGGCAGGTGGATCTTTGTGAGTTCAAGGCCAGCCTGGTCTACAGAGCGAGTTCCAAGATACCTGGGGCTACAGGGAGACCCTGTCTCGGAAAAAAAAAAAAAAAAAAGAGTCCAGCCCCTGCCAATCCTTGGCCTTGATCACCACACGCTGTTCGATCAATCCCAGGTCAGTCTGTAATTGAAACCATACACATTGCCCCTCCCCACTGACAAATTTATTAAGCTGATAGCTGATGTATATGTCAGTGTCTCCTCCAGGCCCAGTGTACTGTGACTTAACCAACACTACACCCAAAGCCATCCAATTATTCTAAGACCCAGGGCATTGCATCTCTCATGCATGAGGGAGCTCTTGGGAAACGGCCAGCTCCAGTGCATTACTGAGTCATACACAGGTGATCACGGGAAGGGTGACTCCTATTCAAGCAAAGTGTAAAACTCCCAGTGGAGCAGCTGGTGGCTCATACACAGTCACAGATGACACTGCTCCTTCTGCTGGGCCATCTAGCCTCACTGTGAACATTAGGACAAGATGTATCTTCCTCAAGGAGCCCCACTTCATCTGTTAGGAGATAGTCTGTATGTTCTGGTTCTAACGAACCTACAGTGTCTGGGATGCAAACAGTGAGTAGAGGAGGCACAGCTGTGGAGTACACAACCTGGGCGGCAACAGCGGCCAGGCGTTTGATCACGAGGAGACTGGAGAAAGCGGTGGGAGAGAAAGTAAAATAAAGCATGTAAAATAGGCCTGTGCTTCTCATTCATTGCCAGCCCTCCTCCTAGAGGGTGGGAGGGAACTCCCCATCAGCTGGAAGCTGGGGTAGGTGGGGGAGCATCCCGCTGTGAGTAGCCTGGCTGCATCCCTTTGGCCCACATGTGAGGTGGAGAAAGCCTGATACCAGCTTCTTAATGTCAGGCCTCCTTTCTCTCCTTTTCCTTTTCAGATAATGAACGCCTAACCTTGGTGACCGAATTGCCACCATGGGCTTCTTCGATCCCATGGAAGTGTCGCAAGAGTGGGTAGGGCCAGGAGCTTGTCATTGCCTCCAGACAAACCCAGATCCATTTTACATGCTTTATTTTACTTTCCTTCTAGCCCCAATTTCATCATCTATAAATTGGGGATAATTAGAACTGCTTTCCTCCTTGGGTTTTTAAAAATTTTTTATTTATTGATTTATTTATTTTATGTGTATGAATGTACTGTCTGCATGCAGGTTTGTGCACTCATGTCGTGGAATGCCTCAGAGGTCAGAAGATGGTGTCAGATTCCCCTGGAACTGGAGTTCTCCTGGAATTGGAGTTACGGACGGTTCTCGGCTGCCATGTGGGTGCTGGGGATCGAACCCGGGTCCTCTGCAAGAGCAGTCGGCGCTCTTAACCGCTAGGCCATCTCTCCAGCTCTCCTCCTTGGGTTTTATCCTTCCTCTGGAGAGGGAAAGCAGTGGTCTAGACAGTAAGAAAAGAATGGCTAACTTGATTGTCACATTGAGGCCACAAGTTGTTGAGCTGACAAATCCTTTGATTCCACAATGCCATCCAACCCACAACACCATTTGGAACTTCAAAAACACCCAGTGAGAAGGATCTGGGTTTGTCTGGAGGCAATGACAAGCTCCTGGCCCTACCCACTCTTGCGACACTTCCATGGGATCGAAGAAGCCCATGGTGGCAATTCGGTCACCAAGGTTAGGCGTTCATTATCTGAAAAGGAAAAGGAGAGAAAGGAGGCCTGACATTAAGAAGCTGGTATCAGGCTTTCTCCACCTCACATGTGGGCCAAAGGGATGCAGCCAGGCTACTCACAGCGGGATGCTCCCCCACCTACCCCAGCTTCCACCTGATGGGGAGTTCCTTCCCACCCTCTAGGAGGAGGGCTGGCAATGAATGAGAAGCACAGGCCTACCCTTATGTAGGAATTAAAGGTGTGACTCCAGCATTGTTGGTGGGAAGCAGCAAGCCCACTTCTACCCATAGGAGATCTGGATTTGGGGTTCTTCTGTGGTGGCTTTGTGGCCTTAACAGCTCCAAGCTTTTGTTCCCTACCCTGTGAATAAATCCCAAGCTCTGGCCCCCTGTTTTCAGGACGTCCTCCTTGAAAGGGGCTGGAGCAGGACTGAGAGCAAGGGACCAGGAGGTGCTGGGCCTCCTGCAGCTCGCTGCTTCCTCTGCAGCCTCTGCAGCCAGCGGCTGGGCTGCCTGCAGCATTCTAACACAGCCTTTCTCATGTGCTGTTTCCACACAGGGCTGGTGTGAGACAAATCTGGGTGCTTCCTTCCTTCCTGCGGCAGTTCCTATGTAGTGTAAACCTGTGACTTAGTGTCCCATGACGCAGCTAGCTGAGCTCTGGGATTGTCATGAATAGCTTGGATCAGAAAAGAAATGAGAGGGATAGGGGAGGCCTTCCAACTGGTTACTGGGTTTGAAGGACACAGAGCCACACACTGAGGTCATCCCAGGCAGACCTCTCTCCTAGACGGTGGAGGTCACCTGCTTCTCTCCACCCTGATGGAGGCTTGAAGGCCCTGCATGGTCTTAGAGCCCAAGTGCCCAGCCTCTATTTCGGGCCTAGCTTCTTCCTTTTCTCCAGCCATGGCCCTTCTCCCTCCTAGGGGGACTGACATATGGGAGTGTCCATATCATTTAGGAAAACCCCTGCACTGACAGGGATTGGCCTTCTTGATATTACAAGTCAAAGCACTCCCCCAGGTCTGAGTTTTTGGAAACTCACCTTGACAGAAGCTTCTCTGAGACTCAAGTGGGCTGTGGCCACTGGAGCAAACTTTCCAGCACGCATGTGTGGAAGTGAAGGTCCATCTCCCAGGAAGTTCCTGACAGGGCCCAGCTCCAGGTGACAGCTGTTACTCATCCCATCCAGCACAGGAGAAGAAGCACTGCAGTAAAGACAAAAGCTTCTGGGTCTGTATGCATCAGCAAAGCTTTGTCACAAGGAAGAAAATGTGGAACAGGTGCAGGGAAAAGCAGCTCAAATGATGGAACAGAAAAGAAAGCCCAGACCCCCGATTCTGAATTGAGTATGTACAAAAGCAAGGCAGGTCTCTGCAGCGTGCACTGCTGAAGGCAACAAGAAACTCTTTGGGAAAAGATCGAAAATTAACTTTTAAAGTTTTGTTTGTTTGTGTAGCCCAGCCCAGGCCAGCCTGGAACTCAGGATCCTCCTGCCCAGCCTCCCAAATGCTGAGATACAAGTGTGCACTGTCAGGCCGAGGAAGTGTAAGAAAGGATTCCATGACTTTGATGAGGAACGTGTTCCCTCAAAGGGGACACGAAACAGAAGGCTCTGGGGAAAAGTCCCAGGCAACCAAGCATTTGGGAAAGAAGGGCAGAAAAGACACCACAAACACGGTGAAAAGGAACGCAGTAAGCTGGAAATGGCGCCATCTGCAAACAGACAGAAGAGCTGAGTCTAGAAGGTCTAGAGAACGCCTTCAAAGCAATTCAAAGGTCTAAAAGTACCAAGAACAAATTGTGAAAAAACACAGCAGTTTACAGAGTGAGCATACAAAGCAGGTAAGAGTATTCGAAACACCCAGAAAATAAGGGAAATGCAAGTGAAATAAGAAGTTCTTTGTTCATGGCACTGACAGGCTCCGAATTTGAGAATGATGAGCAGCAATAAGGGGGAGAAGGGCACAGTCCTACACTGGTGGAGGGGTCGGAACTGGCCAGCTACTTTAGAAGAAAATTCTGCAGACCTACTAAAATGGAAAGTGCACATCCCCAGCAATTCTAATTTTGAATAGAAATGCTCCCTTATGAGCCCACAAAGCATGTGTTAAAATAAGTACTGACCACCCTGACTTTCATAGAATCAGAACCCTAAATGTCTATCAATTCACCAATCAGTAGGTAGACTGTGGATCATTTTATGGAATACTACGCAGCAGTCAAAAGTAGTGAGATAGTTCACAGTAATGACATGTAATAGTATATATAAAAGTGCACCTAGGGAGATGGCTCAGTTGGTAAAGTGCTCACTATGCAAGCATGAGGATCTAGGTTAGATCTCTTAGAACCCATAAAAAAGCCAGTCATGGTGGTGCCTGCTTGTAATCTCAGAGCTGGGGCTGGATATAGGCAGATCCCTGGGTCTCACTGGCCAGACTACTCTAGTTGGTGAGCTTCAGGTCCCAGTGAGAAACCCTGCTAAAAAACCCAAGGTGAACTGGGCATGGTGGTGTATGTCTTTAATCTCAGCATTTGGGGGCAGAGGCAGATGGATCTCTGTGAGATCAAGCCCATACTAGTCTTCATGGTGAGTTCCAGCTCAGACTACAGGGAAAACCTGTCTCAAAAAACCAAACACTGCCCTCCCCCCATATACACACGCACACACACACTCAGACTACAGGAAAAACCTGTCTCAAAAAGAACACACACACACACACATACACACACACACACACTCAGACTGCAGGGAAAACCTGTCTCAAAAAGAACACACACACACACACACACACACACATACTCAGACTATAGGGAAAACCTGTCTCAAAAAGACCAAACCACACACACACATACACACACACACACATACACACACACACACAAAGAAATCTGCAGGAAAAGGATTATAAAATGAAGTTTTTACATTTCATTTAAAAATTATTTTTATTACCGCCCCCCAAAAAGCCAGGTGTCGTGGCACACACCTTTAATCCTAGCACTTGGGAGGCAGAGGCAGGTGGATCTTTGTGAGTTCAAGGCCAGCCTGGTCTACAGAGCGAGTTTCCAGGACAGCTGGGCTACAGGGAGACCCTGTCTCGAAAAGACCAAAAAATAAATAAATAAACAAACCCTTTCTTTAAGTTCCTTTTGTCAGGCATTTTTGTCACAGCAACAAAAAGTTAACTAATATAGGGGAGGACAATCTCTGAGGGGGATGTTTAAAGGAAATTTTTTTGTGATCCTTGTCATTTTACTACCAGAAGGAAACCGTTTTTGGTTTAATGATTTTTTTTTTTTTAGGATTCAATATTAAACTTCTTTTGTAAGCAAAAAGTAACTCAAAGACAAAATAACTTCTAGAGATTCCATTCTACTCTCTAATAAAAAAACCGTGATACCATGGTAGGTGTAAAGGAACCTTTGTCCCAACTGGAGAGATTCTGCAGGCTCTGTGCACAAGGTCCTCTGGGGTCTTTCCTACACAAAGGAATGCTTGTGTCCTGGTGCTGTGGAAGTCAAAGTGAAGTTTGGGACAGAAATTTCCGAGCTTCTGTTGCTCCCTGAGCAATAATACCACCAAAGTGCCACCTCTTTCCAACTGCCAGATGCTGTCTATGGCATCTAATGCATTGTAATGAAAGAAATGTCCAGGCAGGTGTGAGCACAAGGCAGGAAGATCACTGTGAGTTCACAGGGTTTGAGGCTAGCCTGAGCTAGAGTGAGAGATCCTACCACTAAAAAATCAAGAAGACAAAAAAAAAAAAAAAACACAACAAAATAACAACAAAGAAATTCTAATCCATCATCAGAGAACAGGGCAGGAAAGTTCAAGGTGGGCAAAAGGGTTCAACAAACCCGGAGAGGGTGCGCCAGCCTCCAGATGCTGGACCGCTTGGAAAAGTGACCATCTAACAAATTTGCCCCCAAGTTACAATGCTCATTGAGAATGGGTGACAGAAAGAAATCTAGAGAGAGGAGCAGCAGATGGGATGGATGGATTCGATTACAGTAAAGAACATCAATGATGTGCTGGGTGCGGAGGCGCACACCTTTCATCCCAGCACTTGGGAGGCAGAGGCAGGCAGATCTCTGTGAGTCCAAGGCCAGCCTGGTCTACATAGTGCATTCCAGGAGGACAGCTGAGGCTATAGGGAGGAAAAAAAAAAAAGAAAAAAAAATCAAACAATTCCAGAGACACTTCATTTGAATGGAAAATTTCATTTTTCTCCCTCCTCTCTCCAGGTAATTCCCAACTGTCTGGATTAGGACACAGGGTGGTCACACAGCACCTAAACCCCACAAGTATTTTTTTAATAAAAAAACTTATGTGTATGAGTGTTTTACAGGCAAAACACTCACACATATACAAGTGCACTGTGTGCAGGTAATGCCCATTGAGACCAGAAGAGGGCATCAAATCCCTCGGAACTGGAGTTATGGATGATTGTTAACCACTCACTATATGGGTGCTAGAAACTGAACCTGGGTGCTATGGAAGAAGAGCCAGTGCTCTTAACCACTGAGCCATCTCTCCAGCCCAAGTCACTTTTTTTTTTGGTCTTTTCGAGACAGGGTCTCCCTGTAGCTCCAGCTGCCCTGAAACTCACTCTGTAGACCAGGCTGGCCTTGAACTCACAAAGATCCACCTGCCTCTGCCTCCCGAGTGCTAGGATTAAAGGCGTGCGCCACCACGCCCAGCTCTTTTTTTTTTTTTTTTATATTCAGAATGAGTTATTACAAAAGTTTATTCAGCAAAAACTTTCTTATGAAAATGTACACAACCGGATTTTATGTCATAGTAAAACAGGCCCTTTGAGAAGGGAACATGGACTGTTCTGATGAACAGCCATTGTTTAAACTCATTTCAAGGCTTCTAGCATGATGATGCTGTTTCCTCTTATAACCACCATTCTAATGTTATTCTGTTGCCCACTAGTTGCCATCTCCACACACTCATCAATCACAAGATTCATAAAGGGATCAAAGCCCTGCAGTATTCCTTGGACATGCCTACCACCATTTAACTTCAACAACAACTTTTTGTCCATAAACTTCTTCAGCTCAGGAGGGTGGGCCTTGCTCATGGCGGCTCCTCAGTGGACTCCACCATCACTTTTTTTTTCTAATAAGAGTATATAACACTTTTGATGCTTTTAAATAATATTTGCAATAATTTGCTACCAAACAGTTCAGATATGCAGTAAAAATCTGCCATGTGCACAGGCGATCTGTGAGTATAAATGTGCATCTAATAATACACAGCTGTTGTCTTGGTCCCAGGCCCACCTCAATTTTTACCCAAGGTCAAGTGTAAATGCTTAGTAGCTTGGTAAGCAATGTTTCCTTACTCTCTGGCTTCCTGCACAGATGCAGGCTAATATTAAAATACAGAACCACCAAATAGTTTCTCTACTACTGAGGTCTCTGACTTATTATTTCTTTTCTTTTACTTTTTGCATTTTTATTATTTATTTTTAAATTATGTGAATGTGTCTGTGTGTCTGTGTGCTGTGTGTCTGTGTGTATGTGCACTTTCATGCAGGTGCCTGCAAAGGCCAGAAGAGGGCATCAGATCCCTGGAGCTGAAGATACAGGTGGTTATGAGCCTACCAAAGTAGGTGCTGGGAACCAAACTCCAGTCCTCTGCAAGAGCAGTACTCACTCTTAACCACTGAGCCATCTCTCTATTTCCTCACCTTTGATTATTTTGATTGGCTAATTTGAATGACTCCCAGGAGAAGAGAGAGAATTCCAGAAAGCAGACTTCCTCATAGGGCTACTGGCAAGACACATCTCCCAGTTTGGTGGACTCAAGACCACAGATCCTCACTGGCCAGAGGCTTCTCTTAGAGGAAACAAAGAACAGAACTTCCTTGTCTTGCACCTCCCCATATAGGACAACTCAAGATATGGCCACAAGCTTCCTTAGAGCCAGGCAGGGAGGGCGGGTGAGGGTGAGCAACACAGAAGTCATGGTCTCCTTGTAACCTAACTAGAGAAGTGAGAAGCTATCACTTTTGTTGTATTCTCTTTGTCAAAGGAAGCCATTAGTTCCAGACTGAACTAGAGGGGTAAGATCACCCAAGAGTAGCAGGAGGAAGGGTTCTTGGAGGCCAGCTTTGCAAGTACATTTAAATAAAAAAATAAATAAATAAATAAATAAATAAACACCAACCATAACTTGTCAACACCTACTCCAACACCTACTTGCTTATTGTTTATATGCTTCTGTGCTTGTCCATCCCCAGCCCCAATCTAGCCAAGCCATCCCCTCAGGTTGATGCTTGTTCCTTCAGTCTCTCACATTGGCTCCTCCTCTTCACTAGCACAGCTCTACCCAAGTCCAGCCTTCATACCATGAACATTACTATACTAGTTTTTTTTTTTTTTTTTATGTGTATGAGTGTACTGTCTGCATGTAGGTTTGTGCACCCGTGTCATACAATGCCACAGAGGTCAGAAGAGGGTGTCGGATTCCCTTGGAACTGGACAGTTCTTAGCCAGCATGTGGGTGCTGGCAATTGAACCTGGGTCCTCTGCAAGAGCAGTTGGTGCTCTTAACTGCTGAGCCATCTCTCCAGCCCCACTACACTAGTTTTTTTTTTTTTGGTCTTTTCGAGACAGGGTCTCTCTGTAGCCCCAGCTGTCCTGGAACTCGCTCTGTAGACCAGGCTGGCCTTGAACTCACAAAGAACCACTTGCCTCTGCCTCCCAAGTGCTAGGATTAAAGACGTGCGCCACCACGCCCGGCTACTACACTAGTTTTTTTGTTTTTTTGTTTTTTTGTTTTTTTAATTTATTTCTGTATGTGTATCAATGTACTGTCTGCATGCAGGTCTGTGCACCCGTGTCGTGCAATGCCGCGGAGGTCAGAAGAGGGCGTCGGATTCTCTCTCCAGCCCCACTACACTAGTTTTTAAGGTAGTCTTTATATTCTGATTTGTCCTGGGCATCACCACCATAATCTGTGTCAGGTTCTAACTAGCCTTTCCATGCAGAAAGTCCTCCATAGCTCTCCATTCTAGTTCCATTCCTGTTCCTGAGATAAGATACCCTGAGGAAAAGCAATGTAGGGAAAGAAGGGTTTGTTTGGCTTCTGATTCCAAGTTACAGTCTTTCATTTCAGGGAAGTCAAGGCAGAAACTCAAGCATCAGCTGTCACATCACACACATAGTCAAGAGCACAGAAAGTAAAGACATCCTTACTTCTTATGCTGTTATTCGGTGCAGAGCCCAGCCCCACGAAATGGTACCATTCACATTCAGGACGGGCCTTCCTTCATTCATTAACAATCAAGGAAACCCACACACACATGCCCATAGGCCAACCTGGTCCAAATAATTCCTCAAGATTCTCTTCTCTAGTGATTCTAGGTTGTCAAGTTGACAGTTAAAATCAACCAGCACATTCCCCATAGTCAAACAAAATGCAAGCTGATTCTGCTTTCATTCAGTGCTTACTCTGACCCAGGTTGGATTACCCAGTCTGAGTAAATCATCAACCCAGACCCCCAAATGACTCACATCCCAGCTAAACCACACCCAACATCTACACACACTTATGCCCAGCTAGAGCCTCTGGATGGGCCCTATGGTAGCTAATCTTGGTTGTCAACTTGGATCTGGAATTAACTAAAACATGAAGGCCTTTCTTGATCAAATTATTTGAAGCCAGAGACCCACCCTAAATGTGGGCAGCACCTTCTGGGGTATCGGATATACTAGGACATGGCAGAAGGGAGCTTTTTGCTTTTTGCCACTTGTCCTTACTCTTGCTGGCAAGTTTATCAATCCTGTTGCTGTGGTATTCCTTTGCCAATATTAGAACCAACTTCTTTGAGTTCCAACATAGACTGAAGCTCTCCAGAAATCCCCAGGCCTTCAGCACCAGATTGGGACTTCTGAGATATCCAGGCTACCCAATTCTCAGTCTCTCGAGTGTGAGACATCCATTGTTGGACTATACAGTCCAAACCATAGTGTGTAAGCCAATCTAATAGGTCCATATATATTTATCATTCTATCAGTTCTGTTCCTTTAGGGAACCCTGAATATTACAGACAGCCTCTTTGTTTGGCAAGATCAGACCTCACCTTCCTAAAAATCCTTTCCAATTTCCAAGATGCAGGGCAGACCCTGTCTTCTTGGTGGCATGTTTTCTGAACACTTCTAGTACAAGTTTTCAATTTCTTGATGGATCTAGCCCAGCTCTAAAAGACTGTACTACGTACACACTGGTATTATCGTGCATGCACCAAGCTTTCCTGGGAACTTAAGCTTGGCCCTTCTTCCAGCTGCCACTCTATGAGGGCAAGGACTGGCCTTCCTTGTCTCCCCCACCTGCAGACAGGTAGTCCATGAGAGACAATGTTGTGTGAAACGATGGATGGATGGATGGATGGACAGACAGACAGATGATGCAAAGAAATGTGAAGCACGGGCCAGGTTGATCATAAGAAATCAAAGTATAATAAATATTTCCAAACCCATTAATATTAAAATGGGAGAATTCTTTACCCAGTGGCACTTTAACTACATAGGAAATCTTCCAAAGAGCTCAACAGCTTACGTGATTTATCCTTGTCTGACAGGAGCAGGCTGGTTCACACACACACCCCAGCTGAAAACACAGCCTTCGCTCCTTCATCGCTCATCCTAACCCTGGTTTTGAGGCTCAAGTGCCAAGACGCTCCCGGCCCAAACAGAGTAGAACTCTGTATCAAGCAACGCTTCAAAGCGGGACAAATGAGCACCTGAGACGGCGGTGGGGGAAAATGAAAGATGCTGGAGAAATAGAGAAGTCTTTGATTGTGGCGTAAGGCTGCCCTGACATTTCAAGTAATTCCTAGTAAACAAACAAACAAACAAACAAACAAATCTAAAGAAATAACAGAAGATTGTTTTAAGGCCCCGGTTACCTGCTCCTAGGATTAGGGGGTGAAATCTCCAAGCACCAAGCGCCCAGGTCTGGAATAACTCTAGCATCCCTTCGGTTCTAGGTGGCCAGAGCCGCCAAGCCTGAAGCGACCCCACACACACCAAGGGGTGCTGCGGGAGCGGCTAGGCATCTTCTTCACAGAGCTGAGAACTCTGCCCGCCCGGGCGAGCCGGGAGCAACGTCTCTGCCACGGAGGACACGCGTTGCGCAGACTCTGGGGGCGGGAGGCACTGGAGCCAAGCTGAGTTTGGAGTTCTGCTGGCCTGGCAGGGAAGGAGCTCCCCTCGCTCCGCACGCACCCGTTCAGAGCCATTTGTACCCCCGATACTTGCTCTCGACTCCCAAAGACATCCATCCGCGCCGTGGCTGGGATCCAAGGCTCACTCGGTGAGGAGACAAGGTGCAGGGGACGATGGCTGGGAAGCGCGCTGGTCAGAGTCCCCTCCCTGCCTCGGGGTGGTGGCGGGCTGCAAATCAGCCAGGATGGTCCCCACTAAACCTCTGGACTCCAGCGGGGACCTCGCACCCGGGGCGACAGGAACCCGGGGAGGGAGGGACACGCTGCATGCAAAACTTTCGGTCTTCCAACGGCGACTCTGCAGGAAAGGCGACCTTTGCTTCGGCAGGGGGTCGAGCCGCCCACGGGGCCGCAGGAAGAGCCGGGCAGCGGGGCGCAGCATCCGAGAGCCGGACCTGCGCTTCTCTGGTCTGTCCCTGCGCTGTGCAGGGCCTGCCGGGCTCCGCGCTCCCCGGCCCGCGCGCTACCTGCCTCGCCGGCGCCCCCAGCGGCTTTAAGCGGCACTGCAGGGCCGGGCAGGGCCGGGCAGGCCCGAGCGCGCCCCGCCTCCCGCCTCCTCCGCCGCCCTCCTCCCTCTGGCAGAACACTCAATGTCGGAACGTTCCGAAGATGACGTCGGAGCGTTCTCGAATCCCGTGTCTCTCGGCTGCTGCTGCCGAAGGAACAGGGAAAAAGCAACAAGAAGGAACAGCAATGGCGACACTGCATCGCAAAGTGCCCAGTCCGGAGGCGTTTCTGGGCAAACCCTGGTCCTCCTGGATCGACGCCGCCAAATTACACTGCGCCGACAGTAAGAATCCCACCGCCTGCTCCTCCCTTTATTATCCTGTAACCTTTCCATTCACCTAGAGCCACTGAGAAAAAGTGTGTGTGTGAGAGAGAGAGAGTGGCCCCCGGCGTCCTCCATGCTTCTCCCTCTCTCTCTAAATAAATACACACAGACATAGACCATCAGAGCACAGAGAGGCCCGGCTGCCAGGGAGGCTGTCTGTCTGTGTCCGGCTTCCCGGGGCAGGCAGCCCGTGGGGTGGGCTTTCGCAGCCCCACGCTGGTATCCGTTTAAAAGGCGACTCTGTTGCTTGCATAGTTTTTTTTTTTTTTTCAGGGTGGGGGGTAACCTATCTGGGCCAGGTAGATGGAAACCCGGACTTGGGAGAAAATGTTGCATTGTCAGTTTTTGCAACATTTTTAGATACAGTATTTATATCGATCTGTTTGCCAATAAACACTCTCCCTCCCCCCTTGACTTTGCCCCCCCTTTTCCTCATTTTCTTTTTTCTTTTTCTTTTTCATCTGCAGATGTAGATTTAGAAGAGGCTGGAAAAGAGGGAGGCAAAAGCAGGGAGGTTATGAGGCTTAATAAAGAAGGTAAGTGGAGCTCCTGGCATTTTAGTGTTAGCATGTGTGGCAGAGTCTTCACAGGCTTTGGAATAATGTGAATTGTTCTGCTAGGTGCAGAGTGACTAAGGCTTGTCAAAAATTGAGCACGCCTAGGTGCTTCATGTTAACTTCTTTCAAAGTATAAATACAATTGGGGGGTGCAGGCAGGGGGAGGCTATGGAAAGCAGAAGTTTACTGCACTTCCGATGGAGTCTACTAATCTCCTATCTGCCATTCTCCTTGGAGTACCATTGGCCAATGGGGGGAGGCTGAAATCCCTGAAGTGAGGAAAGGGTTCCCTTCTCAAGCATTCCTCATGCATAAATTTGCAACAGTTTTAATGAACCCCACATGGTCTGGTAATCCCAGAAGCTACTTCACTTTCCACTGAAAGTCACTGCACATGGCATGACATTTGGCCCACTTTGTGTCCTGTCATAGACAGTTAGGTGGTGACCTGGGTTAGGGGCATCAATATGTGCAATCCCCAGCCTGCACTCCTCACCCCCATCTGTGCTTCCCAGCATGCAAATATGGTACCTGAAAGTGGACACATTGAATAGACAGGTGATCCCAGGTCCAGGCATGTAAGTGAAGCCAGCCTTCTGGAGATGGGCATCACACACTTCGGTCAATCACCCTGGTTTTTGGTAAGCCCAGCAGTTTGTAAGTTTGGCCTATGGCTTCAAAGGGAGCAACTCTGGAGGCCACTTTCTGCTGAACAAAAGGATGGGTTCATTTGAGTTGTGATGTACTAACTGGAGTCTGGTGGATATAAATGAATGAAATTGGGGATGGGAAGAAGGCACAAAGGAGCAGAAGAGGTTAAGGGGAGATGCTTAAAAAAGCTCAGACGTGACTTAACTGAAGGAGCATTTGCTCATCTATCAGGAATGGAGAAAAAGCCTTTCAACTCTACAGACTAGTCCCCTCATAAAAAGGGGATGTCACCTGAAAAGGTGCCTGAGACCTGCTTGGAAAGATGGCACTCACCTTGCCAACTGACACCTCAGACATTTGGTTTCTGTGCACAATCATTTCCTGACCATCCAATGAGGAAAAAAAAAATTGTGCTTCAGGAAAAATAACATGGAGGTTACCATGCATGTGTATTCAAGGACATCTCCCTAGCATACTGTTTCTGCTAATTAAGTACTTTGGGAACAAAACATTATTCTAAAGATGTTTGCCTCTAAATATCTTAGTGTGATCTTGATGCGTGTTTAGGATGCGCGAGGGAATGGTGTCAAGTAGGCTTCTTACAAGTGGCTGCTTTTTTGTGCTAAATGTCCATGTGTGTTGGCAATGGAAAGGATCCCTGGAGGTTGTTTCTCTTTACAGAAAACTCTTGAGATCTTGAACCACTTAGAGAACTGAGTTCTCAGACCATCAGCGATGTTGCCATGATGAGGGCGCAAAAGCCTTTCCACTAAAGTAGAGTAAAGGCGGTGGCAAGCTGGAGATTGTCCCCTAGCAGACCTGGGTGATGGCTTGAGACCAGAGTCCACGAAACTCAGATTCTCCCACCACTGCTTCTGTTCCAAATGTTCTTGTTCTCAGATTCCCTTTACTACATGAGAAACTGAAATTAAAAGCTAGTCTTCCCTCAGAAGTCACAGATGTTACATCCTGCTTGTTAAGTCTTTTGTCCAGTAAAGGTACAAAGATTTAGCTCCTCTCTACATGCATTTGCACAGAGACCACCCACTGTTTAGTACAGCATGCAAAGGGCTGTGTGGCCACTCATGAGGTTGATCTCTTTGTTCTGGCCTAGTGGGGTAGACTTGGGTGAGCAGTTCTTGATGGTCTTTCTGGTTTATGAATGAAGTTTACCTTATGATAAAATATGCATGTAACAAATACATGTTCCCCATGGAGAACATAAGGGATGAGCTGAGACTCTTTGTCAGGGTGTTTGGTCATATTTGGCCTCCTTGTTGGAGCTGGGAAGTGGGAGAGAATGGAGTGGGCAGATGTTTGTGGGTGGGTCACTGCAGGACAAAAAGTGGCCCTTATGGGACTGTGCATCTGTTTTCATGAACATATGTGACTGACCATGATACTGTTGGCCTTAAGCAGGGCTTGAGAATAAAATTTTAATTTTAATAGAACAAGAGAATAACACTTAGTATTGCAATTGAGAAATGAAGGGATATATCATTTTGTGGTATTATATACATAGCATAAAATTTACCATTTTAAGCACTTCTAGCATATAGTCCACTATTCATTTCCCTCTTCTCCTCAGTCTTGATAACCTCTAGTCTATCTCCTGCCTCTGTGAAGGTCCTATTCTAGATTGCACATGTAAATTGACTCACACAATATTTTTCCTTTTGTGTCTGGGTTATCACACTTAGCATAGTGTTTTCAAGATTCATGTATGTTGTAGCATTATCAGAATTTTGTTCATTTTCAAAGCAGAGTAGTATTCCATTGCATATATGCCACTCATCTATTGGATAACAACATTGCTGTGATGCAATCTTTTTTTTTATAGACTGAGCTCAGAGAGGGAAGTTAGGCTGGAAATATGAAATCAGAATCATTTTGCATTCTGCCTCTTTGACCACTATTTTGGAAGACATAGCAAGCATTTACAGACTGTCAAATAATGTGATTGGTATAATGTAGTTCTTTCTGCATCCTTCATTTCATTGTATTTCCTTTGCTTTGATTCTTCATCTATATCAAGCATACAATGATAACTCACTGCTTCAAACTCTCCACAAGGTAGCCTTCCCATTTTCCTTATTTCCTCCAAAATTAGCTGAATTATGGTTTAAAAGAATTCAGCGAAAACATTTGAAGCAGCAGGGAGAGCTGGAGCTACCTTCCTGCGCCTGCTCCTGCGGACTCCCAGAGAGCAGACCTTCGGGCCAGTTCTCCAGCTATAAAGCAAGGGGGTGGGACTCACTGTCCTCCACAGTCTCGCTGAGACCTCTGCACCCAAGCTTCCCTGTTGAATGTCCCTATCTTTAAGATGCCATCATGCCAGACAAGCTCCTTCTAAAGAAATTTTGAAAAAAATCCAACCATTACTTTAAAAAAAAAATACCTTAAACTACTTCAGAAATACTGAGGATAACTTGGTGTATTTTTTTTTCAGAGTTTTTTTATATCATGGTAACAAAAATCACTATGTAGTCTGCTTACTGCAAATAGTCACCAATGGTTTAAGGCCTTCAGTGCTCCGGAAAAAGTAAGAGGCTAAGTCCAGACCCCAGCAAAGTGATGGGCTGAGTCCAAACCCCAGCAAAGTGACGGGCTGAGTCCAGACCCCAGCAAAGTGACGGGCTGAGTCCAGACCCCAGCAAAGTGACAGGCTGAGTCCAGACCCCAGCAAAGTGACAGGCTGAGTCCAGACCCCAGCAAAGTGACGGGCTGAGTCCAGACCCCAGCAAAGTGACGGGCTGAGTCCAGACCCCAGCAAAGTGACGGGCTGAGTCCAGACCCCAGCAAAGTGACAGGCTGAGTCCAGACCCCAGCAAAGTGACAGGCTGAGTCCAGACCCCAGCAAAGTGACAGGCTGAGTCCAGACCCCAGCAAAGTGACGGGCTGAGTCCAGACCCCAGCAAAGTGACGGGCTGAGTCCAGACCCCAGCAAAGTGACGGGCTGAGTCCAGATCCCAGCAAAGTGATGGGCTGAGTCCAGACCCCAGCAAAGTGATGGGCTGAGTCACTTTGGGCCTCACCCAAACTTTTTTTTAAAGAGATGCCAATTCATAGACAAAGAACAGGGTCCAGTCTGCCCAGAAATGTCCTTAACTATAAAGCAGACCCTCACAGAGCTGCTGGGAGGCGAGAGTAGAAGGCCTATGGACGGTGCCCCAAATGCATGCTTGGTTTTTCCCTTTATTATGACTATCACCAGCATTTGTTACTGAAACTAGTCTACAAAATGGTGTTGTTTGAATTACTTTTGAGTTCTTAAGTCGTCTGTAGTAAAAGGAACAGATATACTGTATCAGGTGTTTAATTTTTAGAGTAAAGCATATTATCATAATTTTATAAAGCTAATGATTTAAAAATAATTTCTGTGGACATGATATAGTAGAATAGCTAAGAAGTGGTTTTATCAATAGCTGAAGATAAAGTACTCTGGAAGGCCAGGCATGGTGGCACATGCCTTTAATCCTAGCCCTCGGGAGGCAGAGGCAGGTGGATCTTTGTGAGTTCAAGGCCAGCCTGGTCTACAGAGTGAGTTCCAGGACAGCTGGGGCTATAGGGAGACCCTGTCTCAAAAAGACAAAAAAAAGTATTTATGGGGCCTAAAGAGATGGCTCAGTGGTTAAGAGCATCAACTGCTCTTGCAGAAGACCTGGGTTCAATTCCCAACACACACGTGGTAACTAACAACCATGTGTAACTCCAGTTCCAGGGGAATCTGATGCCTTCTTCTGATTCTATGGTCATTGCATGACTCGGGTGCACCTACACACATGCAGGCAATACACTCATACACATAAAATTAAAATAATAAATAAAATATTAAAAACAATTTAAAAATGAATTTCTGTAAATTTATTATTATTATTTCTGACAGTTTATGCCATGTGTTGCAGCTTAAATTGTGCGGCGCTGCTCCCTTCTCCAGTATGGAAAGCTAAATATAACCTTTCTATTAAGATAATATGAGCAGAGGGGATTTTACAAAGCTAATATGGAAAAGGTTCTTTATTATTTTTTATGTGTATGAATGTACTGTCTGCATGTAGGTTGGTGCACCCATGTCGTGCAATGCCTCGGAGGTCAGAAGAGTGTCGGATTCCCCTGGAACTGGAGTTAAGATGGTCTTTAGCTGCCATGTGGGTGCTGGGAATTAGACCCAGGTCCTCTGCAAGAGTAGTCAGTGCTCTTAACTGCTGAGCCTATCTCTCCACCCCTGGAAAAGGTTCTTTAATTGAGCACACTGCTCCCATGTCTTAAGTCAGGTCAGAAGCTTGACTCACTTCCCCATATTGTCACATCCTTTGCTTTCTGCTGGTTAGTCTCATCTTTGTTAACCTCCACAGCATTTGCCAGCTCAGTCCCTCCCATAGTCAGTCCTCATCACCAACCAGCCTTTTCATTTATCCAACTTTTTTACTTGAGTAAATCTCATTTTTCAGGGTTTAAGTTTTTAATGTGTCATTTACATTTGTAATAACTAATTTTAGTGTCTTTCCTCATTTTAGTAACTGTGTAAGTTCTGGGTTGGTTGTGATTCCTTTTTTTCCTGAATACAAATATTTGCCTGCTTCTTTGCATGCTTAGTAACTGTTTTATTCCAGACACTATAAATTTTAGTGTGAGGGCATTATAGATTTTGATACTCCCATAAATATTCTTGAGCACATTCCAGGTATGGGATTGTTACTCAGAAAGATCTCAGCATTTGTGAGATGGGACCACAATGTAACCTTTAGTCTAGAGCTCATTATTCACAACTACTAAGACAATCCCAGTTCTGAGGGCCTGGTCATTAGTTTTCTGGTCTGGCTTGTGGGAACCGGCAGGATCCCTAACTGTGTACCAAATTCAATTATTTTTCTTTCCTTTAACTTTGGTTTGGCAATTTCTTCTCCTGGCCTTTCAGAGTTTTCTAAACACACACACACACACACACACACCACACACTGCTCAGAACTTTGCTGAATACTCAAGCCATCTCCCTTCATGGTCCAGAGTTCTTTCTGTGCCTTCTGCCTTCTAATACTCTGTGTTGTGACCTATGCCTACCTTGATTTCCTGGACTTTCAACTCCATTTCCATCATTGCTTATATTTCCCTCCCTGCAATATGGCCTGGAAGCGCTCCCAAAGCAGTAAGTTAGTGTGATTTCAGCTTTTCATTGCTGTGACAAAATTCCTGAGAAAAAGAACTGAACAAAGGAAAGGTTTTTTTGGTTCCCAGATTCAGAGATTTCAGCCCATAGTCATCTGGGCTTCATCACTGTGGATGTGTGGTGACTCTCCTGACCCTTTTACAGGGATAATAGTCATTACACTGGATAGCAACCTCAAAACAACTCAAATATCTGTTTAACCTAAGGTGTGTGAGGGTGGGAATTTAGTGAAATTCAGGCAAGACTCCTTAGATAATCATGACTTAGATTGTTGTCACTGCTTTATAGAGCTTTTCTTTACTCCAAATTAGATCCAATCTAACCTGTCTGTAGATGTAGTGGTTACATTTCTAAGGCCTGCCATTAGGCTAACTGGTAGGCATGCCACTCATAGGCTGCCTTAGATAATCCAGCCAGCCAATCTCTGTGTATGGCAAAGGCTTTCAAGTGGTCTGGGAACTTGGAGAATGCAGTTCACCTTCACTTATTAGAGAATGTCTCCCTTCTTTCTCTAAGCAAGAACACTTAGGTGTTTCTGACATCATAGCTAAAGCCAAACAGCCTATGATTTCTTTAATGCAAGAAGTCAGTGTTACACCTGGTGTGACATGGAAATGCATGATGGAGTTGGATGGATAACTCCAGAAAATATTGAACTAGGAGATACAGCACATGTATACTAAAAAATCTTAATGTCATGGTCTTTCATTCCAAGATTCCTACACATTCCCCATCAGCAAACATAAGTTACTAAAGAAAATGAGCTGCTGCCCTTAATCTCCCACAGAAATAGAATGAAGGCTTGCGAGTAGGGATTTGAAGGCTAACACTCATCATTGGCCCAGTTAATTCTATGTTTCCCTCTCTGTGTCTTCATTTGCTTCCTTAATGCTATTTCTTGAGTCACCTTGAATTCCAGGAACAACAGGAATTATGATAAAGTGTCTTTCTTACCTGGACTCAGACCACCCCATGCAGGCAGGCTGGCCTCTTCTCAAGTAGGCAGTCCTCCACAATGGGGAGGCCACACACTGGAGGGGAAGGAATCATGAGGACCAGACCTTTCCCTTCAAGACAGGACCATTGTAACAGCTTCTTCAGAGCCACATTGCAGTATATAACTGATACAATGGTCAACTAGGCCATCCCTTGGTCAGGACTGCTGAGTTACTCATACCTCTTCTTCCCACCTCCTCCACCTCAATTCTTTCTCTACTTTCTCTACTTGGTGGTTGCAAAATTTCCTTCCATTCAATTAGCTGGTGTTCTCTTGAAGAACTACTCTGTTTTTTAAAAAAGATATTGTATTACTTTTATGTGTATGAGTGTATTGCCTTGCACTCAACTTATATGTAGGTGCACCCATGTTTGTCTCATGCAATGCCCATGGAGGTCAGAAGAGGGGGTCAGATCCCTGGAACTGGAGTTATGGACAGTTGTGAGCCACCATGTAGGTGCTGGGAACCAAATGTGGATGCTCTGCAAGAGCAACCAGTGCTTTTAACCACAGAGCCATCTCTCCAGTCCCCACTTTTCTTTTTTAGTATCCTTAGGAATTTGTAGATTCTCTTTACATTATGTTGTATTTCTCTTACCCTGATTTCTTTCCTTCCTTCCTTCCTCTTCTTTCTTTCTTTTCTTTTCTCTTCTTTCTTCTGTTCTTTCGTTCTGTCTTTCCTTATTTCTTTCTTTCTGTCTTTCCTCTGTTTCGTTCTTTCTTCTTTCCTTCTTCCTTTTCTTTTCTTTCTTTCTTTCTTCTTCCCCTTTCTTTCTTTCCTGTTCTTTTCTCTTCTTTTCTTTCTTTCTTCTTTCTTTTTTCTTTCTTTCTTTTTCTTCCTTTCCTTCTTTCATTTCATTAAAAAAAAAAAAAAAAAAAAAAGTACTCTGGAAGTTCATGAGTAAAAAAGGTTTTTATAAAGTTTTTTTTTTCTTTCTTCTGGTGACTGGAGGCCTAAAAAAATACATTTAAATGATAATCTGTTCCATTTTATCATTGAAAAAAGTTAAGTCCTGGGCAGATCCTTGCCTGGGCCTTTTGGAAGCCCACGCTTGTGACTTCGGGCACTAGTCTGGTTTCTAAGATCCCCATA
Organism: Rhizomys pruinosus; assembly: GCA_009823505.1. Taxonomy (NCBI): domain Eukaryota; kingdom Metazoa; phylum Chordata; class Mammalia; order Rodentia; family Spalacidae; genus Rhizomys; species Rhizomys pruinosus. Next base: position 549,451 of record VZQC01000749.1, on the reverse strand, counting down.
TGTTTTCATTTGATGGAGATAAATGTCCAGGGCCTCCAGTTGCAAAGTCTGTTCAGGACAGGGAGAGCTTCCTGTGGCTGTGAGACCCGGATTCTCCTGAAGTGCAGAGGGACAGGGAACCTGAAAGTGGACTCCATGCAGACTCCGTGGTTAGGCCTGCTGGAGCAGATTGGAGGGGAAAATGGCAGCTGGCCTTGGAAGGATGATGTATTCTTACCACCCAAGCCTGGGAAGCCAGAGACAAGCCATGGAGATTTATGGGAAACTGTATCTGGCTTCCTTTATCTGTGCACAGACAAGTCTGCTAATCTGTGTTGATAGGAGATGGAAGGCCCAAGTTCGAAGATCACCCAGATAAACCTCAATTTCATTATTAATTTCAGCTTTGTTCTAGGTGAGCCTACTTTCCTCCCTTTCGTTACAAGGGACAGTATTTGTTCATGCTGGCCTTTTGTTGGCATCTCTCTTGCCCAATGTTTGGGATGGAAGAAAAGAGACAGGAGAGATGGAGCAGCTTAGGGTAGTTGGGAGGACCGAGGAGGAGGCAAAGGCCGGAACAAAACAGTCCACAGTAACAGCCTACTGACAGGGCGGCTGAGCTGAGAAAGGGCAGCTGGACCGTCCAGTTTGGGAAGTGCAGAGCTTCCCAAATAAGTGTCTCTATTTCCATGTGCCCCGATCCCATGTGGAGAAAACATGGCTGTTTATCCTCCCAGAGCAGGAGTTAGGCATGATGCACACACTCTGAAACCGTATACAATAGTATCTGTGTGCACAATAATATCTTCAGTATTGTTTTTACGTTGGGCCCTGTTTCCACTGTGCCCTTCTATCAGAATGACGGATGTTCGTTTGTTTATTCTTTAGCTCTGAAGATATAGACAGTTATATTCATCTAAAAGCCACTTAAAAATATGTCCACCTTACAAAATTCAAAAGAGTATGCCCCTTATAGAGGCAAGTCTCTCCCTCACCCTGGCCCTATTTGTTTCTGTGTCTTTCCAAAGAGGTCCTGGGTACATTGAAGTGAACACCTCCTCTTGCTACTTCATGAGTAACTGAAAGCTCCCAGTATAATCTGATGTCTTGCCATCTCTGTGTCTTGGAGGGCTGTCTGTGTTGACATAAGGAGCTGCCTCAGTCTTCTGTGGTTCCTGGGTATGGGAAGGTATTGTGCTTTCTTGGGTTCCTTCATGTATGTCACTCATTCTGGGCTGACACTGGGACACAACAGTAACAAGCACAGTACTTTTTCCTCTCAGAGCATTTCCCCCTGGCAGCAGCTGCTACAGGTATCAAAAAAGTCCTGGTACTGCGAGGAGCACCCTGACAGGGAAAGTTGGGGTGCTGGTGGAAGGTATGACAAGAAGGCCAAACTTAGGTTAGGCCCTCCCTGAAGAAATTTTCCCTCAGCTAAAACTTGAATGGACGTTATCCATGTGTGGACTAGACAAGACAGAGTTAGAGGAAACAATGTATAGAAAAGCCCAAAGTATAAGAAAATATAGAATGTTCTAGAAACTTCAAGGTTTTATTGCTAGAGTGAAGCTAGCACAGCATTGCTGACATTTTGTTTTTTGGTTTTTGGTTTTTTTGGTTTTTTAATTTTATTTTATTTTCATATGTGTATGAATGTACTGTCTGCATGTAGGTCTGTGCACCCGTGTCTTACAATGCCGCGGAGGTCAGAAGAGGGTGTTGGATTCCCCTGGAACTGGAGCTAAAGACAGTTTTCAGCCACCATGTGGGTGCTGGGGATCGAACCCGGGTCCTCTGCAAGAGCAGTCAGTGCTCTTAACTGCTAGGCCATCTCTCCAGCCCCAGCATTGCAGACATTTTGAGCCAAGTTCTTCTTTGTGGTGGGGACTGCCACACACTGTGAGTTGTAGCGGTATCCTCTGCTTAGCAGGTGGCCCTCCACCCTTCCAAATGTGGACAACCAAGATATCCCCAAGTGTTCCCTTTGGGAGGGGCAGAGTCACCTGATTGATAATCACTGGTAGGAAGGAAGCTAGAGAGGTAAGAACATATGAAAATAGTGAGAGAAAAACTCAGGAATAGTCTTATGGCATTTTATGGGCCTCCAACCCACCTGCCTTATCAACCACCCAACATTGAATGAAGGATGCCTGTCTGTGGTGCTGTGGCTGCATTCAGGAGGGTCTAAGAGAGAGAAGAACAAGTCGCTCCAGAAAGTCTCCCAGAGTCTCTATAAGGGTCCAAAAATGGAGCCTGTGGCTTCATGTGCAGTCAGTGGTAGCAACTGTGAGATGCAGCTCCTTCTGGCTGGCCCAGCCCTCCCTGCCTGCAGGGAAAGGAGGACCCCAAAGCACCCATTCTGATAATGATGGTGTTTATTATTTGGTGGCCCCCAGTGTCAGAAGCACCCAGGCGAAGCATTTGGATTTCAGTTTATATTGAAAGCCAGGCTGGAAATACAACTGGCATTCTCTGCAGTTTGATTACCCATGGGATGTGTCTGAAATGGGGATGAGTGTGAAGAGAACAGAGCAGCTGGCTTCAAGATCTCTGCTAAAGATCGGAAAGCAGAGAGGCCGTGGCCAGGCCTGGCTCGCCAAGCCTTCTGAGCTGTGTGTCATGTGGTCAGCAGCATCTAGGACTATGGGGCCATGTTGACCCTTTCAGCTACCAGCTGTCAAGAACCTGTGTGTCTGCTGCAGAACTGTCAGGGAAAGGTTAGGCAGGCTAATTTTTCTGCACTTCTCTGTGTAGATTGCGTGCCTACCCTTTGGACTGACCTTTCATCTGTGACGTTTTGTTTTATCCATGACTTCATTCTGAAGTAGACATAAAATGGCAGCAATCAACATGGTGAGACCTTGTCCTAGTCAAATCCTTTTTATCCCAGGACACCACACCCCAAGTGGCCCAGTGTTCACATCTAGGAAAGTGATCCCTCAGGGACATCAACAGTCAAATGTAGCCATACTAGAAAGGAAAGAGTTTCCTAATGGTTTGAACCTTTCCTGATCACTGTAGAAGGTGCATGGCAAGAACCCCATCCAGGGGTTTCTTCTGAAACTCGGGCCAGTGTTTGGTGATGGTGGGCTCGCCACTGGTAGTTCTGGCCTGGCTTTTTCTTCTATGTCTTGTGGCAGGGCTTAGAATGGCCACTTCTGCCAAATGGACCTCACTTTGAATCCTAAGATGCTGGAGCTGATGGTGAAAGCTCAGGAAGGTCCTTTCTGCCAGCAGACCAAGGCTCAGGATCCTAAGCAGCCGAGACTCAGCCTCCCTCCCCTAGGTCCTATAAGGAAAGCTGGAATCCCCCTGTGGACAAAGCACTTATTTTCATGAAGATGCTTTATCTTTATGGTTTCTTAATGCAATCCTGCCTGTCAAGCACCTGTCAGGTGCTTAATGAAAAGAAGGAAACTAAATGCTTGGTAGGGCAGGACAAACTGGCACTAGGTCACTGTGATCAGGAAGACAGAAGTGTGTCCAAAGATGGGCTCTTTGAACAGAGGAATGGTTATCAGTGTACCTGCTTCTGCAAGCTGAGTCTATGAACATCAAGGATACAGTGACAATCTCAGCAGGGAGCAGTGTGATCTATCCCAGTGCCCCAATAGGTCATGGAGTTTGGGGCTAGGAAAACAGGTGACCAAGTGTGATGATACAAACCAGCATTGTAGAGGTGGATGAAAGGTGATCGGGTCATGTTCTCAGTGTGGCCATATCACATCAAGGTGATGTCCAGCTCTTTATTTTTTTTTCAAAGCCAAGTTTTTACTGAAGCTTTGTGCATTTCATACAAAATTTCAAATCAAATCTAGACCGTGCCCCCCTCCCTGCACCCCCACCCCACCAGAGCTCATGCATTCTGCCAAACATGTTTTTTCATCTTTTTCTCAGTCTCTCTCAAAATTCTCGATGCAGAAGTTTACTGTTTCGAGCAGAAGTTCACTGTTTCAGGCAGTTCTTTGACCCAGTCTTTTTGTTGTTGTTGTTATTGTTGTTGTTGTTGTTGTTGTTGTTATATGTATATTTTGGAGTGATGCATATTGGAAGGAATAACATCAGCTCTTTAAAAAAAGGATACTGGCCAGGGCTGGGGATGTAGTTCAGTGCTAGAGCATTTGCCTAACATCACATACACATACTGTGTGCTGGCCACAAAAGGACAAGTACAGCTTGAGTCCACTTCTCTGAGTCATTCATGCAGACAGAGTAGAATGGCACAGGGCGGGGGAGCAGAAATGGAAAGTTTGGACTTAGTACATCCAGAGTTTCAGGGAGGCTAAAAAGGTTGGAGATGGAAGATGGTGAAGGTTTTATAACACCGTGAATGTATTTAAGGCCACAGAACTGCGTGCTTAAAAATGGCTGCTATAGTTAGTATTAAGCTTCATGTATTTTACCACACACAGAGTTCATTGATATGGCAGGCTTGGGGTTTCATGCAGCATTATTTAAATCTTGACTCAACCATTTCCTGGCTGTGCATTAATTTCAACTTTAATTTTCTCATTTTCAGAACAGAAATAATAGCACTTCTCCAAGTTGTAAAAATAAATGAGATACTATCTGGCGTTCTAGAGGCACTCAGGAATTGAAGCTTTGGTATGGCCATTGTGATTTTTACCTCTTGCTCAGGTCTTACCTGAGCTGCCACTTCCAGGGGACAGCTTACATCCAGATTGCTCCAGGCCTGGGCCCTGGGCACTGACTGGGTACCAGGCTCAGGGCTAAATGCGTGTATTGATATTTGGTCCTCATGAGCACCATGTTAGGCAAATCCTGTTCTTAGCTGCTTTTTAGAGATTGAGGAGCTAAGGCTCAGAGGAGTTCAGTGATTTACGCCAATGGTTCAGCTGAGAAGTAGGAGAGCTGGGACTTGAACCCTGAGACAGACTGACTTCAAAAGCTACGCTCTAATCACAGTGTCATAATTGTCCATTATCCTTGAAGCAGTGTGGGACTGAGGTGAAGCCAGCAGAACACACACTGAAGGAGGGTCTCACGTGGGCTCCTGCAGGTGTAGAGGGAGCACCTACCCCAGTGCCACCTGGGCACCTGGCCTGCCTCCCCTAGCCCAGCACTGCTGAGAGGCATGTCCTTTCAGTAGAATGGTGCAGATACCATCTGCCCACCCCCTTGCCTGTGTAAAACAGTGGCTTGCTGGGGGGCTCGCCATGCATCCCAATCATGGTGGGCTTTCTCTTCCCAAGGCCCCAGTTTTGAGCCTGTCTGGTCAGAGCCCTGGCCTCAGGGAAGCACAGGAGCGGATGCAAACTGTTCCTTTTTAGAAGAAGGTGTTAGCAAAGATGGTTGCCAAGCAACTCCAGGGGCATCTATCTACAGTGATGGTTTCTCTTTTTTTCCCCCCTTTTGAACATCTTCTAGGCTGCTGTTCAGTTTGCTCTTGGCGTTGGAATTGTTAGTATTTTTCCTGAAGGGTGTCCTCCTTTGGATGATGGAGTAGAGATAGCTTTTCATTCAAGGTGTCCTTTTGATGGTGATATGCCTGCTAAGTGGGTGTGAAAGTTCTCTGCCTCCTGCAGCCACAGCATGCCCTAGCTGTCATGGCTCTGAGGGGCAGTGATAAAGGAGATTCTTTGGATTAGAGTCGCTGAGGAAGACACAGAATGCATCTCCCACATGAGGACAGGGTGAGGTGGCCATGTTCAGTTCCTGACACTCTGCATTTCACCTGTTCTTCATTCGTCAGGCTGTTTAAGCATTATGTATGTGATACTCTTTTTTTTTTTTAATTTTATTTATTTATTTTGTATGTGTATGAATGTACTGTCTGCATGTAGGTCTGTGCACCCGTGTCGTGCAATGCCGCGGAGGTCAGAAGAGGGTCTCGGATTCCCCTGGAACTGGAGTTCTCCTGGAATTGGAGTTACGGACGGTTCTCAGCCGCCATGTGGGTGCTGGGGATTGAACCCGGGTCCTCTGCAAGAGCAGTCGGTGCTCTTAACCGCTAGGCCATCTCTCCAGCCCATGTATGTGATATTCTTGCTGGCCCCAGAGATGATGCTTTCTCTCCCTCATCCCTCTGCCTCATCCCTCATCCCTCTCCCTCATCCTTCTCCCTCACCCCTCCCTCATCCCTCTCCCTCATCCCTCTCTCTTCCCCCTTCCCCCCTTCCCCCCTTTCATTTCAGAGACCCTCTAGCTTGTGTTTACTCTTTGGTGCTATCATCGTTCCTGAAGTCCCCTCATGTATGAGATTGCAGGTGCCCATGGCCTTGCTGCTTGGTGACCTGATTCTTATGGTTAGGGTCAGGGCACCTTTCATAGAATCATGCCCCAGACTAGCAAGAACTAGCAAGTGAAGCGCTGGGAAAGTGGCACTGGTTGCTTTGGGCTAAGGATGGGATAAGGGCTTTATGTGGTCTACCTACAAATAGGAGCTCTGTTGACCACATACCCTGCCCCCACCCCTTCCATGTGGTATTCTTCCTTGCAGTCCTCTGTGGAAGCAGAGCAAGACCCAAGCAGAACATGGGAGCAGATGAGTGCTGCCACTTCCCATGGCTGAGACAAAAGAGTAAATGGCAAAGACAGGCCCAGTATATAAAAATCAGCTCTAAGTGGATTAGGGGCTTCCTGCTCCCCAAATGGAGTTACAGGAATTCCTTATAATCAGACGTGTCTAACCTGCCACCCATGGGTCCCATGCATCCCAGACTACCCAGACTAGCCACAAATGAGGCCGAACACATTTGTAGGTGACAGCATCATATCACTATGTCAGAAGGTTGGAAATCCCTGCTTTAAACAGTAGGCAGCCTGAAGCTTTGAAAAGGCCATATTTCCTTTAGGGGTGTTAATGGCACTGCACTCACCAGTGCCAGCTTCCCACATGCTGTCCCCCCACTCCCCACTGCCTGTGGACCCTGCTGTCTGCTCAACTCTCACCGTTCCCACTGTGGAGACTGGTGTGTCTGCCGCCACTCCTGACTCCTCCCTGGAGGAGGGCTAGCCTGTTGTCCTGACTCCTCCCTGGCAGAGGGCTAGCCTACTATCCTGACTCCTCCCTGGTGGAGGGCTAGCCTATTGTCCTGACTTTTCCCTGGCAGAGGGCTAGCCTACTGTCCTTAGAGCTCTATATCATCTTGCCCTTCACAGATATCTCTAAGGACCCCACACTCCCTCCACTCAAGAGCCAGGCCACTCAAGAGTGTGTGCTCTGCATTCCCCACTGTCTGCTGCCTCCCTCTCATCCTTGGAGCATCTCTGACCTCCACTACTGAGTCCCTAGCCCAGGCTAGCCTGGGTCTGGCCATTTATGCTGTTATAGTAGCTCTGTATTTGGTCTTCCTGTTCCCAATTTCCTTATACACCGCTTCAAAATTAATATCTGGGCTGGGTGTGGTGGCACATGCTTTTAATCCCAGGACTCCAGAGGAAGAGGCAGGCAGATCTCTGTGAGTTCAAAGCTAGCCTGGTCTACATAATGAGTACCAGGCCAGCAGGGATTGCAGGGGAGACTTAGCTCAGCCGAGCAGCAGCCACATGGGTTCTGAGGTCTGCAGAACAAAAGAAGCAAAAGTGTGCTATTGTGAGGATCTACCTTGCTATTGTGGGGATCTACCTTGCTATTGTGGGGATCTACCTTGCTATTGTGGGGATATACCTTGCTGTTGTGGGGATCTACCTTGCTATTATGGGGATCTACCTTGCTATTGTGGGGATCTATCTTGCTATTATGGGGATCTACCTTGCTATTGTGGGGACCTACCTTGCTGTTGTGGGGATCTACCTTGCTGTTGTGGGGATCTACCTTGCTATTGTAGGGATCTACCTTGCTATTGTGGGGATCTACCTTGCTATTATGGGGATCTACCTTGCTATTGTGGGGATCTACCTTGCCATTGTGGGGAATCTACCATGCTGTTGTGAGGATCTACCTTGCTATTATGGGGATCTATCTTGCTCTTGTGGGGATCTACCTTGTTATTGTTAGGATCTACCTTGCTATTGTGGTGATCTGCCTTCCTATTGTGGCAGATGTACCTTGCTATTGTGGGATCCACCTTGCTATCGTGGGGATCTACCATGCTACTGTAGGGATCTACCTTGCTATTGTGGGGATCCACCTTGCTATTTGGGGGATCTACCTTGCTATTGTGAGGATCTACTGCGCTATTGTGGGGATCTACCTTGCTATCATGGGGATCTACCATGCTATTGTAGGGATCTACCTTGCTATTGTGGGGATCTACCTTGCTATTGTGAGGATCTACTGTGCTATTGTGGGGATCTACCTTGCTATTGTGGGGATCTACCTTGCTATTGTGGGGATTACTGTACTGTTGTGGGATCTACCATCAACCTGAAGTTCCTGGGTGGTGGGGGGGGAGGGGGGGCTGTTTTTTATTTTATTATTTTAACAACCCAAACATGAAGGTCAGAGAACAACTTTGTGGAGTCAATTTTCTCCTTCCACTTGTGGGTGTCAAGTTACCAGGTTTTCCCAGCACATGTTTTACCCACTGGGCCATCTTGCTGGCTCCCTGAAGTTCTTCTCTCTATAGGCAGTAACGCCCACCCTGCACCTGCCAACTCAGTGTTAACATTGATATTTCTCACAGTCACCTGTGTGTGTGCCACTTAGAATAAAACAGTAGTCCACATTTTGTCTTGTTTTTTTTTTGTAAAGATCTATTTATATATAAAATATATCCATATATTTCTTCATAGGACATATATAAATATTTCTGTAGCATTTGAAAATAAGTTCCAGAGCTCATGACACTTCAACTCAAAGCATCTATCATTCTGCCACTCCTTGACTGTGTTACCTTGAGCTAATTCACTTCACTTTTCAGAGCTTTGTCTTATATAAAAATCTGCTGTTCATTGCAAAGATGCATTCTCCTGCAGTTAGCATGCCACTGTATGGTGACACTCTGGCATTTGGTGAATATCCTGTTCCACAGCAAGAAATCTCATGGACCCCTGGCATCATCACTGGTCCTTGCCTGGATTCATTATTTCCTCACAGGACCACTAGAATGATCATTTTCAAATTCGGTCTTTCTGACCTACTTTTACTGGCCAGCATTCTTCTATAAAGAAGCCCTCTCTGTCTGAGGAACAGGAAGGAACCACTGTTTTAAATTCCTTCTAAAAGACCGAGTAAGAGTTTTCTCTTTAATTATCAATTTTTAGAGACAAGGGTTGAATACCATGGTTCGTAAGCTAGGTGGCAAGGTCAAGGACTGGTGTGCCAGCAGCATTTCCAGGTGCTGTGAAAACCCCTAATCAGTGGGGAAGCCCAGAGAAAGGCAAAGTTACAGGAAGGGAAGTTTGAACTAGGCCTAGTCAGTAGAGCCTGAGTTTTAAAATATTGAGAAGCATTATCTACACACTTGAGGGACCCTCTTCTTTAATCTGGAGAAGGAATATTACACTTAAAATAATCTGGCTCTCCCTCCAGTCAAAGCTCAGTATTTAGCCTGGGTCAGATGAACCACATAGCTAAAGTGCAGACCCAAATGAGTAATGTCCTATGTATTAGGAAGCCAGGGGTGCTTCCCACAGCCCTGGCTCAGCAGAAAGCCACTGAACATCTAGGATATGATGACACAGGGCTGGGCTCTGTGTATGTGAAGAGGGAACAGCCGTGGCCAATTCCCTTCAGAACTCACCATGCAGCTCACCAGGGTCCCTGATGCTGCACAGAGGATAAAACTGGGTTCAAGAGCCCCAGTGATGAGGAAGGGAAAAGATTTCGATCTGTGGCCAGCAAGACCTTTCATTTGAGGGCAAGGGCTATTCGGGTGTGGTTCTAGCTGGAATACAGTTGAAAGGTGTATATTAGAAGCCAAGTTCATGTTGGAAGGAAAGATGGATGGATGTGTGGATGAGTGAATGGTCCAAGTAGAGGCAGCAAAAATGGCTGAAGTGTGGAGTCAGGGTGTTCCTGAGGGAAAATGGCTGAAGTGTGGAGTCAGGGTGTTCCCGAGGGAAAATGACTGAAGTGTGGAGTCAGGGTGTTCCCGAGGGAAAATGACTGAAGTGTGGAGTCAGGGTGTTCCCGAGGGAAAATGACTGAAGTGTGGAGTCAGGGTGTTCCCGAGGGAAAATGACTGAAGTGTGGAGTCAGGGTGTTCCCGAGGGAAAATGACTGAAGTGTGGAGTCAGGGTGTTCCCGAGGAAAAATGACTGAAGTGTGGAGTCCGGGTGTTCCAGAGGAAAATGATAAATGTGTGGAGTCAGGGTGTTCCTGAGGGAAAATGGCTGAAGTGTGGAGTCAGGGTGTTCCTGAGGAAAATGACTGAAGTGTGGAGTCAGGGTGTTCCCGAGGGAAAATGACTGAAGTGTGGAGTCAGGGTGTTCCCGAGGGAAAATGACTGAAGTGTGGAGTCAGGGTGTTCCCGAGGGAAAATGACTGAAGTGTGGAGTCAGGGTGTTCCCGAGAGAAAATGACTGAAGTGGAGTCAGGGTGTTCCTGAGGAAAATGACTGAAGTGTGGAGTCGGGGTGTTCCAGAGGGAAAATGACTGAAGTGTGGAGTCAGGGTGTTCCCGAGGGAAAATGACTGAAGTGTGGAGTCAGGGTGTGCCCGAGGGAAAATGACTGAAGTGTGAAGTCAGGGTGTTCCCGAGGGAAAATGACTGAAGTGTGGAGTCAGGGTGTGCCTGAGGGAAAATGACTGAAGTGGAGTCAGGGTGTTCCTGAGGGAAAATGACTGAAGTGTGGAGTCAGGGTATTCCTGAGGGAAAATGGCTGAAGTGTGAAGTCAGGGTGTTCCCGAGGGAAAATGACTGAAGTGTGGAGTCAGGGTGTTCCTGAGGGAAAATGACTGAAGTGTGGAGTCAGGGTGTGCCCGAGGGAAAATGACTGAGTGGAGTCAGGGATTTTCCTGAGGAAAATGAACTGAAATGGAGTCAGGGTGTTCCTGAGGGAAAATGGCTGAAGTGTGGAGTCAGGGTGTTCCTGAGGGAAAATGACTGAAGTGTGAAGTCAGGGTGTTCCCGAGGGAAAATGACTGAAGTGTGGAGTCAGGGTGTTCCTGAGGGAAAATGACTGAAGTGTGGAGTCAGGGTGTTCCCGAGGGAAAAATGACTGAAATGGAGTCAGGGTGTTCCTGAGGGAAAATGACTGAAGTGTGGAGTCATGGTGTTCCCAAGGGAAAATGATTAAAGTGTGGAGTTAGGGTGTGCCCGAGGGAAAATGACTGAAGTGTGGAGTCAGGGTGTTCCTGAGGGAAAATGACTGAAGTGTGGAGTCAGGGTGTTCCTGAGGGAAATGTAACAAAGGCCTTTGGAGGGCTGATCTCCTAGAAAGTAGCTTTAAAATATTTTTTTTTAATTTTATTATTTTTGTATGTGGTATGAATGTACTGTCTGCATGAGGTATGTGCACCGTATGTGCAAATGCCACAAGAGGTCAAAGAGGGCGTCGGATTCCCCTGAATGGAGTTAAAGACAGTTCTCAGCTGCCAATGTAGGTGCTGGGGATTGAACCCTCATCCTCTGCAAGAGCAGTTGCAGTTGGTGCTCTTAACCCTTAACCACTAGGCATCTCTCAGCCCCAGGAAGAAGCTTTTAGAAAATGGAGTTATGATAAAATTCCTTTGCCACCAAAGAGAAGTGCTTTGTGATCCTTCCAGAGTTCCACCTATGTCATTCCTAACCAGTTTGTTCTCCCATGGAATTTCAAGGAAGCAACCTCCCTTTCTTTTTGATTCAGTGATTTTATATGCATTTTGCTTTCTCTGTTCAGGGTTCTGGGGGAGGTTATTCTGTCTCTTATCATACACACACACACACACACACACTCACACGCATGTACATTTAAGGTCTTGCCCAATTAATAAATAAATTCTCTTTTATTACTATCAGTGCTATTTTACTAACATATAGCAACCTACTTTAAAAAGTTACACATATAGCCGGGCGTAGTGGCAATACGCCTTTAAATCCCTAGCACTTGGAGGCAGAGGCAGGCGGCGGATTCTTTGTGAGTTCAAGGCCAGCCTGGTCTAAAACGAGTGAGTTCCATGACAGCTGGGGTAAGGGAGACCCTGTCTTCAAAAAGACCAAAAAAAAAAAAAAAGTTACACATATAACACTAATCAGTTGCACTCTAAAAAGTTGTCACATATAATTCTAATTACAAGTTTTACTGATACAAAATACTGTTTGTGGGGTGCTGGAGAGATGGCCTAAGTGGTTAGAGCACCGACCGCTCTTCCAGAGGACCCTGGGTTCGATCCCCAGCAACCCACATGGCGGCCAGAAAAGAACCCGTCTGAACTACCAATTCCCAGGAGAACTCCAGTTCCAGGGGAATCCGACACCCTCTTCTGACCTCCCCAGCATTGCACGACACGGGTACACAAACTTGCATGCAGACAGTACATTTATACACATACTTGGGAGGCAGAGGCAGGCGGATCTTTGTGAGTTCAAGGCCAGCCTGGTCTACAGAGTGAGTTCCAGGATAGCTGGGATTACAGGGAGATCCTGTCTCAAAAAGACCTAAATAAATAAATAAATAAATAAATAAATAAATAAATAAATAAAATAAAATAAAATTTAAAAAATTAAAAAAATACTGTTTAGCATGCAATTTATCAATATTAAAATATCTTAAACTACTATGAATTTCATATAACCATTAAATTTCCAACCAATGCTGTTTTTTATTTTTGCTCAGATAACCCAGTGTCCCTCCCAGCAGAGGTGCAGGCTGGCATTGTTATTAGAGTAAGAAAGGCAAAGTGAAGGCCGGGCATGGTGGCACAGACCTTTAGTCCTAGCACTTGGGAGGCAGAGGCAGGCAGATTTCTGTGAGTTCAAGGCCAGCCTGGTCTACAGAGTGAGTTCCAGGACAGTGAGAGCTACAGGGAGACACTGTCTCAAAAAGATTAAAAAAAGAAAGAAAGGCGAAGTGAAAGAACAGAGGCGAAGGCAGAATGCCACTCAGTAGCTGGTGACATGAGTGACTTCCCTGTTAATTGAATAGCAGTTTTCAAGTGTGCTGAAATACACGTCCTCATTCTTTTGAGCTGTTCACAGTGCAGCTACAAATTTGATGAATCTTTACATTCAATCTGAATCATTTAAAAATTTCCCCATCATTTCTCAAATCTAAATTAAAAAAAATTCAAGCCTTGATTTGGTTGTATTTGGCTATTTATACAGTATAAACTCTCTCACCTCCACATTTCAAGCTCTCAGTGTAGACTCAGAGCTGGGATTACTTAGTGCACTGCTGTAAATTCTGCCCTACAGATAGAGTCAGTATAAATCACTTCACAAGCAATCGTCAGTAACCCAGGGCCTGGGAAAATATAGCCTGGAGCCTCTTTTTATAAATTAAGTTTTATTGCAGGACTTGGGATGTGTTTTGGTTGGTAGGGTGCTTGCCTAGGATGAGAAAAGCCATAGGTTGGATTTCCAGCACCAGATAAAACTGGGTGTGGCAGGACATGTCTATAATCCTATCACTTGGGAAGTAAAGAGAGAAGGCCATCCTGGACTATATGAGAGCTGTCTCAAAAAAAGAAAAAAAGAGACATTTTTATCAGAGCAAAGCCACACTGCCTCATTTGCAATACTGCGTGGGGTTGTTTTGTTGCTTTTATTCTACAACGGTGAGTGAAGTAGTTGAGACAGTGACTGTATGGTCCCAAAGTCTGAAATACTTCCTGGTTCTTTCTGGAAAATTTCTGGTCAGCATAAGCATAATATCAAAGTATAGCAAGATAAAGTAAGAAGTAATAAGTTCCAAGTTTTTTGGTTTTAAAATATCTAATTGTTAGCTTATATCATATTTTTAATTACTTAATCATTAGCTCACCAAATTCCTGAAGACTTGCCTTCTTGTACTACTGCAATACGTGGAGGGCCTGAGAAGCTGTCACACTCTTAAAAGGAGCAGCTGACAGTACCAGATTGGAGGGGGAGCCACAATAAAAAAGATTTGTACTACTCCAATTTGTGGTCTAATTGTCCATAGAAATCAGAAGAAAGCAATTTTGAGGTTAGTTTTCATATGATTTTTTTTTTCTTTTAGGGTCTGGGGTTTGTTTTGGTTTTTCAAATGAGTTTTTTCTAGAGCTAATTTAAAAACTCAATACAGTGTGCTTTTCTTACCAAATTTTGTGAGCATCTGTTTTGAGCCCATTTAGGCCCTGACAAATGCCCAGCCTTTCAGGGCACCCAGCCTCTTTCAGAACTCCAGCAGATGTTCAATGTCCGGAGAAAGGCCCGCTTCCTGCTGCTGGCCCCAAGCTGGAAGAAAGGTGGCCACTACTTGTGTTTGCTGGGGTTTTCCTTGCCGCCATTTCCTGCCTGTTGCCTCTGAATGGATTACAGATGGTCAGAAAAAGACTTCTTGGCACAGCGAGAAGACCAGTCTCCAGCGCTTTGTGGGAGAGGATTTCTAGCAGAGTGGCAGTTTGTGCCTACTGTGAGTGGGCCTGGCTGCTGCCGGCCTGTGGGAGAATCTGGCTGCCTAAGGAGGCAGGGCTGTGCACAGAGGACCAACAGAGGAAGAGCATGCTCAGCCTTCAGTGGCACCTTTCATCCGGTGGACAAGCTGCCACCTGTTCAGAGTGTCAGGCCCCGTAGTGAAGCTCGTGGCTGGGGAATGAGGTCCTGAGGGGATGTTTTGGCGTGGGAAGTCTAGCAGACCTTTCTGGATTTTAACACAGAGTTCAGAAAAGGCGCTACTGCCCTTTTTGCTCCTTTTTGTCTTAAGCCACAGTATAATCTAAACTTAGAAATATACATAATGTAAAAGTTAGTATGCTAACCCTTCTAAAGCATACAGTTTAGTGACACTAAATGCATGAACAGGGTGTATGGCCCTCACCATCAGCCTTTTCTAGAACTTCTGAGAAGTCCCAAACAGAAATTGTGCATGCTTTAACCAGCATTCCTTCGTCCCCCAGACACTGCCTTCTGTGTCTGAGTCAGTCCGCTCCAGGCCCCTCTGGAAAGGCAATCATTGGTATTTCTCCTTTTGAGACTGGCTTTTTTCACTTAGCAATGTTTTAAAGTTGAGGCATGTATCAGAATTTCCTTCCTTTTAAGGTTGAACACTCATCTGTTATATGTACGTATTATATTTTCTTTGTCCATATCCATGTATTTTCTTTGATATGTGGTTCCCCCCCCCCCCCGCCCCTTTTTCCATTGTGACTAACATTGCTTGGAGCATAGTCATACTTCATGTTTGGGAGTCAGCGGGACCCCTCTCCTGCAAAGCCAACAGGAATGCGGGCCTGTGGAAAGCCCGTATGCAGGTAGGCCTGCTCAGGGTTCAGAAGTGACTGGCACTCAAGATGTCCCCCTCCTGGATGGCACTGGACCAGAGCGGGGCCTTTTCCTAATGTGTACACAGGTGTTTTATTGTCCCTCAGAGTCCAGCCAGCCCCGAGAATCTGAGAGGCCAGGGCTGCTCATGGCCACTGGTGTTTTTCCTTTCTGAGGTGGAGGGATAGGAAGGCTGAGCTGAATTAAAGTTTCCTGCATGGGGCAGCAAGATGGCTTAGTTGGTAAAGTCACTTGCCTTATAGGCCTGATGACCTAAGCTCAATTCCTGGAATCCACAGTGGACAGAGAGAACTGACTCCCAAAAGTTGTCCTCTAACCTCTAAATACACACCGTGGCACATGTATGCATCCCCCTTCCACACACTCTCCTACACACACACACACACACACACACACACACACATGCACGCTAAATAAAACAAAATTTTACAAAAGATTTGCAATGCTGCCAGGACAGCCACAGGCCGTTTGAGGGACATACCTCAGGATGTTTCCCACAAGGGCTGGCTGTGTCAGGAGATCTCTGCTGCAGGAGGAGCACCCTTTGGGAAGATGGTGCCAAAATCCAGCAAAATTTCTGGGATAGAAGAGCAAAGCAGGCCTTGCTCTGGGACAGGCATGGACAGTGTGACTCTGCAGGCCCAGATCAAGAAGGTGGTGGAACTTTCCAGAGAGAGGGTGATGGCACAGAAAACTTAGATAGGAGACTCAGCAAAGTGCCTCACAAAAAGTGTGATTAAAGTGGCCGGCCGGCAGTATCCTTTCTGATCAAAGATGGAAGTAGGAAGAGGAGAAAGAGGTGTGGCATTTTTCCTTAATAAAAGTATTCAGCACTTACAGTGTGCTCAGCCCTGTGTAGGGCAATGCTGGGGGATCGGAAGGAGGGCAGAATGGCCATTCTTGACTAGAGGTCTGAGACGTGTTCCAATCGTACAGTGATCTGTAGGGTAAGAAGGTGTATGCTGCTGCTGCGGCTGCAGAGATGGCCCAGCGGTTAAGAGCATTGACTACTCTTGCAAAGGACCTGGGTTTGAATCACAGCACCCATATGGCAACTAACCACCTAACTCCAGTTCCACGGGATCTGATGCCCTCTTCTGACCTCTGCAGGTATTATACAGCATGGGTGTAGTTACATGCATGCAGGCAATATAATCATACACATAAAATAAAAATAATAAATAAAATTATATTTTATTTTTTATATAAATTATATAAAAATAATAAATAAAATACATATACTTATAAAAGAAGGTGTATGCTGTCTGTGTACACTTTTTCCAGGAAGAGGGGCTGTTCTTCACTGATGGCTCCTTCAAGGCCTGTGACCCCCTTGCCATTAAAGAAAGTATGTATGCTTATGCTTAAAGAAACTCAGCATGCAAGGGGAGATGTGTGCCCAGGCAGAGCAAGGGGGAGCTGTGTGGAAGGGAGACTGAGACAAGCAAGGGCATGCGATGCTTTAAAACTGAATTTGGGGGCTGAAGTTATGGCTCAGAGGCGGAATACTTTACTAGCATGCCCAAGGCCCTTGGTTCATTCCCCAGCACTGCAGGAAGAAATAGTTGGCCTTTGGTGTTAGAGTTTGTGACACTTGCAAATAAATGACCTTTGAAGAGGAATCCTCCCTGAGTTGGGGTGGGAGACTGAGAGAACCCCTTTCATTTCTACCTGCAGGATTGTCAGTGAGGTTTTTTGTCCCTCAGACAGACAGATGGATTCAACAGAGACACAGACAGATGATTCAGTATGCTGGGTAGAGAGGCCCAGGAGAGCAGCTTGGAGGTACAGAGGGCAGAATATAGGTTCTTCATCAGATCTTCCCTAACATGGTGGCTGCGGCCCTAGCCCGCTCACTGGGTGACTTTAGGCAACCTTGCTTCTCCCAAGCCGTTGCCTATCAGCTGACACCATTGATGGTCAGGAAATGGCAGCTGCTACTGTCTGGCTGAGAAAACAGGTCTAAGAAGGCCTGGGGCTTACGAACATTGCTGCTGGGCTGTGCTTAATTATGGGCTGAGCAAAGACTGGGCAGAATTGGAAACACAAGGTGTTGGGCGAAGTCAGGCTTGGAAACAGCTAAGTAAAAAGATGGGTTACCAGGAAGCAGGCGACAGGAAAGTTCCCAAGTAAAAGGCTGGAGTGGTGGAGAGCAGCTCTGCGCTTCTGTAGACATCGACTTTTATCCTCACTCTGCTGGTCTTTGTCTGGGTCTCAGCTCCCCCTATACACATGGCTCCTGCTGAGGGCCTTGAGACTGGCAGTCAAGAGAGAAAGGCGGCATGCCTGAGAGGAAACCTCCTGCAGGAAAATGTGCATTGCTTTCCAAATTGGCAGCCCCATCTGTGAACAGAGGACACTGGGATATTTGACAGTAGTGGCCCATACCTACTGTGTGTTCATTCCCCAGCGGGCACAAGGGTTGGTCCCATAGACTCTCAGAGCCTTGTTCTTCCCATCTGTAAAGTGAGATCCTCATGCTACCTCAGTGTTGTTGGAAGATGAAGTAGATGTGCCATCATGGACTCCACAGGGGCTCATGATTCATGCTTAGTAAACAATTCCTTCCATTGCCATTGAGTCTCCCTCCGGCAAGAAAGATGGAGGACACTGTCAGACGGAGGACACTGTCAGACGGAGGACACTGTCAGGCGGAGGACACTGTCAGAGCAAGGCTTCCTCATCACTACAGGGAAACGGACAACTTCTCAAGAGACACTGTCTAGAAAAGGTCCTTATCCCTGGGCCTGAGCAGGAGCCTAGCTGTGCAAGCTTGGCACAGCTTTCTCAAAGTCAGTTCTCTGATTCTAGGGAAAGGATTCTTTTGTGGATTCTTTTGTATCTTTGCATTTCATCAACACTGAGATACTAGTCATGATAAGATACATTGTTATTTTATGAAACACTGAGAAAAAAAAACACTGCCAATTAATTAGTCTGTTCTGACAGTCGTAGCGATTTTAAGGATGTTACAATATGTGTGTGTGTGTGTGTGTGTGTGTGTGTAGAGAGAGCGCTTCTTAGAAATAATAATACAGGAGGGCTAAAAAATAGACTGTACAGTAAAAGGGACATTAATTTTTAAGATAAAGCACACACTTTCAAGAAACACTGAACTCTCCTGGGACAGCACAGGCTGTGAAGGTGTGTGAACCTGCCTTTCCATCCTGGGACTCTGTGTAAAGAGTAAAGAGGGAGGAGGGAGGAGTGATCTCTCCCTACAAATCCAGATGGGAAGCAGGAGGGAAGGAAGTGACCCAGACTTCAGAGGTCACATTGTCATCCATGGCCTGCACATCCTCAGGGAGCCCTGGTGACCTCAAGGCCATTGGTCAATCACCTGTGTTGGGTTCACTCAGGAGGGAGGCAGCCAGAAACCAGCCAGCCATGGCTCCTACTCGCAAAGAGCAGGAGACCAGAGGCGCTGGCCAGCGAGCAGCTGCTTCCTGTGGCTGGGCATCTTTCAGCACTAACCCTCACACCCCCAGCAGGGTACCTGCCTGCGTGTTGGAGTGGAGATTTGAGGGGACAATCAGCCCATCTTCTCGCCCTTAGAGATGGCTGGGTCATCTCTGATCTGTCAGAAGAGATTGGATGGAATGGCACTCCCTCCTTTTTCCCAGGACATCCCCTCAGTGCCACCTGCCTGTCATCATGTGTGGACTCTCTGTGAGGTGTGGTGGTGTCATGGAGCATACCATGCCCAGGAACCATTGACCTGCTCAGTTCCTCTGAGGGGCCAATGGTGTCTGCTCTGTAAGGAAGGGCCTACAGGTTGGTAAGAATGGTGTGGACCTGCTTCTATGGAGTTCTTATTTGTTGGAACGCTGTGTCCTGGGACTGGAAGGCAGACAAGCATATGGTGGAATGGATGCCCAGAAGGGGAATGGGATGAGGAGACATGTGAGAGCCAGAGAGCAGCAGAAGGCAGGAACCTGGCCCTGAGGACACACTTGGGGCTGGGAGGAGGAGGGAGCTGAAAGCACATATTCATGAGGGGGACCATGCCCTCTGCTAGCCCATCAGAGACCATCAGCCAGGGTTTGGACTCCCACAAGTAAAATTCATTTTTTAATAGAAAATGATACATAATCACTGTAAAAAAAAAAATGCATCTCAGCCAGGCTTGGTGATACATGCCTTTAGTCCCAGCACTCGGGAGGCAGAGGTAGGCTGGTCTCTGTGAGTTCAAGCCCAGCCTGGTCTACATAGAGAGCTCCAGACCATCTGGGGGCACAGGGAGACCCTGTCTCAAAAAGACCAAAAAAAAAAAAGCATCTCAACAAAAGAGAAATTAGCCTATAATCCTGCTAGCTAGATTTAGCTAGGTACTTATCTTCTCATCACTGTGACCAAATACCTGACAGAAACAGAGTTAGAGGAATTGTTTATCTGGCTCATGGTTTAAGAGGTTTCAGTTCCTAGTTGCTTGATTCCCCCCCCCCCCCAAGCTCTTGAGCAGACGTGACTGTGTGGAAACATGGTGGCCAGGAAGGAGAGAAGCGTACAGGAGGAGGCCGAGGCAAGGTAGCATCCACCTGCATCATATGCTTCTTCCCACTAGGTCCCATCTCCTACCTTTTATCACTTCCTAATAAATGCCATCATGTTCTGAATCTTCCCAGAGACTGGTCCATTCATTAAGTCAGAGACCTCTGGAGTTTATTTTCTTAGGAGAGATCTCTCACAGACACACCCAGAAGTGAGCTTCATTAATCTCTTAGGAAATCTTTTTTTTTTTTTTTTTTTTTGTGTGTGTGTGTGTATTTTTGAGACAGGGTCTCCTTTTCAGTCCCAGCTGGCCTGGAGCTCACTCTGTAGACCAGGCTGGCCTTGAACTCACAGAGATTCACCTGCCTCTGCCTCCCAAGTGCTGGGATTAAAGGCCTGCCTTTCTCCTAGGTGATTCTTAATGTAGTCAAATTGACAATCAAGATTAACATCACAAATCAATACTGATCTTTTATATATATATCACAAAATGAGATGATTTTTTATTATTTTGTTATGGTGAGCACATTTCCAAGTTATTAAGTATTCCATAATTCGTGCATTCCATACTTTATTTAATGAATTCCCTGTTATTGGATATTGATTTTCAATTTTTCATTATTAAAAACAATATTGTAATGAAGCAAACATTGTCATAGCTAAGTTTTTGCACACATTCATATTTCTAGAGTGTTAATTCTTTGACGTGGAATGCTGAGTTCTGAAGTATACTGGTTTTGGTTTTATACTCATCGCTAAGTCACCCTTTAGAAATATTGTTCCAGGGCTGGAGAGATGGCTCAGTGGTTAAGAGCACCAACTGCTCTTGCAGAGGACCCAGGTTCAATTCCCAGCATCCACATGGTGGCTAAGAACTGTCATTAACTCCAGTTCCAGGGGAATCCAACGCCCTCTTCTGTCTTCCAAGGCATTGCACGACACAGGTTCACCAACCTACATGCAGACAGTACATTCATACACATAAAAAATAATAAAATAAAATAAAGAAATATTGTTCCAACTAATTGTCCCAGCAGGAATGTATGAACACTGACCAGTAACTCACCAAAGATTTTCAAATGTTTGATGACTGGATAAGTCCAAATGTTTGATGACTGGATAAGTCCAAATGCTTGATGACTGGATAAGTCCAAATGCTTGATGACTGGATAAGTCCAAATGTTTGATGACTGGATAAGTCCAAATGCTACTTTTATTGAATTTGCCCTCATGATTGCTAGTGAGACTGAACATTTTCCATGTATATGTTCGCCCCCCCATTCCCCCCCACCATGAGTTGCAAGTTTACGTAGTTACGAGTTTACTTAGTTGTGAGTTGGTCTGTTCATTCTTCTCTGGTTTATGAGAAGTTAAGGCTAAGTTACCATGCTTGTCTCATTTTGGAAAGCTGAACAATCAGACATTTTTATGGCTACTTGATCTTGACTGAAGGACCCAAGTAGTGAAGACCATAGAAACTGTGATTACCAAATAATTCCCAAGCTAGGGGCAGGTATCAGTGGGTGGATACCAGTGAGGGCAGTGCAGGTTAATGTTTATGTTGACAAGACAGTGTCAGTAGTAAAAGCTGCCATTTGCTGAACAATTTTTTTCTTCTAGGCACTTAACATACACTAGCCTTTTGGTCCTCTCACTGTGAAAAGCTGAGCAAATTGGAGCAGACAAAAACTAAGTCACTGAGATTTCACAGACAATCCATGGATGAGCCAAGATGGGAACGGGGGTCTTCTCCTCCTGGCAGCACACGCTCTTTCTCCTGTATCTGTCTGACTGCCATTCTCGGGTTAACATCAGTTGTACAAGGCAAGTCTTCCTCAGTACTTTCACAGACTTGTGGATCAGCTCTAAGAATGCCACCCTGTCTCTGTTTTTTGTTGTTGTTGTTGTTGTTGTTGGTTTGTATTTAAGGCAGGGTCTGATTCTATAGCCTTAGCTGGCCAAGAACTTGCTATACAGACCATGCTGGCCTTGGATTGCAGAGATCCATCCACCTGCTTCTGCCACCTGAGTTCTGACTCTGTCCCTGGTTTTATCCCTTTCTACTGCTTTTCATTGTCTCTGGTCCTAGTCTCTACATACTGCAACTTGCATGGTTTCCTTAGCTCTAAGATGTCCCACTAAACTCTTGCCACAAAGAAGCTCAAAAGATATCAAGATGCAGTTTCTCTCCAGATATGAGAACCAGAAGACAAAATGCAGACACAGGCAAGTGGCCTAGGGACCAAATCATCAAGACAGACAGAGAGCATGAGATAAGTGGTCCTCAAACATGCTATTAACAGGAACGTGCCTCCCAGCTGGGCATAGTAGGTGGATCTCTGTGAGTTCAAGGCCAGCCTGGTGTACATAGTGAGTTCTAGGACAGCTGGGCTTACAGGGAGACCCTGTCTGAAAAAAAAAAAAAAAAAAGAAAAAAAAAAAGGGAACATGCCTCCCTGTGGCGTCCCCTCTCTGCAATACTTGGCTGACCTTGGGACTCCCTTTTATGTATGGATATTCTAATATTAGCTTTATTAAGATATTCACCAACCATAAAATTCACCCCTTTAAAGTAAGTCTAGAAAGTTTTTTTTTGGGGGGGGCGCTGGAGAGATGGCCTAGTGGTTAAGACTGCTCTTGCAGAGGACCCGGGTTTGATCCCCAGCACCCACATGGCAGCTGAGAACCGTCTTTAACTCCAGTTCCAGGGGAATCCGACGCCCTCTTCTGACCTCCACAGCATTGCACAACACGGGCACACAAACCTACATGCAGACAGTGTACTCATACACATAAAAAAAAATAAATAAAATTTTTAAAAATTAAAAAAAAAATAACCTTTTTTTATTGTCCCCCCCCAAAGAAATCTTAATATCCACTACCAGTCTCTTAGCAGAACCTGATACACACTAAAGTGTTGTCTCTCTTTGGACTGTCTCCTCTGGACATTTCATAGAAATAGAACTACAATACATGCCCTTTTATGTGTGATTTCTTTTACTTAACATTTTTAATGTTTCTCTATGACATTCTATCAGTACTTCATTCCTTTTGTAGGCAAATAATATTCCATTGTAGGCTGTATCACATCCTGTTTACCAGTACATCAAGGGAGCAGCATTTGAGTTCTTTCCACCATTGGACTATTCTGAATTGTGGTGTGTACACTTGTGTACCATTGTTTGTATGGACCTGTGCTTTTCATGTTGCTAGAAAATACAACTCTATGCCTAACTTTTTGAGAAGCTATCTGTTTTCCAAAGCAGCTGTGCCACTCTCCATTCTCACCAGCAGTTAGTTTTCTGCATCCTTGCCAACACTTGCTATTGTCCATCTTTTTATCGTAGTCATCCTGGTGGGTGTGAAGTGGAGTCTCATTGTGGCTTCCATTTGCATTTCTCTGATCCCTAATGATGTGATTGATGTTCACCATCTTTCAGTATGCTCATTGGCATATATTAGCAATCTAATTTGGAGAGATTCTTTTTAAATTCTTTGCCAAATTAGGCTATTTTTCTTTTTGTTAAATCATAAGAGTTCTTTATCCTGTTTTGGGAACTGTCTTCTTGAGGGTACACTTCAAAGGGCCTGGCTTTTTTATGACGTCCTAGTGAGCAAATATGTTTGTCCCTGGTCCTTTGGGAGTTATGTCCAGGGAACCACTGTCTGAAGTCACAAGGATCTGTACTTGTGTTCTCTTCTAATGGTTGTAGGGTTTCAGCACCCACATTTAGCTCTCTCACCTTGTATCATTATTGGTTTTGGTTGTGTATGTAATGTGAAGCCAAGACCCAAATCCATCCCTTTCATGTAACTGTCCAGTTGTCCTAATACCATTGGTTAAAGATTATTATTTTCACCCACCAAATTGCCTTGGAGCCTTTACTGAAAATCAGTTGTCGTAAATGTAAAGATTTATTTCTGGACTCTCAATTCTATTCCATTGATCTTGTTTAGCCTTATGTCATTAATACACTCTGTTGGTCACTGTAGTTTCATAGAAAGTTTGAAACTAGGAAATATGTGTTCTCTAACTTGGTGATCTTTCAAGCTTGTTTTGTATGAGGCCACCAGGATCCCTGAATCTCCATTTGAATCTCTGGACTACTTTGCCAGTTTCTGAAGGGAGACAAAGACAGTTGAGATTCTTAGAAAGATTGTGCTACGTCTGTAGATCATTTGAGGGATTTGGCCATTTCCTCAGTCATCTTTGCATCACCGTGTTAAAATTACCTGAGAGAACCACTGAGGAGGGTTGGCTTAGTTTGGCTCATGGTTTCAGAGGGTTCAGTCCATGATCACTTGGCCCTGTCACTTCTGGGCCTGTGGTGAGGCAGCACATTATGGTAGGATATGGTAGCGGCAGAGGAAGCTGGTCACCCATGGCAACCAAGGGGAGTGAAACTGACTCCCAACATTCCCTGCCAGGGTATGCCTTCAGAACCTCACTACCTTCTGGTAGGACTCACCTCCTGAAAGTTTTGCTTCCTCCAATACTTGACCTTATCACAGACATGGGCTTCTCAGGGCCATTTAAGATTTAGGCTATAGCCACTGTTGAAATCGTAGATCTTCTAGTACATGAATGTGATAGGAGTTTCCATTTGTTTAAGCCTTTGTTTATATCAGCTGGTTGCAGTTTCAATGTAAAAGTCTTGTACCTCTATGATTAAACTTAAATATTTTATTTTGCAATGCTACGGTAAATGGAATCATCTTAATCTCATTTTCTGATTGTTCATTACTAGTGCACAGTAATACAGCTGCTTTGGTTTGGGGATGTTTTTTGGTTTTGTTTGTTTGTTTTGCTTGTTTGGAGATAGGGTCTCACTATGTAGTCCTAGCTGGCCTGGAACTTTGCCTCCAGAGTGCTGGGATTAAAGGCATGTACCACCATGCCCGGCTGCAGATTTTTTTTAATGTGTTGTGTTTTATTCTTTCATTGTGTAGCCTTTCTAAACTTGGTAGCTCTAAAAGTTTTCTTCATATGTTCATTTTTAAGGTTTTTTTGTATATAAGATCATATTATTTTCAAGTAGAAGTGGTTCTAATTTTTTCCTTTCCAGTTGGCTTGGTGAGAATCCGTAGACAATGCCCCAGGGGGGATTTCAGGGTCCCACCAAAGGAATGGGGGTGAGAGGCACAGAGTCAAGACACAGACCCTGGGAGTCAGGTGAATGCAGACAGAAGGCGGGCTGTCGTGGACTCGTTTATTGGGGGCAAGGTTAGGGGTTATGTACTGTTTGAATTCCTGCTTGTGATTGGCCCAGGTGTGCGATGCTGCTTGTATGGTCTCACCTGCCTAGGGCAGGTTAGGTTGATGAGGGACAAGCTCTGCACATGCATAATTCTCAGCATACTGGCTACTACAAGAATCTGTAGTGCAGTATTGAACGGAGGTGGTGAGCGTAGACATCCTTGTCTTATTCCATTCTTGAGGCAAAAGCTTTCAGTATTTTCCTACTAAGTGTGATTTTAGCTACGGGCTTTTCGTTAAATACCCTTTTTCATGTAGAGAAAATTCTCTATTCTTATTTGTCAGGTTTTTAAAAATAAATGTAAAATGTTTGTAAATTTATTTATTTACTTTTATTTTTATGTGTGTGTTGCCTGCATGAATAGAAGTGTACCATCTGTATGCAGTGCCTGCAGAGGCCAGAAGAGGGTATCAGATCTCCTGGAACTGGAGTTATGGATGGCTGTTAGCTGCCATGCGGGTACTAGGAATTGAACTCAGGTCCTCTCCAGGAGCAGCCAGTGCCCTTAACTGCTGAGCTCTTTCTCCAGCTCCTTGATGAATGTTTTTATCATAAAGGTTTTTGAATTCTGTCCAGGGCATTTTTCGCATCCATCCATATGGTTGTGTGGTTTCATCCTTTATTCTATTAATAAAGTATATTACTTGGATTGATTTTCATAGGTCGAACCACTCTTGCATTGCTGGGATAAATAGCGTATGATCTTTTTTTTATATTGCTGAATTTGATGTGGTAGAGTTTGGTTGAAGATCTTTATGCCTGTATTCACAAGAGATTTGCTCTTTCATCTTCTGGCTTACGATGTCTTTGGACTCAGACTTGAAGCGTGTTCTGTGTGACTCACTCGAGGTGAAGAGAACACAGCAGAAGTGGCACTGCGTGACATTGGAGGCTGGGTCATGGGAGTCTTGGAACTTGTGCCTTTTCTTGGAATGCCTGTTGTTAGATACATCCTCTTGGAATCCAGGTGCTAGGCTGTAAGAAGCCTAAACCACTTGGGGTATAGATAAGCACCATGGTCAACAGCCCTAGCTGAGTTTCTAGTGACAACCAGTTCCACATGCCAGCCAGCCAGGTGAATCAGCCTCTTGAATATCCAGCCCAACAGATCTTTCATATGACTTAATGGAAGACTGCCCAGTGGAGTCTATTCAGTCCACCTGAGAGATCATAATGAGCACTGTGTTAAGCCACAAAGCATGGAGGATAGTTTATTAAACAATGATAGAGCAAGAATCCAGGGGCTTTAGCCATACCTTAACCATACCTTTCTATAAGAACTCTCGGAGGGCTGGAGAGATGGCCTAGTGGTTAAGAGCACCGATTGCTCTTACAGAGGACCCGGGTTCGATCCCCAGCATCCACATGGCGGCCGAGAACCATCTGAAACTCCAGTTCCAGGAGAACTCCAGTTCCAGGGGAATCCGAGACCCTCTTCTGACCTCCGCGGCATTGCACGACACGGGTGCACAAACCTGCATGCAGACAGTACATTCATACACATACAGAAATAAATAAAAAAAAAAAAATTAAAAAAAATAATAATAAAAAAAATTAAAAAAAAAAAAAGAACTCTCGGAGTATGCAGGGGTGTTTTTCTTCTCTCCTGTCTCTAGTGAAGGCTGAGAAAAATTACCAAATGGCCAGAAGACAACAGTGAAAAGAATAAGGAACACCCACACCTGGGGTAACCAGCTGTAGTAGCTAGGTTTCTATGATGGTAAGTAGAACACACCTAAGGGAACCCTTAGAGGGAAGAGGGACTTGTTTGGGCTCATGAGAATTCAGTCCTGAGTTCTCATTCCATTGATTCTGGGCGTGTGGTGAGGCAGAACACCCTGGGACAGGAGTCTGGGACAGAGGCACTCTACCTCATGGCAGACTGGAAGCAGAGAAATGACAAGCCAGGGATCAGATGTAACCTTCAAAGACATGACTCTAGTCACCTACTTCATCCAGCTAGGCCTTGCCTTCTAGGATTTTAAACACCTCCTAAAGCGTGCCAGCTAGGGACTAAGCATTCACATACACAAATCTATAGGGGACATTTCAAATACTGGTGGCCAGAGTTGTTCTTTTTGGTGGGAGTTTGTTAGAGACATGATTTCATGTATTCTGGGCTAAACTTGAACTTGCTATGGAGCTGAAGAGGACCTTGAGCTTCTGATCTTCTTGTTCTACCTCCCAAGTGCTGAGATTACTAGAGTGTGCTACCATGCACAGCTTACACGTGCTGGGGGTCAAATCCAGAGTTTAGTGCATGTGGTCTACCAACCGAGCCACATCTCCAGTCCCCCTACCCTCTGCTTCCCCCTCTCCTCCATTTTGAGACAGTATCTTAGGTTTCCAGGCTGACCTTAAACTTATTAAGTAGCTGAGGATGGTCTTGATCTTGGTGAAAAGGCATGTTCCATCCAGGTGTGCTGTGTTTCTGCACGTGTCATCCAGCTGCGCTGTATTTCTGCACATGCCCCAGCCATCGCATCTAAGGCCATCTGCGCCTTGTTGTATGGCAGCTATCTGTAGCTCCCTAGACTTTTTTAAACCTGAGGTTGTTTTTATCAGCTGAGCCTCCCCAGCCTCCTTGAAGCCCATGGACAAGGATGGGCTATAGCAGGAGGCAGCTGAAAAGGTCCTGAAGAGACTGGTATGATCTGGTAACCAGCATCGGAAACAGAGTGGAGCAGGCCCCAGGCACATGGGAGAGTTTGCTGGGCTTGGACAGCCTTTCCAAACCCACCCCAACCCTACAGCCCAACATTTGATTGTGGCACCTAGGAACTAGCCAAAGAACCTATCTCTTTGGTGTTAGCCTTTCCTGCTGTGATCAGTGTATGGGTCAGCCCAGTACCTTATTTAAAGAAAAGGGGCATAATTCATACATGTGATTTGAATTTCCATAATACTGGAAATGCATATAAAAACCATAATGAGGCACCACTTCATAGCCACTGGGACGAATAGATAATAAAAAGGGAAATTACAACTATTGACAAGGAATTCACAGTAACACAAAGGTAAAAACAAGCACATGTCTATCAACTGATGAATGGGTAAACAGAATGTGGTATGTCCTACAATGGAATCCTGTTCAGCCACAAAAAGAAATGAAGTACTGACACTTGCCACAGTCTTCAGAACAGGAAGCAGTCCACGTGCATACTGTGGATTCCCTTTCTATGAAATGTCCAGAATAGGGCAATTTACGAATTGCCAGAAAAGTAGATTCATGGCTATCAAGGACCGCAAGAAGAAAGGAATTTGGAAATATGAGACTTCTTTTGGGAATGTCAAAAATGCTCTGGAATTGGATAGTAATAATGTTTGTATACTTCGTGAATTATATACCAATTATACGTTTCCACCTAGTTCGAATGATGACTTTATGTTATATGAATCTTACCTTAAAGATGTCTAAGAGAAAGCTGTACTCTACTTCCGTGATTCTTGCTGTAGGGCAACAGCATGCTTCAATTCCCTATAGAGGCCCTTTTCCAAGGCAGCTGGAGGAACTGCCCAGAGAGTGGGTGCTTCCCAGAGAAGCCCGACGTGGCACAAAGAATCTGGCTGGAGAGCAGAGCATCGAGTGCATCTTGCACTCCGGCCAGGCAGCCCCAGGCAAGCTCAACCTGTCTTCAGCTGCTCAAACCATCTGGAAACAGAAGTTCTCTCTTTAATAAACACTTGTAGAGTGTTCATTATGTGCTAGGCATTAGTGTTGGTCCCATTTTAAAGTTGGGAAGCATGGCTGGGGAGCAAGGGAAATTGCAAGTCTAGGAAAACTGAGGGACTGAGAAATGGAATACTTACTTGTTCCGGGTCAGTGAGCCAGCCAGCCAGCCAGTGGCAGGGCAGGGGTCTCCCCACCCCAACTCCCTGTATCCCGGCTGCAGCATCTGGGTTTCTGTTCTCTGGGCCATGCAGCTTTGAAGAGCGCTACCCCCACCACACACCTCCCATGTTGTTGTGGGGATCCAGTGCAATTAGACACTGTGATGCTTATGAACATGAACGAGGTACAGTGCACACAAGGCCCCGAGTTCTCCTGTCTCAGATATTAGCAATTACACTTACAGGAAAAACACCTGGGGCTCATCTGCCCGAGTGAGTCATTTCACCCCCATCTTAAATGCCTCCCTTTTGGAGTTCACCAAGGAAATTAGGATTGGAAAAATTTGATCCAAACTTTCTATGGACACAGAAAACGTTCCTGAAAGGGTTTTGTGGAGGCTCTGGGTTGCCAGTACTCCTTTGGGCCAGGACACGTAGACAAAGGTAGACCAGGCAGATCCTGGAATGGTTGCTATCACGAGGGGAGGTAAACCCAGAAGGATGGCTTTGTATCTGGGAAGGCACTGTTTTCTATGTGGAACTGAGACTGAATGAGATCAAGCAGGAAGTGCACCCCAGTTTTTTCAGGTGCTTCTGATCTGGAATGGTCCTGAATGGTCAGGCCTTGGGTCCTTAACCTCTGTGGCACACAAGCAGACCCACTTCCTCCTGCTTGCAGAGCCTGAGACTCCACACACAAGCTCTTCAACTCAGCCCCCTCCACTTTGCAGTAGCAGGCTATCCGCAGCTCCATTTTCTAGAACCTTCCCAGCACAGCCTTCCAACTGGCCTCCTTCCTTCAAAGCACTACCTCAACATTCCAACCTTAGTGTAGATAGAGTGATTTCTTCCAGAGCATGTTGCTAATCACATGTTCTTTAGATTAGACTCAAGGCCTCCTGGAGTACACTGAGCAAAAGTGCTTCTATGCCCTTCCTGTAGCTGTGTCTCATCCCTAGCCACCATTTCCCAGAAGTGGTCCTGTCCTCCCTGCAGGCCGCTTATGTTCCATGCATGTTCATCTGTTTCTGACTGTTGCCACTTGACCCCTTCCTGCTCAGCCAGGTGGCCCAGTTCAATGAGGTTGCCCTGGCCCCACCCCTCCCTCGACCCCATGCAGTTTGCCAGGTGTCTGTATTCTGGCACTTACCATACCATGTGATTATTTCTTGCTTCTTCTGTCTTCCCCCTTGACTCTGGGCTCTTTGGCACACACCCTGCTACTCCTTTTCCCAGCAGAGCCTTCGGACAGAGTAGGTACTTAATCAGCGCATTTTCCCATGTGTGTTCATAGGCATTCAGGGTCAGGGAAGTGTATGCTCACTAGTGACATCTATCCTGCATACAGGACTAGAGCTGAGGCTGCCATTCCCTTCTCGGGTGTGCCAGCTCTTTCTCTCTTTTGGACATTTTGAGTAGAGAGTGGGAAAGAGCCCTGTCTTTCTGACTTTGTGCTGTGCCTGCCAGCAGCTGTTGTTCTGATGCCTTAGGTGGACCATGCAAGATAGATCAGTGTGGCCTGCCTGGCCCGTTCGAGCTAATCAGTGCAAATGGGGGAGCTGCCAGCATCCACACCATGTACCTGGCCCATTGGGAATGATGGCCAGCGGTATGCTGGGCTGAGGTGTGGAAATCCCTTTGCTAGATTTAAAGTGCTTGAGCCAGGGAGGGAAGCCAAACCATCAGGCAACCATCTTTCACTTTCAGGTTTTGATTTTCACTTTAAGTGCATGAAATCCACAAGCCCCCCTCCTCGTGCAGCAGCTTCCTGACCACCCCCCCAACTCTCCAGCTGAGCTGTTGCCCATAACAGCATGCCATTTGGCCTTTATGAAAGGAAACACCTCTGTATTTGCATCTAGAACACCCACAGCTGACTGTGAGGCTTTCCTCAGGCGGCTTCACTGAAGAGGAGTGGGCAGTTCGCAGAGTTCTACAGTGACCTCAACTAAACATGGGATGCTTGCTTTCAGCTGAGTGTCACTTCGTGAAGGAACGGCTTCCTCTGCTTTCCTGTTGGGAGTGGCAGAGGCTCCTGAGGGTCCTGCTCCTGGAGGGGGTGGGGGGGAAGCAGAGTTTGCTCAGGCCAGCTTTTCACACAGGCAAGTATATTGACATTGTGCCTAGATTCTCAGAGGCCTGGCTAGTGAGCTACCCAGGGATCCGAGAGCTCAGGTTAGCTTCACCTTGTCCTGCGCCTTTGCTCTTGTGCCACACTGGGAGACTTTAAAAGGAGTGGCTTGCCACCCACAGGCTCTTGTTACTGTCTTTATGAGTTGGGCTCCTCCAGGAAGGATAGAGAACAGTTGCATGACCCCAGTTTCCAGCTCCTGTCCCTGCCAGAATTTCACGGACTTACAGATCTCTCTGCACCCATGGTGACACCTATTGTATCCAAAGACTGAGATCCCTGGGGGTGTGGCCTGCGTAGCAGCTGCCCCTCTTCCAGTCTCCAAGGATAATGTCAAGTGCCTCCGAGTGTGTGAAATTCTGGCTGAAAGTGAGTGATTGAAATGCTTTTTTCCATGGAACCGGCTCCCTTCTGGTATAGGTATTTTCCTAACAGCCCTTATGCAAATAGCGTTGAAAAGTAGGAAGTGGTAAAATGTCGACTGTAGTCTGCTCCTGGCAGCAGGCTCAGCTGAAACCTTTTGATTTTTCTATCAAAAAGAAAGAGAAAAAGAAAGGAAGACGGGCAGCCGCCCTTGGTGTGGCCTGGCAGACTCAGCCTGTAGGCCTGTGTCATTTTCTTGTCTGCTCCTTACAGGGCGGGATTATGTCAGAACACTGAGCCTTTGTGGTCTCTTGGTCACATACTGCCCTTTATTGTCTCCACTGCCGGTGCAAGTTATTGATTTGCAAATGGCAGCATTCCTTTCGTCTCCCATGCTTGAGGTTGGAGGGAAGCTGCTTTCAGAGGGAGAAGACTTGCTTCATTCTTTGAAAACCATTCCGTGTGCAGCCCAACTCTTGTTTTTAGGACCGGCTCCATAAGAGCAAGTGTTCATGTGTGGCATTCATTCATCAAGGAGCCAGACATTCCACATAGGGCCCCAGAGGTCCAGAGCCCTGCTTGTCTCATGGAGGTCACCGCAATTGGCACTGGACTTGCTGCATGAGTGGAGAAGTGTGGCTTGGAGGTGTGTTCTGTGAGAGTCCACTCTCCAGCTCCATAGCTCACTACACTCCAGAACCTGCTTTTTGCTTTCTTTGATGACTCTCCCTTTCCCTTTTTCTCTTTCCCTCCCTTTCCCCTCTCTCCCCCTCTCCCTCTTTCCTCCTTTCTCCCTCTTCTCCTTCACCCTCCTTCTCTCTCTCCCCACCTCTTCTCTCCCTCTTCTTTTTCTTTTTCTCCCTCTCCCCTTTTCTTTCCCTCTTCTACTTCCTGCCCCTGCTAAGGCTCCCACCTGGGGCCTTGTGCATGAGCCTTAAAGTCCTTCTTCCCAGCAGAGTCAGCTTTCCCCCATCAAATGTAGGTTCTGGAAGGAGTCCGTCTTGGGCAAGTGACTTTTCACTGATCCTTTAATAGTGAAATGGTCATTTGTACAATGCAGGCTTTCTTGAGCATACTCCGTTACATATAATTCTGCATAAAACTTCACGCATCACATGTCTCATCAACATGTGTGTTTAGTATTATAATAAGACAAATGTCACCTTCAGACATTCTGGGGTGCTTCTGCACCTGTGCCATTGGCTCCAGCCATTCTAATCAGCCTAAGGGGGGGACATCCAGCCCTCCTCTCTGCCACCTGGTTTTATTCTGTATGCAAATTTTGCAGCCTTCACAAGGCCTTCCAACGTCACTTCCAGTCTTCCCTGGCCCCCTTTTCCCACACTTTACTATCTCTAAAGGTGGGATTTGTCTACATGGATGGTGTGTCTTAGTTTAAGTGGTCTGTTAGCTTCCTCTTTCTTACTAGTTAGCACAGTCTCTGACTTAAGTCAGTTCAACCTATCATTTTTCAGCTTTACACTGGTGCAGAAGTGATGCTTATTTGTGAGAAACAATATATGGAATTTTGAACTTTGATCTCTGTCCAGGCTAGTGATGATATCTGATCCCAGCTCTCTGGTCAGGCTGGACAGAAGCTGGAGCCACCGCTAGGTCAGCCCCGCCATCCTGAGAAGACATGACCAACACTGCCAGCGTGCTGTGCTGCTGAGCTAGGACCTTCAGCAGGTTGGATTTATGGTATTTCCCATTTACATTGGGTTCATCAGGAGGCAACGTCCTCATAAGTGGGGAAATATCCATGCATAAAATAACCAAGCTTCTTAGAGCACTGCAGTTCAAAGAAGTATGAAGTAATTCAAAATCCATTGTTCTGTGAGTGCCTCCAAGCTGACATCAAGTCCTCAAATTCCTTGTAGAATCTGGTCAAGATAAGGCATTTGGAGGAGTCAGAGGTGGCCTGCACCCAGAGCTTTGCTGCCGAGGTGCCTCTGTGGGAAACAGAGTCTAAGTTCCATACTGTAACTTTGAGTGTGATGGTACCTTTATAGGCTCTTGGTGAGCTTAACTCAGGAGCTAGAGTGTTGGGTGTCTCACACCCAGAAAGAACTCACAAAGTGAGTGCTCGTTCTCCCCTAGAGTGGGAGGCATTCCCGGGGAGGAATACCACTGTTGTTGCCCTGCCTAGTGGAAGGGGATGTAGGGCAAATGTTCCTTCTATTGGGACTTATAGAGAGGGTTGAATGAAGACTGAAGTAATCTTTATTGGGATTGGTTGTTTTTAGTGCATGATGGACCAAGCAAGTAAGGGGTCCATATCCTTTGCCTGCCTCCTTGGTCTCATTGATCCAGTTAGGGGAGTGATCACCAGTGACTAGCTCACAATCTACCATGGCCCTCAAACTTATTGTCTGAAAGATGCTTACATCCTGTTTTAGTATGTCTTTTTAAATTTCTGAATCTCCATTTCCATTTTATTTTTGAGATTCAAGGACATTTGCTTCTACATCCCCTGGGCAAGCAGCTTCTCCCCTCCCCCTACCCCCTCCTCCCCCTCCTCCCCCTCCTCCCCCTCCTCCCCCTCCGCTCCCCCATCCTGATCCTCCTCCCCCTCCTCCCCGTCCTCCTCCTCCTTCCCTCCCAGCCCTTCAGGTCCAGGGCACAGCCCCTAGGGGTATTGCCAGCCTCCTTTTTACTTGGGGTTGTAATGTTAGCCAGCTCTTTTCCTCATCCCCTCTCGTCAGGGATGGCTTAGGTCATTTCCCCTCAGGTTGAGCTTATTCTTACATATTTCTCTGAGACACTCTCCCTTCAATCCTTTCAGGAAGTTTGAAGGGATTTACCTTTTCCTGCTATTTCTCATCCTTAAAGAAAATTGCTAGCATAGAAGGTGCTATTTTTTTGTTCTTTTTAGAAAATGTATAGCTTCCACTACAGTCTTGTAAAAGCCCCCTTTGGTACCTCTGTTAATAAGTTTTTCTGTTCTTTATGAGTATTGGCTTTATTTGGGTTTCATGAATGGTCAGAAAGTTCTTGCTGGCCAGAAGAGAAACTGCCTCCATAGGGAGACAGACCCCAAGTCTCATGCAGTAGCATGAATAGACTTTCAATACAATAACTTACAAATGAACTGTAGGTAAGGTGTGGTTCACTTCCCCCACTGAATTCTACTGAGATGCAAGCACGCTGGAGTCTTTGCAGTGCTAACATGCTCAGAGTTGACCTACCTGCCTTGTGCCTTTGACCTCTAGGAACTTTTTGTTGTTGTTGTCTTTTTGAGATAGGGTCTCCCTGTAGCCTGGAATTCACTATGTAGACAAGGCTGGGCTCAATCTCATAGAGATCCACCTGCCTCTGCCTCCCTAGTGCTGTGATTAAAGATATGCACCACCACACCCAGCTAAATTATAATGCTTTTAAAAGCATGCACACAATCCACAGGGCATAGGAAAGAGACAAAAGTCCCCAATTGGCATACACAGGCCTTGGCTACTGTGCTCCTCTGTTCTGCATCTTGCTTACCACTTAACCATCTTTCCACAAAAGTTCATTGACTTTGACTTTATCCTACTTAAAGGTCACAAATATGTTCCATTGTTTGGGGCAAACCAAAATTGCTTCAGTGGTCCCTACAGGCCCCCGTGACTCCTCAGACAGCTTACCCTAGGTGTTCCTAGCATGGTGGGCATCTAGACGACCCGTCTTTCTTGTTCCTCTCCTCCTCTCTAAGCTGAAGGGACCTCAGATTTCCCATAAAGAGAAGGACCACTTACCATTTCCCTCAGTCATGTTGTCTCTATTCTCTTAGCATAATGCAGGATAGTGTTCTGAGAACCTGAAGTTTGCTTAGCCATACCTATGCCTGGTGGTAGGGATAAAAGAAGGCAGTTACTCTCCCTGAAGAAACACACAGGCTCACCAGATAATATGAATAAACCAATTCAATGACTGCCTTTCAGGAAAGCCATTTACTGTTTGTAACTGTCAGGACATTTGTTAGGATATTTGGCCATATAATGATTGTCCCCCTGGGAATGTGAACTGTAGAAATGAATGTTTGTGAGCACACAAGTCTATAGGTGATTTTCAGTACTCTGTTGTTGATAAAAGTGGAAAAGCCTATACAACCAAAGAAAGGGGACTGGTTAAATCGGTGTGCCAGACCCATTCAGCAGCTATGCTGCTTCCTCTGAGACTGAAGTTTGTGCTCTCTGCAAGAGAGTCATGTCAGGATGGTCCAAGCAATGTGGTGAACGACGGTGGCATAACCGAGACAAGGGGGACTATGTGAGCATCAGGCTGCAGGGAGAGGAGTTCTTTTGGGAACAATAGAGTTGAGTACAAATAGCAAACCTCACCTTCAACCCCTAAGCAGCAAAGTCAAGCAGGTTGGGTGGGGGTGGGGGTGGGGGTGCGGGTTGGGGTGCGGGTGGGGGTGCGCCGGAGAGCGGGAAAGGGCAGAGCTATTTCTGTGGGATGGCTGGTGGGTGGGTGGTTCTAGGCCACGGGCTTAGTTCTTTGAGCCAGGTATGTTTTAGAGTTCAGAATCACTGGGATTCTTTGGAAAGGTAATCAATAAACATTCCCACGTAGATCTAGGGTGTTACCTCTTGCCCGATGCTTATGGTATCTCCAGAGTAAATCATAATGGTCACACTTCAGTGATTTAATATAGATAAGAAATAGCCTCCATCACTTTGGGTCAGGTGTTGTGAAGTAAGTTTTGACGATAAATCAGATAAAACTTGGTTACAGAGCTTTAGGTTTTTGAACTTCGGATAATTAGCCATTTCTTTGCTAGCCTCAATTTCTACTCCCCAGGTGCAAATGCTTTCAAAATACTTTGGGTGATTTTTCTATTTACTTATGTAATTTAGAATTAATTTTATAATTTAAAAAAATCACAATTTCATACTATTTATAGACTTTTAAAAATTTATGCTTCTTTATGTAATATATATGTATATATTTGTGTTATGTATTATATATGTATATTTGTGTAACTTTCTACACAGAAATGAAGGGTTCTTTCATGGAAAGGCCCTCCTGCCACACATTTCTAATATCTGTTCTTCTAATAGAGTTCCATGTTTGTTGAAATAAAGCAAGAAGTAGAAAGTCATAGGCTTTGGGCTAAGCTTCCTATCCGGCTATTTCAAGGGCAACCTATGCTTGTAGTCTTAGGCCTTCTTGAGATTGAAAGGCTCTGGTCAGCCTAGGTCTCTGCCCCCAACTCCTTCCCACCTAATGAAATCCTCTATGTGTCCAGCTATTCTCCAGAAGCATTCAAAATGTTATTGATATCTAATGGGTAGTTTCTGCCTTTTAAAAACACGGGCTGGAGAGATGGCTGAGCAGTTAAGAGCACTGACTGCTCTTGCAGAAGACCCAAGTTTGATTTCCAGCACCCACATGATGGCTAACAACTCTCCTAACTTCAGTTCCAAGTGCTCCAATGCTCCTTCTGACCTCCGCAGGCATTACACAACACGGGTACAGTTAACACACATGCAGCAATACACTCATACACATAAAAATTTTAAAAAATGAATGATTTTGTTTACCCACAAAGTTGGAGACCGGAAATCTGGAAGCAGCATACCACAACAAATTGCTTTCCAGGCATTTAAAATTCCCCAAGGTTTTCCCATATTGGTTTAGGAGAGATCCCAAGTGTGTGCTGACGCTCCCTCAGCCTTTCTCTGTGACACTGCACAGCTTTCATGTTTACTCAACTATGTCGATGCAGAATTCTTTGTCCAACCAGTGTGAGGTGGGGGCAGGCAGGCCAGAGCTCCATTTCCAGGGAGCTGGGTGACAGTATATGCTTTACTCTCCCTCTCTGAGTTGGGGAGTGGAGGGTTGAGACAAGATCTTACTCTGTAGCTCAAGCTAGCCTTGAACTCACTATGTAGCCTAGGCTGACCTCAAATTCACAGGACTCCTCCTTTCCCGGCCTCCTGAGTTCTGAGATTACATGACGAGCTATCATGCTCGTTTTTATCTTACTTATTTTTAATTAGTTAAATTTTTTAATTGAAATTTTGTGATTTTCATATAATATATTTTAAGAATATTAGATCTCCTGTCCTCACCTCCCCTTGTTGCCTCCACCAAATTTAATGCTCTCATTTATATATAATAAGGCCTATAGAGTCCAATTTGTGTCCCCAAATGTCCTTCAATGTGCGTCTATCCACTATAGCCTGGTTAGCCTACCAAGAGCCCCATCCTTGAAAGAGACTGACTCCCCTCCCAGCAGCCACTGGCTGCCAGAATAGCCTTAGATCAGGTTGGGATTTCCCATGCACTTCCCCATGTCGATGCTGGGATCTTGTCTGGCTTGAGTTTGCACAGGACCTGTGAATACCGTCACCACTGCTGTAAGTTCATATGAGTAACTAATCTGCAAATTCTATTTCCTCGTGGTCGTCCACCTCTTCTGGCAATTACAATCTTTCTGCCCCCTCTTCCCCAATGCACCCTGAGCCTTGGGAGGCACAAGTTGATATCGCTGTGCGCTTCAGGGATAAACACTCTGTAGCTCTTGTTCTCTGCACGTTGGCCAGCTGTGCACCCTGCCCATTTATACCTCACTCTTTATCCAAGCTGTACACAAGCCCTCTGAACACAGAAAAAGGAACAGTTCTGATTGAATGAAGGGGGCGAGGCAACTCTTGAATGACCCTGAGACAGTTTTGACATATTGCAGAATTCCTAAGGGCCTAGATTGAGAAGTGCGGGACTGGACAGTGTCCCAGGATACTTGACAGCACAGCCCTGTGAACCATGCCCATTAAAATGTTTACTGCTATACAGAGATGGAGCTCTGTTTTCAGATTGGGTCCCAAGGCACCCCCCAACACCAGTCTTGAGGCCCACCTGGTACCATCTGGCCGAGCCATTCTATATGGAGGCAGAATTGTGGCTTCACTGCTGCTTAGTAAAATGGAACTGCTGATTTATGGGCTAAGAGCCTTAGGAGGGGAATCCTCCCACAGGGACCTGTAAGAATGTAGGAATTTGCTCCTCGCGTTGCTTGCTGTTGACTCACTGTGTTGATCAGACTTCTTTATAGCTCAGATCTTATCTCCTGTTGCCAAATCACAGCAAATCAGGAGTTAGGTATGTCTGTTTCCCACACAGTGACATCTACTTATTCCAGTCATTGCTGGCCACAGGCCACACTCCCAAGTGGAGGCGGGGCAAGGCTCGGGCAAGGCTCTTCTAGTCACAAACCAAGGCATGCCACAGGTGTGGAGCAGTGTTTTTCAAATTCATCATCTTTATGGACAGTTTTTCAAAGACTATTTTAAGCAAAGTCCCAATAGATAAAACACATAAACATGGAACTCCTGCTCAAAGTGAGGAGTGCAGTGAGATCGGTCAAATACTACGCATCCTCTCCTACAGCTCTGTTAAAGAGGCTGCAGTGATGGGGACAGAGGCCCACGTCACTGCTAGAGGCCTGGCCTCTGCTGCGTGACATGACTGAGATAAGTGACTGAACCTAGCAGAGCCTCTCTTTCCTTGCTTGTGAAATGGGGTGTTGGGAAAGTTAGGGTAATGCCTACAACTGCTGGATTTGAGGGACACACTTGCCATGTCATTGACAACCGGACTTTTTGTATTTTCTTGAACTAAAGGAGCACTTCTAGCTTTGGCACAGCTTCCTCACATGGTGCGTCTTAGTAAACATGATTCTCCCCTCACCTGATGAAGCAGATTAAAATAATTGCCAGGTTCTTCTTTTCCAGAGAGGGGTCTCAGGTCATTGTATCATCCAGTTTGTTAAGTGTGTGTGATTTTGCTTGAAATGTAAACAGCATTGTGTATGGCCAATTCTGAAGGGAAGTTGTTTTTCCCTGTAGCAGAAAAAGCCTTCCTTCAGTAAATGCCTTTTGATAACACACACTGGGGTCTGTGATTTGGGTTAATGTTGAAGATGGGAAATCTGGCAGAAGTGTGGATCTTCTCAATGAATGTGTGTTTGTGGGTGTTTGTAGCTGTTAATTAAATTAATTAAATTACCATAAAATTACCATCATTTCTCCTCCCTCCTCCATGTTGTGCATAGCTTTCTCTCTGGAAAATGGCTGCTTTCTTTGCCTTTGCTGTTTGAGGACTGAGCCCTTCAAAGGTATTGATTGCCTTCTCCAAGTCACAGATTTGTAGAGAAAAAGCAAAGAAGAGGATTCAACTGATATTTAAGTTCTTTTTCATTTACTCTGTCAAAGGCATTATCCCACAAAACTGTAAGTTGACGAGTGTCTTCACAGGAAATAGCTCTCCATGCCTAGGCTGAGAAGCAGGCCCTGCCTCAGTGGGCTCTATGGTTCCGACTCCTGCCCTTTCTCTCCTCCAGTCCTCTCTCAGTGGGCTCTATGGCTCTTACCCCTGTCCTTTCTCTCCTCCAGTCCTCTCTCAGTGGGCTCTATGGCTCCTACCCTGTCCTCTCTCTCCTCCAGTCCTCTCTCAGTGGGCTCTATGGCTCCTACCCTGTCCTCTCTCTCCTCCAGTCCTCTCTCAGTGGGCTCTATGGCTCCTACCCCGTCCTTTCTCTCCGCCAGTTCTTCGTTCCCTTTTGGTTTGCCACTGATCAACTATGAACCCTGTGATTTTTGCTTCTAGATGCTTCTTCTATAAAATGGGAATAACAATGGTTTCTCCCTCAAAAGCTAATAGATAAAAAATGAGATATCACATGTAAAATACTTGGTACACTCTTTGGGATATAGTATATGCTTTATAAACAGTGATTGCTGTTATTGCTCATTGATTGATTGATTGATTGATTGATTGATTGATTGACTGACCAAGATAGGGTCTAGATTGGCCTTGAACTTACTCTGTAACCCAAAATATCTTCAAACTCTGCAGCCCGGACTAGCCTGCAACCAGAAATTCTCCTGCCAGCCTCCTGAATGCTGGGATTACAGGCATGTGCTATCAGGCCCAG
This sequence comes from Rhizomys pruinosus, assembly GCA_009823505.1. NCBI lineage: Eukaryota > Metazoa > Chordata > Mammalia > Rodentia > Spalacidae > Rhizomys > Rhizomys pruinosus. The sequence goes on along the minus strand of VZQC01000749.1, from coordinate 509,189 downwards.
CTCATTAGTCCCTCTATTGTCTTCTCCGTCCTTAACCTCAGATTCGCCAGTCTTACTGGCCATACCTGCCTGATGCTTTGGGGAGTTGGTCATGTTCTCTTAATCCCCAACCTTTTGTGGAACCAAGCAGGCACAGCCACCTCCCAGCGCTCTGCTTGCCCTGGTCTGTCTGGTTCAGGCTGTTGTGGATAGCTCCAAGTCTGTGTCTTCCTCCACATCTTTCTCCCTCTTCTCTTGGGGTGGGAAGCATCTATGTCACCTGGTTCTCTAGTGTATCCACTGGGATCTGGAAAAGAGTTCTTGATGATTTTATGCAGTAAAAAGGTAATATATGACCTCCATCAACAGAGACCTAAACTACAAACTGCATACAAGAAAGCAATATGGTAGTGCAATGAAGGACCTAGGCCACCCAGGTCAGCCCCCAGACCCCACCACCTGCTAGTTATTTTTTCTTGGGCAAGTTACATAATGTTGGTACCTCCAACCCCTCCTGTATCAAATCAGAATGATCATTCTGAGCTACATTTCTGAAAACTAACCTCTTTGAGGTATGTCTCTACAGAAATATTAATGTTTTTTATTATAGGATGTAGTTCTAGGCTGCTGTGTTTGACATAGTGCACACCACACATATTACCTCACTAAAATCTGATAAATTTGATTTGGGAAACCCACTGGGCTCCCAAAGCTCTGGATAAGGGATTGTGGATCCATAGAAGCTGTTTCATAGGGTTGTCAGAAAGATTAAACAAGAAATTTTACAGAAAGCTCTTGGCACGACTGCTGGACTATAAAGCACTCCATAAACACTGCTGTTAGTATCTTAAAAACATGAAAAAACACTGTGTCTCTAAGAATGAGTAGTTATATCACCACAATAAAACCGTTACTATTTTTTTAATGAATAGTTTAAATGTTTAATGAATGATATAATAATGAATTTTACTGCCTGGACATGAAGAAAGTATGTTGTTTATTTTTAAAAGAGGTTCCTAAGCCAACAGAAGAAATCTTTTTAATCAAATGCAAAGACTACCATGATTTTTTTCTCCGTGCTCCTAAGAAGCAGAGCTCACTTTATACTGACAGAGACTGAGGTCTGTCTTTCCTCCCCACCCTCTTCCACTCTGCTTGCAACAGACACTGGCTGAGTGGAAACCAGTGCTGCCTTATTGCAAGTGGTTGTTCCGGACCCTCTTGGTCTGTGTGGTCCCTCCTGTCTCGCTCTATGGTAAGCTTTGTCCTCTATGGTAAACTCTATCAGTTCTTACTTTAGGATCTTCAATATCTCTTCAGTTAAGTATTTGTAAATCTCTCTGCAAAACACTAAGCTTTTCTCTTTCTCATTTCTTTTCATATCTAGTCTCATGCTTTGTCTGAAATAATCTATCACTCAGCCATCTCTGCTCACTAGCATCAATGCCATGGGAAATCTGAATCCTCCTTCTCTGTCAACTAACTTAGACCTGCTTGGGCTGCCCCTTCTTTCTACTTGCTTGTTGTTCTGGGGTGTTTCCTGGTGTGGTCATGTTGGGTTTTCTCATTCAGTCATCCTGCGTTTTCTTCCATGCTGTTATTTTACACAATATGCATAGCTCACATTCCAATTTGCCTGGCAAACCACAAGCTTTTCCTATTGCACGTTCTTTCCAAATGCCTTGTACATGTATGTGTGCGTGTGTATGTGTGTGTGTGTATGTGTGTGTGATAGAGTGTTGTGTTCTTTGTTCAAAATTTAATATTAGTCACAGTTCAGAATTTTGAGTTTGGGTGACATCAGAAACATTGGCAGAGAGCTCAGGTTTGCACATTAAAATTTGTAGCACTGAAACAGACCCCCAACTCCCTGTTTCATAGGCACAGCAGCTAAGGCCTAGAGATGCACCTTGAACATTAAAATACCATTGGCAAGTGACATACATTAAGGTTTCTGGGTCTCTGTTTAATGACTACTCTTAATAAAAGTTTAGTGTACATCTGTCTATTAGTTTGTCTTTTCAGAGTAATGCATGCAGTTTTTTGAGGGTTTTTTTTTTTTTTTTTTTTTTTTTTTTTGAACTTTTTTTTTTTTTTTTTGTTTTTGAGACTGGAGTCATGCTCATGTTGCCTAAGCTGGTCTTAAACTTGTGGCAATCTTCCTATATCACACTCCAAAATGCTGGGATTACCATGAGTCTTTTTTTTTTTTTTTTTTTTTTGTCTTTTTGAGACAGGGTCTCCCTGTAGCCCCAGCTGGCCTGGAACTTGCTATGTAGACCAGGCTGGCCTTGAACTCCCCCCTGCCTCTGCCTCCGAAGTGCTAGAATTAAAGGCGTGTACCACCACACCTGGCAAAAAGTCTAACCACAACTAATCATATATGTAGTTACTTTTTTTTAATTTTTATTTATTTTTGTCCTTTTGAGACAGGGTCTCCCATTAGTCCCAGCTGGCCTGGAGCTCACTATGTAATCCAGGCTGGGCTTGAACTCACAGAGATCCACCTGCCTCTGCCTCCCAAGTGTTGGGATTAAAGGTGCGCGCCACCACGCCAGGCTATATATGCAATTTAAAACCAAAATTGTACTAAAACAATGTAAAGTTCTGCTCAGTCTCCTGCCCATTTAATGCCACTTCCAGTCCTGTCCCTGAAGGCAACCACTTTTCACTCTTTAAACTGTTCATATAGTGGTCGCATATTGTCTCTGTGAAATGTGTGTATGTGAGCATTTTTCAGATTCCTTGGTGATAGGTAACAAATGATCTATCTGGAAGCCTTGAGCCACAGTAGAGGAGGGTTTGGCTTGGACCCCCACCCCATTTATTCCCCTGTCTCGGACCAGGGCTAGGTCTCAATTCTCTAAGTGGTTAATATTAAGCATTTGTTTTTGTTTTTGTTTTTTTGTGTTTTTTTGTTTTTGTTTTTTTGGTCTTTTCGAGATAGGATCTCCCTGTAGCCCCAGCTGTCCTGGAACTCACTCTGTAGACCAGGCTGGCCTTGAGCTCACAAAGATCCGCCTGCCTCTGCCTCCCGAGTGCTAGGATTAAAGGTGTGCGCCACCACGCCTGGCAATATTAAGCTTTTGTTAATAGCAAGTATCCAAATCTGTTTCATTCCATGAGTCAGACAAGGTCAGAAAGTTAGAGGCTCCACACAAGCTGAGCTCGCTTGTTTCTGGGTTTCCGGTGTGAGTAGCACCTGAAAAACACCCAGATCTCCTACCAGAGAACATGAGTAAGGTGTGGATGGTACACTACGACGCTTGCTGCAGAGCCAAAGAACGTTCATCCCCCTCCTCCTTCAAACATGCACGTTGACTGTCATCCTCTGTCGATGCCAGACATTGACTTTTACACTTTCTCTTACATATATTTTGCTTATCCTAAAGTGATTGCCTCTTGATTTTTATTTGCATTGATCTCTATAGACTTACCCTGAATTCTCCCTGTTGGACTGAGCATTTGCCAACAGTGTTTCTCTGCAGCTGATCAGACATACCAGATCTTCCATTCCCCTGAGTTTTCTGAAGCCTGGTTAGATCAGAGGCCAACTCTCCCACCCTCCTGGGGCCTCCCTTATGTCCTGCTGGGAAGTCTCTGTCTGAAGGCCTGCTTTGCTGGCATATGGCTTCCACACGCATCTGTAGAAAAGACACAAAGTTTAAGTACTTAAAATAGGGAAATATTTTGGATCTGTCCTCATGCTTGATTAATAACTGGATGCTATACCATATTCGGAGTTGGAAATTATTTCCCTTATGGGTTTCAAAGCCATTTTTGTTTTGTCTTCCATCTCTAATGTCCTTTTTCATAAGAGATACCCGGCCTCTGTGTGACCTGTTTCCCTCCCGAATGTGCCCGAGATCTCTTTATCATTGTGGATCTGAAATTTCCTGCTCCTGTGCTATAGGGGATGTTCTTTATTTGGCTTTGGACATTCCCCTGGTGGACCCTTTTCATTTGAAAATACATGTTCTCCAATTCAGGACAATGATCTTTTTTTTAAGTCATTTTCTCTTATCTGTTTACTTTTTTCCTCTTTCTCTGAAATTCTGATTTTTCAGATATTGGATCCTCTGGGTTCTAAGACACTGCCTGTTTCTACTTTCTATGTTTGCCTTTTTTTTTTTTTTAAGAATTCTTTTTTTAAGAATTTTTTTAAGAATTCTATATTGTGGGCTGAAGGGATGGGTCAACATTTAACAATACTGGCTGCTCTTGCAGAGGACTTTGGAGAGGTTTGGTTCCCCAAACCCACATGGCAGCTAATAACGATCTTTAACGTCAGTTCATGGAGATCCAACACTCTCTTCTGGCCTCCACAGGCATTGAACGACATGGGTGCACTTACATACGTGCAGGGAAAACACTCATACAGGTAAAAAAAGAATTTTATACTGGGTTTTGCAAATTTTGTGTTATTAACATTTGAATTTTTTTATTTATTTTTGTTTTATGTGTATTAATGTATTGCCTGTGTGTATGTAACTGCACCCATGTGTACAGTGCCCATGGAGGTCAGAAGGTATTAGATCTCCTTGAACTGGAGTTACAGCTGGTTGTTATCTGCTATGTGGACGCTGCAAACTGAACCTGGGTCCTCTGCAAGAGCACTCAGCACTCTTAACCTCTGAGCCATCTCTCCAGCCCCTATTATTGACATTTTTATTTTGCTCATTATAGTTTAAAATTTTAAGAGAAATAAGCTCTTTGCCATTGCATCTTGTTTGGGGCTTATTCTCTGGCGATACTAATAATAGTGTTTTTACCGCTTTCTCCGGCTCATGTAGCTTATATGTTTCTCTATTCATTCCCCCATCTCCTTGGGTTGCTGGGATTGAACCCAAGACCTCATGTGTGCTGGATAAGCACTACTGCCAAACCCACATTTCTCTCTTCTTGGCTTTCAGGTTTGGGCTTTTATCAAGTGTCTGGGGATCTTTGGCCATTTGAACTTAAGATAAGGCACTACAAACAGTTGGGTGGCTCTGGGTGTTTTCATAAAACTTTTGATGGGTGACCCCAGTGTATTTCTCTAGGGAATTTTCATTTATCAGAATGTGGAGGCCATTTCCAGAAGGGCATTTTCTCTTTTCTCAGAAGTCAATCCTCTTTCCTGACTGAAAGTGTCCTAGGAGCAGATACAGGAGGGTGCCAGGGGCACAGTGCCATGACAGTGGCCACTATTGCTCGTCCCCTATTCTAGCCTGCCCATAGTGCCCCCGATAACACAGTGCCTCCAGCTTCCCCACCTCCCAAGGGTAGTAGTCCCCTGCCTCTCTGTAGCAGTACAGGCCGCTGCCCTCCCCTCTGCCCAGGCAGTCATCACTCCTCAGTCTTCCAGAACATAAGCTTGTTTTCTGGTATTCTATTTCTGTTGTCTCTTTTTCGTTTTTCAACTCTTTCAGGGTACAGTTCAGTCTCTTCTCTTTAAACTTCCAGTGTAGCCTTTACACAGAGTGCCATGATCGCAAATGCCCACAGTGACACAAACCTGTAATAGCAGCTTAGCTGTTTTATTCAAGAAGCAATGTGCAAATACCAGGGTGCATCTGTGCCTTCCTGAACCTTTACTGTTTCCCAGTGGTTATAAATGATTGGAAACTTGGGGTATCTCCACTGCATGAGCTGGGGGCCACCACATTTGCATACCAGTGATTCCTGTTCGCCTTAGACTCTGCACAGACTGGAATACACCTGCTGTGAGTAGGTAAAACAGTTATTGCTTCACCAGGCTGTGGAGTAATCTGTGGAATACACACCAATAGGAGTTCCTGGCTGAAAGTCACTAGTAATAGTAAAAAGTGGTGAAAGGGCAGAATAGGACTTGAAGCTCAAGTGTGCATGAGGCTCCTCCAGCAGCAGCACCTGCCATGCTGATTACGCAACCTCATCTGTAATGTCTTCTGGAGCTGATACACTCTAATGTTTGTGAATTGAGTTATGAATTATATGCACATACTCTTCTGTTATATACAGTTAGGGATGCTGTGAAACAATTGTTTATAGTACTAGATATTGCATACCAATTTTAGAAATTAAAAGCTAAATTGAAATAACTAGAATTAGAAGTTTGGGGGCCAGGGATAGAGCTGAGTGGTAAAGTGCTCGTCTAGCATGCATTGAGCCTGAGGTTTAATTCCCAGTACTGCACAAAAATAAGTTTTAGACCACATTGGGCACGTAGAAACAACTCACTGGGAGAAGAGAAATGAGTTCTGGGGCCTATATTTCATTTCATTGTTACCCATGGGATACTGTACAGACCATCTGATTGCAGCCTCAGTCTCCTCATCTGTGAAATGGTGGTAAAATACTGTGCTTGCCCTGCCTTCTTCTGAGGGTGGCTGTGACGTACAGCAGGCTGATGTATCTGAGTATTTTATAAACTTCAGAGCATGCAACTCAGAACACCAAACTTGACAGTATGGCCTGCCTGCCACATCCCAGCCACCAACTGCTCCTTGCTCCTTGAGTTCATCCACTGTTTCAGACACCCTTCCTCTTGCTCATAAAAAGTGATGATGTAAAGATAGATGAGTGAAGCAAAAGCCCAGAACCACTACCACCATCGCCATCACCACCACCACCTTGACTACCACCACCACCACCATCATAACATCACAACCTCCTTCACCACCACCACCATGACTACCACCACCACCATCACCATCGCCATCACCACCGCCACCTTGACTACCACCACCACCACCATCACCACATCACAACCTCCTTGTCCACCACAATCACCATTGCCATCACCACCACCACTTTGACGACCACCACCATCACCATCGCCATCACCACCACCACTATCACCACATCACAACCTCCTTCACCACCACCACCACCACTACTACTACCACCATCACCATCACTACATCACCACAACCTCCTTCACCACCACCACCACCACCTTGACTACCACCACCACCATCACCATCACCTCCTTCACCACCACCACCACCACCACCACCACCACCACCTCCTCCACCGCCACCACCACCTGGTAGATTGTGGCTCTCACTTCCCACAGAAGCACATGTCTCCCCAGAGCCACAGGGTCTTCCTCCCTCTAGACATCACGGTTTTGAAAAAGTACATCTGCTATTGAGAAGCAGCAGCATCGTCCCTGAGGCTTCAGAATTTTGCTCTGAGCAGCTCACACACAGGAAAGGGCTCCCTGGCCTCAGCAGGATAGCTGTGTGCACTGATGGTGGCAAGTTGCTGACAGGAAGGCCAGCAGAAGGTATCTGGGGCTTACACATTTTGAGTATGTGCAATGTAATGTCACCATGTAGCAAAACCGCATTTTTGGCATCTACCAAAGTCTAGAATTAATTATGCAGGGGGAAAATAAGATGTTCCAAATAGCTGTTAATGAAAGTGCTGTTGGGCTGGAGAGATGGCCTAGCAGTTAAGAGCACCAACTGCTCTTGCAGAGGACCCAGGTTCAATCCCCAGCACCCACGTGGCGGCTGAGAACCGTCTGTAACTCCATTCCAGGAGAACTCCAGTTCCAGGAGAATCCGACACCCTCTTCTGACCTCCGTGGCATTGCACGACATGGGTACACAAACCTACATGTGGACAGTACACTCATACACATTAAAAAAAAAAAGTGCTGTGGGGACAGTGGCAGTAATCACAGTGAGCTGTACTGAGCACTTGCCTTAAGCCAGCCTGCACCAGGCATGCTATGGACAAGCTCATTTAATGCTCATGGATTTCAATCCCCTTTCACGGTTTAGGGAACTGAGGTGAGAGAGATGAAAATAAAAGGACTGACAAGAGACTCAGAAAGGGGCTTGTGGTCAGGCCTGACCACTTGAGTTCGATTGATCGTGCTCGCTGTCATGTGCAGCCACCATTTGAACTCGGATCCCTCTGTCTCTAGGACTTAGGTTTGTAAGCACTCTTCTGCCTCCAAACCTGAGTTCTGTATTTTACCATATAGTAATTTATCCCATCCTTAAGGTCTTATAAGAGGTCAAGTCTAGAATTCCCAGCCAGTCATTTTGCTGAGCTTAGAGCCCCAGACTCCCACTACCTTGCTAGAGACCTTAGGGTAGAAGGAGGGAAGTGTTGGCCTGTTATGGCCAAGTCTTCAAGGACAAGGAGGATCATTTACAATAAAATTAGAAGCTAGATAGCAAGTGGGGAAAGGTTAGTCTGTTACATCAGCAGCCTGGCGGAAGGGAGCTGTGTGTTGGATCTGTTTAGTGCTGGGAATGTTGTTTCTTTTCCTTTGAGTCCTGGCTTTTTTTTTTTTTTTTTTTTTTTTTTTTTTTTTCTGTCATTTTTGAGACAGGGTCTCCCTGTAGCCCCAGCTGTCCTGGAACTCGCTCTGTAGACCAGGCTGGCCTTGAATTCACAAAGATCCGCCTGCCTCTGCCTCCCAAGTGCTAGAATTAAAGGCATGTGCGGCTGAGTCTTGGCTTCTTTAATGGCCAGCTGAGGTCCTTAGCATCTCCCACTACCCATCAGGTCTCAGGCTCCACCCTCCAGTGTCCTTTCATTCTTTCCAAAACCCTTGCTCTCTGGGAAGACACTAAATTGTCACTCATTCCCTGTGCTCATCATGAGGATTTTCTTGAGTAGCCATGTGCAAAGCTTCTGTTGCTATAACCTGCAGTCACCATTGTCGCACAGAGTAGAGGACATCTGACTGGAACATGCATTTTTGAAAATTAATTTCAAGAACAAGTCAATGCAGTTTGCTTTTCTCTAATTTTTAAACTATTTTTTGTTAAATATCCAACATATACAGATTCTTTCAAAGTTAACACAAATATAGAATGATTCTTAAAACAATTGTACAGATTTGTGAGTCAGGGTCATCTAGAGACCATCTTCAACCTCTTTTGGGCAATAGTCTCCTCTTCTCCAAAATAATAGATCCTGAAATTAAAAAAACAAAACACAGGGGCTGGAGAGATAGCCTAGTGGTTAAGAGCACCGACTGCTCTTACAGAAGGACCCGGGTTCGATCCCCAGCACCCACATGGCGGCTAACAAAAACCGTACTGTAACTCTAATCAGCGAGAACTCCAGTCCAGGGAATCCGAGAGACCCTCTTCATGACCTCCGCCAGGCACTGCAGGACACGGGTGCACAAACCCACATGCAGACAGTACTTCATACACATTTTCAAAAAAATAAATAAAATTAAAAAAAAAAAAAAAAAAAAAAAAAAAAAAACACAAGTTAAACTCAGTGAATAGGATTATCCGGCACCACCCTACCCCACCCCATGTTCAGCAATAAGGAATAAATCCTGGCAATTTTTCATAGCTATGGTGTTTTGGAGTCCTGCATGGCTCTTTAGTTAAAGCATTCCCCTCCATATAGTTACATGTTCCTCTCTGTAACTTTATCCTAACAACTGTTCCCCCCACCTTCTGTGTGTTGGCCTCTCTGCCTCTGTGAGTGCTTCCTGTTTGAGACTTACTCCTAGACTGCCCAAATCTTTGAAGACCCCTTTCATTAATCACCAGGAAGTTGGTAAAGTGGCTAGAAGGTTCATTTTATTTTAAACTAAAGCAAACCGGTCATTGTAGTTTTCTTTCTCCATACATGTTCTGAGGCTGTTTCACTGCTTCTAAGTTCTGGTTTCTGGCACTGGCTCAGAGTTGTTAGAGAAATGTTTTTGAAATGCCAGGTTCTCCCTGCTGTACCTGAGATACTAGCCATTCATTCTCTTTATGAGCTTTTTCTTTACTAAGAATAGTAATAGTAATCTTTACCTAAATCCAATTGTTATTAGCATGTTTCTCCATTGGCTTTTGAGGGAGGGAGATTTTATATAGATAGATAGATAGATAGATAGATAGATAGATAGATAGATAGATTGATAGATAGATTGATTCATGCATAATTATTTTTCTGGACCATTTGAAGGCAAGTTACATTCTTCCTGGTCACTCCAGTGTGTATGTCCTAAGGATAGGGTGTGTCTTACATAACCTCAGTATAATTTCCAACTTCAGGATATATAATCCCCAAACATTTAATTTAATATAATAAGAAAAAAACACCAGCAAACAGCAGTTTCTTTTCTTCTGGACACTTACCAATAGGCCTCCATTTTTTGTGTGTGGTTCATATATCTTTAAGCCTCAGGTTTCAATCTTTTTAAAGTAAATTTTTACTTTATTTATTTATATGTATGTATGTATGTTTATATGTATGTATGTAAGGGGGCTGGTACACTCTTTTGCCACCAGGCACATGTGGAGGTCAGAGGACATCATGCGGGAGTCAATTCTTTGCTTCTATTATGTGGACCCTGGAGATGGAATCCAAGTGGTCAGACTTGATTCATTTATGAATCAAGTGCATTTATGTGATTAGTCTCTTGCCAGTTCATTTTCTTTTTCTTTTTTTATTTTATGTGTGTGAGTATATTGCCTGCATGTGTATAAGTTCACCCCTGTCTTGCAATGCCCACTGAGTCAGAAAAAGGCATCAAATTCCCCTGGAACTGGAGTTATAGACCGTTTAGCTGCTATGTGGCTTCTGGGAATCAAACTCGGGTCTTCTACAAGAGCAACCAATGCTCTTAACTGTTGAACCATCTCTCCAGTCCCCTTTTGTTGTTTAATTACATCTATCTTGGTGAAATTCTCTTCAGCTGTATCAACAGTAAGTAGCAGTAGCACTTACATGTTGATATGTTTACCTTCAACTGAATGTTTCTTTACTTTCTGTTCTCAGTAGGGTGTCTAATGTACATCATAGAAGTGATCAAAATACATATAGCTCTCAGGCCCTGGAAATGAAATCTTGAATGCCAAGTGTTAACACTTCACAATCAGAAGAGAAAAGTTGTCCCCTACGACTTCACCCTGGAAAGAGAAGCCCTTCGCACCCTCTTCCTGGACACTTCCCTGTTGACTTTCACCCTGATTCTACCAGCAGAGTTAAGTGATGCAGGTCCAAGCTCCTGGGCAGCAGTCAGTGTTTTGAGTGTCACATCTCACCTGTTCCTCACCACCTGTGGGTTTCCTAAAATTCTTGGCTTCACCTTTTCCACTTTGCTTAGAAATCAAACATTCTAGAACATTCCACTTGGAAGCTGGGATGAATAAGTCTCAGTGTACGTATTTCCCACTTGAGGCCTCCACCTGTGCCAGGAGAGAATGAGGGTGGCAGTGATACTGAGAAAATTCTTGGTGTTAAACTGTCCCCTGAAGGATGACCCCAGGCCTCCTCTGTGAGGAGGGGTGGCTTTTCTGGAGTGTTGTACATAGAAGGTCTCAGCAGCAAGAAAATCACAATTAGAATCCAAACCATGGGACTGTAACAGTTCTATCATATTTCTTATTTTTCTACCTTTCCCTTAATTTCCTTCATTTCTCTACTGAAAGATTTTTAATACTTTATTATTTTTATTTTATATATATGAGTACATGCAGTGCATAATGTCATGCAGTGCCCACGGAGGTCAGAAGGAGGCATTGGATCCCCTAGTACTGGAGTTTCAGATGGTTGTTAACCACCAAGTGGGTGCTGGGATCCAAACCAGGGTCCTCTACAAGTATAGCTTATGCTCTTAACTGATAACTATCTCTCCAGCCCCCCACTAAATGATTTTATATTAAAATTTCAAGAGATTGCTTTTGTTTTTTTTTAACCATTTTTATTTTATTTTATTTTAATGTATATGAGTGCACTGTCTGCATGTAGGTTGGTGCACCCCTGTTGTGCAGTGCTGCAGAGGTCATAAGAGAGCATCGGATTCCCCTGGAACTGGAGTTAAAGACGGTTCTTAGCCTCCATGTGGGTGCTGGGAATCAAACCCGGGTCCTCTGCAAGAGCAGTCAGTGCTCTTTAACTGCTAGGCCATCTCTCCAGCCCAGTGCTTTTGACTTTTAATTTATGTTTTTGTAAACTGATAAAAATAAAATGAGAATTAAAAAAACAAAAGCACCACCATGCCCGGCCACTTGATTGGTTTTAAGCACTGCCCATTGACTTTCTGTGAGAAGGGCTGAGTCCCTTCCCTGCCCTCTCCAGCCTCCCAGGACAGCCATACAGGTGGGGTAAACCCTATGTTTGTGTCTCCACTATGAAGTTGATTGAAACCTTATTCACTAGAGAATGGACTATTTTACTGAGATGGAGTTTTCTTTTTTTTTCACAACTGTTTTTCTCTCTGAACTAATAATTACCTTTTTAAAAATTGCTTAGTTTAAGCCAGGTGTGATGGTACACGCCTGTAGCCCCAGCACTGGGGAGGCAGAAGCAGGCAGATCTCTGTGAGTTCCAGGCCAGCTGGGTCTACAGGGAGACCCTGCCTCAAAAAGACCAAAAAGAAAATTGCTTACTAAAAAAAGTAGACTTACTATCTACCCATGTGGCGTTCTTCCCCAGTGTTCCCAGAGACCTGCCAGATGGCTACTCCTGCCGTATACCCACTGTTACCACGCACCACAGCACCCATCGTGTAGTGCTGCCCCCTCCTCCATCATCCCCCATCTTCCTGCTCCATCCAGGCTGGAATCATCCAATACTTCTCTTTGCTGTGCTTCTGGCTTAGATCCCTATTTTCCTTGGATACTATGGTACTCCTTGGTCTGCCGTTTGTTGGTTGCTTGATTTTATTGTTGTCTTGTTTGTTGTTGGCTTATCCTTTTTGGGAGGGAGCACATCTTCTAGCACCTTGTTGAGAACAGGTCTAGTAGGTAAATTTTCAGAGGGACACATGGAGCTGAAAGCATCTTGGGGCCACATAGAATTGTCATATGAAAATTTCAAGGTAGGGCTATGGAGACAGCTGAGTGGTTAAGCACAGGGTGAGGAATAGACTTGGGAGTCCCCAAGAATCCACATAAATGTCAAGGTGCACAGGAGCCTGCCCGTAATTCCAGCCTTGGAAGTCAGAGACGGGATGCCAGAGCAAGCTGGCAACGAAGACTGGCCATATCGTCACGCTCTGGGTGTGACTGAGAGACCCTGCCTCAGAGAATAAAGTAGATGAGTAATTGAGGTTGATTTTCAACATCAACCTTGAGCCTCTACATGTACATGCACACACTTGCACATGCACCCCCACATACCTGTGTGTGCGCACACACAAGTGGAGAAATCAATAAAGACAAAATTTGAAGGTAGCATTCCACTACCCTCAACTGGTGTTGGTCATGAAAAGTCTGGCTCCATTTTGAGCCCTTGATGTGACCTAGTTTTCTCCCTGGAAATTTATGAGATCTCCTTAACGTTTTCTTGAAGCTAAACAATCTCAACATAGGATATTTGAGGGGAAATTGCAGTCCCCTTAATAACAAGGCAGAAAGCCAGCCTGCAGTGTGCATGCCTCTTCCTGGAGCAGCTCTAGGTACCAACAGAGGCTGTCGTGGCTGTCGGCTGTCAGGTGTGCAGTACCTGCCACTTCTCCCCTCTTCGCTCTATAATATCTGGTTCTCCACACACAAGGAGGCAGTTTGCAAAATGTCTGAGAGAGACACACATCCTGATTTGTGTGTAAAAATGATTTCACACTTTCCCTGAAGAGATGAAAGCGAGGTAGGGACAGAGGACAGGGAGAACATCCTGAATGCCTCCCCTCGACAGGACCGTGCCACCCACAGCCCTACCTCCTTTAAGCAATCACCCTGTTCCTTATATTTCCCAGTAAATGATCTTTTGTAACAGGCCTGTGAACTGATTGTTCCCGACTGGCAATTTCTGTGAAACAGAGTAATAAATACAAAACCCCAGGAGGAAGCTGTTCAGAACATTCACTTCTTATTTAAAGAAGAATTTATTTTTACATCAAACTTTCTGTATCTTTTCTGACTGTCTAGCCCTGAGAAAGTGAGAAAGAAATTAAAATGTTATGTTTTAAACTACGGGAGGAAGCTGCAGCCTTGCCAGCCCCTACTCAGTCTTCCTTAGAATCCTTCCATGCATTCTGAAGAATGTCTTATCATTGGAGTAAGGAAGAGTTAAGAATGTAGTGAAGTGAAGGAAGAGTTAAGAATGCAGAGAGGAAATTAAAACAAGGAAAGAAGGAAGGGAGGGAGGGAGGGAGGGAGGGAGGGAGGAGGGAGGGAAAGAAAGAAAAAGAAAGGAAGGAAGGAAAGAAAGAGAGAGAGAGGAAAGAAAGAAAGAAAGAAAGAAAGAAAGAAAGAAAGAAAGAAAGAAAGAAAGAAAGAAAGAAAGAAAGAAAGAAGAAAGAAAGAAGAAACAAATCCACTTAATCAGGTCATAATGAAGTACCCACTGATTTAAAATACATTAGATGTAATCTAACTTCACTGTAATCAGAGCATCCTAGCTTTCAAATCCTCACATATAGGCTCAGAAAGAAAAAAAAAACTACTAGATTGAAGAGACACTGTCTTGAGTTTCTCTTGTTCCCAACCTTTTCTTCTTCAGTGGTATATTGGACCATTTCTATTCCTATCGCAAAATAGCTAACATCTTAATTTGAGGCTTTATAAGTGAGGACTCTTGTCTGCACCACCAAAGCACCTAGACACAGAGAAAATAGCAATCCCTGGGAGCCTGCTGGGTTTCCTAAGAGCTGCACACTGCAGAAAGAAGCTATTTGCTCTCCTAGAGACTCCTGGCTGGGAGCTTGGGGAATGGGGTACAGTCTCTGATTTAAGCAGGCATTTTAGCAAAAGCCTCATGAATTGTCTGTGGATAAGAGGGTCTCCCCATAAAATGATGCAGACAGATGGAGGTGCTACAGGTTGAAAAAGTTGCCCCTGACTCTAGTTCAATGAAGGCAGTGTGCTTTCTATTGCTGTGACAAAATACCTAAGAGAAGTCAACCTAAAAGAGGAGAGATTTATGTTGACTGATGGTTTCAGAGAGTTCAGAACATGGTCACATGGCTCCTGCGGTGAGGCAGAGCATCATGAGAAATGTGTACTGGAGCAGAGATGCTGACCTTATTATGACTGGGAAGCAGACAGGGCATAGGAGAGGGGGAGGGGGAGAAGGGATGAGAAGGGAGAGATCCTGGATAAGATATACCCTTCAAAAACATGCCCCAAGCAACCCACCTCCTCCAACCAGGCCCCACCTTCTAATAGTTCATCTAGCTTTAAATCTGTCAGTTGCTTAACCCATTGATGAGGTTAGCACCCTCGTGATCCTGTCACTTCTCAGTAGTCCCACCAGTTGGGGACCAAACTGTCAGCACATGAGCCTTCGAGGCCACTGTGTATTCAGTCCTAACAGACGGATCTTTCTGTGCTCACACCTAAATGCCTGTCAGGTACAACAGTGCTAAAGCCGTGTGGAATGAACAGGTATGGCCAAGCCTGAAAGACGGCTTTGTGGAACACTGCAGGAGCCTCTCCTGTCCCTGTACTCTTTAGGGTTATACTAGCGATGAAGAACAGTGCTGAGAAAATGTTTATGCCTGTCTGTGATAACAGATAGCAATGCTTGAAAACTAGTCTAGAAACTGATAGAACCAAGACCCAAAATAGCTCACTTGTCTAAGTTGTGTATATCAGGATAAAAGTTCATAGGAATATGTGTAGAGAGTTGAGAGTCAAACCCAATCAAACAGGTACAAGAAGAAGAGACACACTGAAGAAACCTTTAAGTTCTTTTGTGTTAATTGACTCAAAGCTTATGTCCAGACAAGTCAGAAGAGCCTCTTGTCAGCCATTCAGGCCCTGGTTCATTAATGTCCACAGATGCTTCTTGGGAACCTGCCGTATGTGGAGCTCTGTGCTGAGGAGGACACTGCATGTAAACAGGCCTTCCCATGAAACCCATCGTGTGAATTGAGCTCAGGAGCAGAGCCATGCTGACTACAAGTCTATGGCCTGCTGGGAGATCTGAGAGGAGCTGAGAAGCTCTTAGGTTAAGAGACAGCAAACGGAGAAGGAGCAGGGAGCCAGCAGAGGAGGCACTTCGCCCAAAGACAGGGGTAGGGCCAGTGGCCCACAGTAGCTTGAGTGGTCCTGTGAGAGCTGGCGGTGAGGGTCATCGGAGAAGATGCTGAGAGAGGGGCCCCCGGAGCAGGGGGAGCCACAGAGGCATGCGGAGGCCAGGGTTCTGCTGTCAGGGCTTCTGGACGAGCCGTCTTGTTGCTAGTTTCGCCTTCCTCAGTCTCCAGTTTGGAGTGTCCCAGGCGCCATCTTTGGCCCCTTCAGTTCCCTGCATACTTTTATCCCTCAATGGTCTCATCCAGTCTCTGGATTTAAATATGCTCTGTTTGCAGACATGCTCCAAATTTCTGTGGCCAACTGGGCTCTTCACCTGTACTCAGGACTCATAGGTCCACTGCCTACATGACACTGCCACACTTAGCATATTGAAACTTCCAGTTCAGGCTTCTGTGCTGGATCTGTTAGGACTTCCATATCAAAGTATCACACATGAGTGACTGACATCATAAAATATGATTTCTCATAGCTCTGGAGGGGAGAAGTCCGAAAACAGGACACTGGCAGGCCGTGCTATCACCAGAGGCTCTAGGAAAGACCCCCCTGATGGTCTCTGGTATTCTGTCATTCCACATCACTGGGCACTTCACTCCAGTGTCTCCCTCCCTCCTCGCGTGGTACTCTCCCTGCCAGGCTCACAGTGTCCACCATCGAGCATGCCTGTCTCCTCTTCCTGTCCCTCCTTCCTCACATGGTATTCTCCCTGCCAGGCTCATGGTGTCCACCATCGAGCATGCCTGTCTCCCCTTCCTGTCCCTCCTTCCTCACATGGTATTCTCCCTGCCAGGCTCATGGTGTCCACCATCGAGCATGCCTGTCTCCTCTTCCTGTCCCTCCTTCCTCACATGGTATTCTCCCTGCCAGGCTCACGGTGTCCACCATCGAGCATGCCTGTCTCCCCTTCCTGTCCCTCCTTCCTCACATGGTATTCTCCCTGCCAGGCTCATGGTGTCCACCATCGAGCATGCCTGTCTCCTCTTCCTGTCCCTCCTTCCTCACATGGTATTCTCCCTGCCAGGCTCATGGTGTCCACCATCGAGCATGCCTGTCTCCCCTTCCTGTCCCTCCTTCCTCACATGGTATTCTCCCTGCCAGGCTCATGGTGTCCACCATCGAGCATGCCTGTCTCCTCTTCCTGTCCCTCCTTCCTCACATGGTATTCTCCCTGCCAGGCTCATGGTGTCCACCATCGAGCATGCCTGTCTCCCCTTCCTGTCCCTCCTTCCTCACATGGTATTCTCCCTGCCAGGCTCATGGTGTCCACCATCGAGCATGCCTGTCTCCTCTTCCTGTCCCTCCTTCCTCATGTGGTATTCTCCCTGCCAGGCTCACGGTGTCCACCATCGAGCATGCCTGTCTCCTCTTCCTGTCCCTCCTTCCTCGCGTGGTATTCTCCCTGCCAGGCTCACGGTGTCCACCATCGAGCATGCCTGTCTCCTCTTCCTCTCCCTCCTTCCTCGCGTGGTATTCTCCCTGCCAGGCTCACGGTGTCCACCATCGAGCATGTCTGTCTCCTCTTCCTGTCCCTCCTTCCTCACATGGTTTTCTCCCTGCCAGGCTCACAGTGTCCACCATCGAGCATGCCTGTCTCCCCTTCCTCATGTGGTATTCTCCCTGCCAGGCTCATGGTGTCCACCATCGAGCATCCCTGTCTCCTCTTCCTTTCTTTCCTTCCTTGTGTGGTATTCTCCCTGCCAGGCTCACGGTGTCCACCATCGAACATGCCTGTCTCCCCTTCCTCATGTGGTATTCTCCCTGCCAGGCTCACAGTGTCCACCATCAAGCATGCCTGTCTCCCCTTCCTCATGTGGTATTCTCCATGCCAGGCTCACGGTGTCCACCATCGAGCATCCCTGTCTCCTCTTCCTCTCTTTCCTTCCTTGTGTGGTATTCTCCCTGCCAGGCTCACGGTGTCCACCATCGAGCATGCCTGTCTCCCCTTCCTCATGTGGTATTCTCCCTGCCAGGCTCACAGTGTCCACCATCGAGCATCCCTGTCTCCTCTTCCTTTCTTTCCTTCCTTGTGTGGTATTCTCCCTGCCAGGCTCACAGTGTTCACCATCAAGCATGTCTGTCTCCTCTGCCTCTCAGGAGATCAGTCATGTTAGATCCAGGTCCATCCCATAACCATCTCATTGTGATTACTTCTGCAAAGACCCTGTTTCTAAATTGGGTCCTGGATGTGTCAGTGCACACCTGTGACCCCAGCCTGCTCAGCTGGGGGGTGCTGAAGAAGGATCATAAGTTCAAGGCCATCGGGTCCATATTCACAGGGGCTAGGGACCGGATTTCAATAAATCTTTGAAGGGGTTCAGTGTAACCTTAAGGCCCCTGTGGCTGTCCCAGATCAGCAGACAGCCTCGCCGTCCTTGAACTTGTACTCTGGATTGATCTGGTACGTCATGTGTGCTTCTCATCCTTTTTGTTCCCCCTCCCCATCCAGGGCACCAGAACACTCCGCTGACCATACCCACAAGGTCAAATCCAAACCACTCTCTTCTCCCATCTCCACCTCCACCGCCCTGATTCTGGCCACCACCAACCTCCAAAGTACCACCAAAGCCATCTAGGATATCATTCCCTCCTTGGCACGGGACCCAACGTATCTTCCCCTGCTGCGCAGTTGCTACCGGCATCCTCAGGGCATGCCATTCTGGCTCCTTTACTCCGCCTCCTATGGCTCATTTCTTTTGCTTGTTTTGGTTTTTTGAGACAGAGTTTCACTGTGTAGTCCAGGATGGCCTTGAACTGCTTATTATATAGCCCAGGATTTCCTAGAGCTCAGCATCTTCCCCCCTCAGCCTTCTCAGATGATTGTAGGTGTATGCCCCACACTCAGGTCCTGTGATGCTCCTGGCTTTCCCTCTTCCTTATGCCTCATCAACTCTTCCCCCAAGATCTTCCCACTAACTCTGCCGTGCCTGGAGCACCCCATCCCTGTACATGCTCCTGCCCTGTGGCTGGCCCCCTCGGTCTTCATGTTTCTGCTCACATCTCAATGTTACCCTTTTAAAATGCCAGCCTGCCTCCTTCCCAGCTTTCCCAGTCCCCACTGGTGCTGTGGTGTTATTAGAACTTTCCCCTTCTCTAGGGAGCATCATTGGACCTACCTGTTATATGACTTCTCTGCTCAGATGTTATATCCATGAGGCAGGTGTCTCATCAGCTTTGTTCGCAGAACCAGTACCGGACTTGGCTCTTCCTGTTTCTGTAGTGAAAAAGCCACACAAAGGAATGTCCCTCAAACGCTGCCCTCATTTATTCTCTCTGCCCTGCCTTTTTGGCCATGGTCCTGTGACATATCTTTGTGAACCTGTTTACTACAATATGAATTTTTAACCGTGCAGGAACAATGTAGTGGCAAGTTGAAGAGGACAGGTCTGGTCCTATTACACCCTGGGCAAGCTTGGTCACAGCGCCTCACTGTTCTCGGTGTCCTCATCTGTCTCAAAGAGATGACTGAAATACTGACCGTGGGATTTCTGTAAGGATTAAATGATAATTTAATAATAAAATAATAGTATATATTGCCACACGGACTGGAGCACTGTGACATGTATTCCAAGAATGTAGTGTGCTTAGACCTGGAGATCATCATGCCAAGTGAAAAGGCCAGTCCCAAGAAAAAAAATTATTGGACAAATATTGGATTATTATTCCATTATGTATGGTAGCTAACTTTCTCAAAACTCACAGAAGCAGGAAGTGGAGTGGAGGTTTTCAGGGCTGCAAAGAGGAGTAAATAAGGATTTGCTGCATAGTGGTTACAGTTTCAATAATGTAAGATAGAAAAATTCTAGAACTCTCCACCACAACATAGTACTTATATTTAATAATACAGAACTATACACTGGTCTGTTGCAATCTCATGTTATATGAAGTTTTAAAAAATATTTCCTGTTTTTATTTATGTGTTTAAGCTTATGTATGTAAGTGCACCATGTTGTGCAGTGCCCAGAGAGGTCAGAAGAGGGCACTGGGTCCCCTGGAACTGGAGTTGGGGATGTTTAGCAGCCAGTGCTCTTTTTTTATTTTTTAAATTTCTTTCTGTATGTGCATGAATGTCCTGTCTGCATGCAGGTCGGTGCACCCGTGTCGTGCAGTGCCGCGGAGGTCAGAAGAGGGCGTCGGATTCCCCTGGGACTGGAGTCAAAGATGGTTCTCAGCCGCCGTGTGGGTGCTGGGGATCGAACCCGGGTCCTCTGCAAGAGCAGTTGGCGCTCTTAAACGCTAGATCATCTCTCCAGTCCAGCAGCCAGTGCTCTTAACCACTGAGCTATCTGTCCAGCCCATATGGATTAAAATATATATATATTTTATAGCCGAGCGTGGTGGCACACGCCTTTAATCCTAGCACTTGGGAGGCAGAGACAGGCGGATCTTTGTGAGTTCAAGGCCAGCTGGTCTACATAGCAAGTTCCAGAACAGCCAGAGCTACAGGGAGACCCTGTCTCAAACAGACCAAAAAACAAAAAAAATAATAAAATAAAAAATAAAAATATTTTATTTATTATTTTATGTGTACAAGTGCATTGCATGCATGCATTGAAGTGCACCCATGTCCCAGCACCAATGCCTAAGGAGGTCAGAGGATGGTGTTGGATCCCCTGGGACTAGAGTTCTGGATGATTGTTAGCTACCCTGTTGGTGCTGGGAACCCCTGCAAGAGTAGCCAGTGCCCTTAACCACTAAGCCATCTCTCCAGCACCCCCATGAAGTTTTTAACCACACTTCTTAAAAATTGCTGGGCGTGGTGGCACACGCCTTTAATCCTAGCACTCGGGAGGCAGAGGCAGGTGGATCTTTGTGAGTTAAAGGCCAGCCTGGTCTACAGAGTGAGTTCCAGGACAGCTGGGGCTACGGGGAGACCCTGTCTCGAAAAAGCCAAAAAATAAAAAATTTAAAAAATAATAAATTGTTAGCCAGCCATGGTGGTGCACACTTTTAATCCCAGCACTTGGGAGGCAGAGGCAGGCAGATCTCTGTGAATTCAAGGCCAGCCTGGTTTACATAGTGAGTTCCAGGCCAGCTGTGGCTATGTGGAGACCCTGTCTCAAAAAGATCCCCCCCCAAAAAAATGTTAGTCACTAACCCCTTGGTTGTATTGAATTTTTCAAGGTTAAGGGACTCTAATAGATGTCAGAAGGTGACAGAAAAGAAGCCTTTGGCTCCTCTTTGTCCTCCTCAAAGTTGAGCATCCTAGCTATCTGTTAAAACCCAGATCACCAGGCAGGCAAGATGGCTTAGCTGGTAAAGGAATTTACTGCCAAGCCTAACAACCTAATTTAACCCCGAGAGCCCACCTGGTGGAAGGGAGAACAGAATCCCACAGGTTGACCTCTGACCTCCACAAACAAATAAATAAATAAATAAATAAATAAATAAACAAACAAACAAAGAAATGTGATAAAAATAAAAGACTCAGATCACAAAGTACCAGGAGGTGTGTCTACATTCCCTGGGATAAAACGCCTTGTGGCATCTTGGCTTCGTCAGGTTCTTCTATGGCCCATAGGTTGGGCAATGAGAAATAAACAATCCAGACATTGGTATTATTGATGAGTGGCTAGGGCTTCACAAACAGGGGGAGTAAACAAAAGAACCATCTTAATTTCAAGCTTCATTAGAACTACCAAAGACCTTAAGTCATTTTTCAAAGTGGTGGGTGACATAGTGGCTGTCCCCACCTGCGCAGCAAAACTCATGAGTCTTCCATGTCACTTGGGTAGAAGCTCCTGCCCCAGTCCACCTTCCTGATCCTCCGTGTATACATAGACCCGAGGAAAGCGTCACCCTGGCACATTTTGTTTCCTGTCCTCTTAACAAGGAATTTTCTGCCCAGGTGTTCTAGGTTCTGGTTTTCCTGTCCTGGAACTGCTTCTAATTAATAGTCAGCTTCGTCCCCTAACAGTTCACGATGTTGTCCCCCTGTCAGAGTGCTGCTGATCTGGTCGGCTTTCTTGCTTTTTCATTCACTTTTGTACCTCTAAGGAAATGGAAACAGAAAGCTCCTTAAGTAGGGCTGGCCGTTGCTGGATTCGGAGTCTCCCAGAGCCCCTCTGCACCCTTTAATGGCTCAAGCCCTTTGCATCAAGCTCCCTAGAGACCAATCTCCCTCCTCAGGGGACATACTTGGCTGGGGACAGTGTGTGGCTGAGGGTGCTCCTGCCGTTTGTTCTCAAATAACATGGTGCCCCAGGGTGAAGGTAGGGACACTCCTGCAGGAGCACAGTGATCCTCCAGACTCAGGACAGTGT
This sequence comes from Rhizomys pruinosus, assembly GCA_009823505.1. Lineage (NCBI taxonomy): Eukaryota > Metazoa > Chordata > Mammalia > Rodentia > Spalacidae > Rhizomys > Rhizomys pruinosus. The sequence continues at coordinate 487,033 of VZQC01000749.1, read as the reverse complement.
GTTCTTGGGTGGTTTGTACATAGCTGCAGGAGTCAATAGACACGAGAGGTTCAAGAATTTCCCTGCGCTGCTTCAGAGCCATCAAGAAGGTTGGCTTGGAGCTTCTTTGGGGACTTGTGTTCATCAGCTTTTGCTGTGCAACAAGCTACTCCGGATCTTTTTGTTATTAGCATGTATTAATTATACACGATAATAATAGTTTCTTTCTGTTTTGATTATATCTCTCTGTTACTCTCTCTCTCTCATCCCCCTCCCCACCCTACTGATCTCCTTCCTCTTTTTGGTGTTTGTGTAGCTGCTCAATGTGTTTGTGTGTATGTATCCACTCTAATTTTGAGACAATGTCTCTCACTGAACCTGGAGCTCATTGATTTGTTAGACTGCTTGGCCAGTGAGCGCCCAGGATCTACCTGCCACCGCCTTCCTAGAACTGGGATTACAGCTTTTCATATGGGTGCTGGGGACACAAACTCAGGTCCTCATACTTGTACAGCTAACGTTTTACCCAGTGAGCCATCTCCCCAGCCTGATCCTCTTCCTCCTTCCAACTAGTCCCCTTTCTATTTTCATGTCCTTCTTTCCCTTTATTTTATTTTATTTTTTTATTTTTGGTCATCCTGTGAGTTTCATTGGGATTACTTACAGAAGCATGGGCAACCTACTAGTGGCTACACCTCTGGATAAAGTATGTCTCCACCCCCAACAAACAACCATCTATCAATTCTCCCAGAGGTGCAGGACCCTGTGATTCTCTCCACACTCCAAGATTAAATGTTGGCAGACCCAGTCTTGTACAAGTAATCACAGCAACTAGGAGTTCCAGAGCGCAGTAGCCATGTCTTCCCAGGAGACAGTGATCATTGCTTCACCCCTTCTCCATTGTACATTCTGCCCCTTTTTGAAGTACACCCCAAATCTTGATAGCTGAAGACAACAAACACAGGCTGGCTATGGTAGTGCATGCCTGTAATCCCAGCACTTGGGAGGTAGAAGCAGGAGGATCAGGAGTTCAAGGCCAGCCTGGGTTATACAAAACCTTGTGGGAAACAAAACAAAAGGACAACCAACACTGTAGCATGATGGGTTAGCGGAGTGATCCTTCTGCTGTGGACAGCTCAAGTGGCCTTACTTCCCTGTCTAGGGTTGAAGACTAGTTGGTGTAAAGAGGCCTGGGCAGTTCCTCCGTGAGCCATTTGGTCCTTCCAGGCTCCTGTGGGCCAGCCTGGGCTTCTTCATGTGAAACATAGGGCTTTCAAAGAGAGCAAGAGAGAGAAAACAGACCCTTCTGCACAAATACTTTGTGTCTGTGTCACATCTGTAAAAGATCCCTTGGCCAAAGCAAGTCATGTGACCAAGCTCTGACCCAAATGTGAGAAGAGAGCATATGTCAGGAGCATATATATAGGAAGAAGTAAGCACACTGTGAGTCATTCCCACAACAGTTACCCCAGGATGGCCAGGTCTTGTCCCTAGGCAAGTGTGTGCCAGCAGAGAGCAGTCAATGTAGGAAGGCAGTCTATGGGAAGGAAACATTCTTTGTTTCCTTTTTTTTTTTTTTCTTTTGGTCTTTTTGAGACAAGGTCTCCCTGTAGCCCCAGCTGTTGTTCTTGAACTCACTAAGAAGACCAGGCTGGCCTTGAACTCATAGAGATTCACCTGCCTCTGTCTCCCAAGTGCTGGGATTAAAGGCATGCACCACCATGCCCAGCGGAAACATTCTTTTTTTTTTTACTTTATTAAAATACTGAGTTTATTTCACATGTATATTTTCATCTCCCCACCATTTCCATGTCTGACCAGCACTATTACTACAGCCTATCATAACATTCCATACATACTTAAAACCAAGTAAAGGGTGCAGTTCCAGCCTTAGAAACTAAACAGGCATTTTAAACAACACATTCTTGCCAGTTTAACCTGGACAGCATTTATCAAACATGGTAGGGAAAATTCTCACTTTGTGTTATAAAAAGGACAACCAGATATCAACTGTTACAGGACTGAAGACGGAATATTTCAAACAATTTGAGCTATTTTCTTAAAAAGACTTTCTCCACTCCAGAGATCTTGAATAGCCTCTTGGTCAGTCATCCGGAAACATAATTGATGAACTTGGCTTCCACCTTGGGAAGAGAACCACCTTTTTCTATACTTGCTTGCATTTTTGCTTTAACATCTTCTACAGAACTAGGTCCTTTTGGTGTTTTAGGAGTTTTTTTCCTATTTTTTGAAAGATTCTTGACCTTTGGATCTTGACGTGGATGGTTTTAGGTCTTTTCCATTCTGGTTTGATTTTTGTGCATTTTTGGCTGGAGCATCTCGGATAGATTTCTTCACTGGAGCTTTTTCTTCAGTGTCCCCGTCATCAAAATCATCATCATCATCATCATCATCATCTTCATCCTCCTCATCATCTTCATCAGCAAGTTTTACTTTTTTCTGTGGAACCTTGCTACCACTTCCAGGGGCAGATCGCTTTCCATATATATTTAAGAGTTTCACATCCTCCTCCTCTTCATCTTCAGACTCTGCATCTTCCCCTACAGCTATGAGGTGCTGTCTGCTGATATGTACAGGTCCTGAAGACACTTCAACCTTAAGACAACAGGTGGCGTAATTTCAAATCCCCCAAGGGAAACTGTTGGTTGTACAGACTTTCAGAGTTGCCAGTCTTACTTTAATTGGACTGCCTTCGTAATTCATTGCCTCTGCCTCTACAATGTGTAGCTCATCCTTTGCACCAGCTCCTAAACTGACCGTTCTCGATGATAACTGGTGTTCATTCTCATCGTTATCCACCTTAAAGTGGTAGTCTTTATCAGCCTTTGGTTCACAGCCGAAATGGTAGTTCTGAGTCCTCAGAGGGCTCTTGTCCATGTCCATAGAGTCTTCCATGAGGTGGAGGAGCTCGCTTCGCCGTGAGAGGACGGACAGAGATAATTGAATACCGCTACCCAGAAGAGACACACAGGACGGAATCACGCCAATGGAAACATTCTTTTAAGGCAAGAAAACAGCATTTGATACACTAGGATTCAAATTGCACCCATTGTTTGCCAGCAGTGAGTCTAGGCCTGATTTCTTCAGCTGTTTGCTTGGCCTGACCAATCAAAAGGCTCCTCAGAAGGCTAACTGATGCTGTGAAGCAGGCTGTCTGCTGTATGCTCCAGGTTCTGGCATCATTGTGAAGACAGCAGGTCGCTAGTAGCGGGAGGTTGGACGGTCCACCCCTAGATGATAGAGTAGTCTTACACAGACAGGGAGCTTGACTGAGTCCTTGTCTGCAGCACTCCCAGGTTCCAGGAGGCTGGACCCAACCCTGGATGGAAGAAAGCTCTGCTGGCTTCTCGCCTGCTAAAATCTTGTTGAAATAAAAATGTTTGCCACTTAAAATTGAAACAGACCGCTCATGCTTCCTGGTGGTACAGCTCCAGCAATGCCAGTTGACAGCCCAGAAAGTGTTGGCTTCCCACAGTCAGGGCACTGGGTCCTACGCAGCATCTCTCTGGCCTGACTGATTTATGATTCTGATGTTGTGTTCTCCTTAGCACTTCCCATGGTGTCTTCTCTTCCTCCACTGTCCCTTCCTTCTCCTTGTCTTTACTTGTTGGTGTTACCCAAATCCTGTCCTTAGCACAGCCAGACAACAGTATTCGAAGAGTTTCTGCTGCTTTGTTCTTGACTCTAGGTCATTTGCACCTCAAAATGTCCCCACTTATTCTGTCTCTCTCTGGCTGCAGAACTGTAGATCAGTTACTCAAACTGAATAAATTTATCTTCCCTGTATGTTTTAGTTTAATCTAGCTGCTATAACAAAATCCAGTAGACTGATGACTTACATAACAGAAAGTTATTCTTCACAGTTCTGGAGGCTAGAAGTTCAAGATCAGGGTGACAGCAAAGGGGCGCGCCCTCTTCCTGCCTTTTGGACAGCCACCTTTGAGCTGTGTGCTCATATGGCAGAGAGAGCTCCCCCGTCTCTTCCTCTTCTTATAAGGGAACTCATCTGGTCATGGGAGCCCCGCTCTCTTAGCTTGTCTAAAGTTCACCACCTCCCAGAGGCCCAGCTCCCTACACCAACCCTTTGGGAGTTTGGTCCTCAACAAATGAATTGAACTCAGCTTAGCCAGTAGCACCACAAATCCACCCTCCTACCGCAGTCCCATCCACCTCCTACAACCCAAGCCAGAAAGCAGCATCATTTCCCACAGTGGCGACTGCCAAGTGTTTCTGGGGTTCTCTGTCTTCCTGTCCCTGCAGCCACTGTCCACTAGTCACTCATCTGCTCTCAACTCACTTTCAGACTTGGCGCAGCATTGCTTCCAGAACAGTCAACCGTTGCCCTCTGCACTCTGTCTAATATACTTGGATGGAGTGGGATCCCATTTCATCCTCTCTCTAACAGGATTGCCAGTCTTCCCAGCCTCCTCTTCTCTAATATACTCATCCACCCACAAGACCTGCCAGGCCAAATACATCTCAAAGCTCTTACCTCTCTCTACCTGGGGTATTCCCTACCCCCACAGATGGTCTCTAAGACTCCTCCTCATCTGTCAGAACCCAACCCTAGGTCATTCTAGTGAGGTCCGCCTTGTCCCAAAGCATCAGAAGCTCTCAGTGATCCCCATTTATCACTCACCATAGTGTATCCTGGGCTTAGGCACCTACGCCTGCCTCTCTGAATGTTCTGTGAGCTCCTTAGGGGCAAGAATCATCTCAGTCACTGTTCTGGATTCCAGTGCTGCTACATTCAATGACAGCAAATGAGTGTTGAGTGAATAGGCAAGTCAAAGGATGAGGACGGTAGGGAAGGAGCAATAACCTGTGTCCCACACTGTCATCCCCTGTTGCCATGAGTGCCATCAGCTGCCAGTCTTCTGTACTTCCTGCGCACACATTTACTAGACCCCGGAGGGAACCATGGTCTTCCCTTTCCGACCCCACAGCACTGAGGGCCCCGCCAGGATCCCACCTGCCCACAGGAACATGCTCGTGAGAAAAGCCCCTGCCTCCCCAGCCGAGCTCAAGCCTGCAGATCGTTTTCCTGCTGTCTCTGCTCAGCTTTCCTGTCCTTCTGCGCCACCCTGTCCTCTAACAGTCTGGTGAAGCTCAGCCCTTTATGACATCTGTGCATTCTGCTGTCTGCCTTGTTCATTGTTTGAGGTGAGTCTGAGTCCTCCTTGTAGACAGGGCCTTTGGTTTGTGCTCCATTCTTTCTTGGTCCTTGGGCATTTGGTTGATGCTTCTCCATAGTACATATTTATAGCTGGTCTCGGAGCTGGATCACTTCTCAGCCTTTCGGAGCTGGATCACTTCTCTGCCTTTCGGAGCTGGATCACTTCTCTGCCTATCGGAGCTGGATCACTTCTCAGCCTATCAGAGCTGGATCACTTCTCAGCCTATCGGAGCTGGATCACTTCTCTGCCTATCGGAGCTGGATCACTTCTCGGCCTATCGGAGCTGGGTCACTTCTCGGCCTATCGGAGCTGGATCACTTCTCTGCCTATCTCCTTTTCTCTGAGCTGCCATCCTCTTCGGAAAGTCAGAACATCCTAGGAATATCACCAGACAGGTTTCAAATGTGGACTCTACCATCTCAAACCAGAGACTGGAGAGTAAACAAGTTAACCTCTGCACCTCTGGCTCCTCATTTCTGAAATGGAGACAAGACCCTCCCTATGGGACTGCTGTGAGGGTTAAATGAAATGATCTGTGTAAAACATGCAGTGCCCAGCTTGAAGGAAGTGAAGGTTGGCTGCTGTGATTGATGTTTTCAATACTATTGCTTTATCAATAAGTCTTCCCCTAAATATCTATCACAGCCCAGCTACTGGCTGTCATCTAACACAGAACAAGTGTGGTGGAAATATCAGACTAGCATGCTGTAGGCTCACAGAGTCGCTCCTGAAGCCCACCCCCTTTCTCATTAGTTGGAATGAGAAACTAACTTTGCCTGGGCTGGGGGAGGGCACAGAAAAGTATTTCCATTCATCTTCAAGCACAGCGTCCCACTTCCTGGACATAACCCATATTCTTAGTCTTAACTCAAGGTTGGGCATGCTGGCTTTTTACCCAGACACTCAACATCCCAAGACAGGAGCCCCCTTTAATCAACCACTTCATAACACCTAGTCCCTTTCTATCTACTCAGGGTTTGTGTTTCTCGGTTTGAGAGGGTCTCAGCATGGTTGTCACTTATTTTCAAGGGATTTCCTATATTCTTACTGTCTCTGCCCCCAGGTGAGGAAGAGAGACTGAGTCATACCTGTCAGCCTTAGAGGCACATACGGGTCATGGCTAGTGAACATGTGTGACAAGGACCACCCAGTTCTCTCCCACTGATCAGAGCCAATAGGAGTCCTGACCTCTAAGGCTCAGGATGAGGGCAACTCTTTTTTTTTTTTAATTTTATTTATTTATTTTCTATGTGTATGAATATACTGTGTGCATGCAGGTTTGTGCACCCGTGTTGTGCAATGCCGCGGAGGTCAGAAGAGGGTCTCGGATTCCCCTGGAACTGGAGTTCTCCTGGAATTGGAGTTACAGACAGTTCTCAGCTGCCATGTGGGTACTGGGGATCGAACCCGGGTCCTCTGCAAGAGCAGTCAGCGCTCTTAACCGCTAGGCTATCTCTCCAGCCCCGAGGGCAACTCTTGGTCCCTTGCTTGCAGAGGGTCATTTCCTGGATGCTTGCTGTGACTGACTGATGATTTGCTCACCTGCATCAGAGAGGGAACAGTATCATAGCCCTATGTCAGTAAGCTGGACCAGCAAACTGAACAGGTAACTCCGACTGTTTCCCTTCCTCATCCCAGGTGATTGAAGGATGAAACATAAACCAGTAGGTTGCTTCTATGGGCAGAACCATTGGTGGAGCCCACCCAGTGCGAATTGAACAGGTGCATCAGAGCCACCTGGAGAGCTCTATCCTAAAATGCAGATTCCTAGAACTCATTTCCCGAATTCTCCATCCCATCAGTCCTGCTGGAGCCTAGGAATCTGTTCTTTAAGGAATCTTCAGAGACTGAAATGCTCAGGTGTTGACAATCCCCAAGACCTGCTGGGGAACTTCGGGGTCCGACCGAAGAAGGAATGGGGGTGAGAGGCGCAGAGTCAAAACACAGACCCTGGGAATTGGGTGAACGCAGACAGAGGGCGAGCTGTCTCGGACTCATTTATTGGGGGCAGGGTTAGGGGTTATGTACTGTTTGCATTCCCGCTCTCCTCTTGTCGTCTTCTGATTGGCCCAGGTCTGCAACGCTGCTTGTATGGTCTCACCTGCCTAGGGCAGTCTAGGTTGATGAGGGACAAGCTCTGCGCATATGTAATTCTCAGCATATTGGCTATACTACACTCAGGTGTGGCACCGTGATCGTCCTGGGTTCACACCTTACTTCTCCAGTGAGGGTAGGTACTTTGGAGTCCTAGTGAAACCTGACAAGTTTGTGACAGAGATCCAAAACACCCAGAGCACTTGGCAGTCCCTGCCTTGATCTTAATAGCTGGGACCAGAGCTACTGAAGCACTGGATGGAATCGGGCCATCTCAGTGGGGGCCCTGGGAATCCCATTGGGAGCCAATGCTGAGGAAGGCTTTGAATGCACATATACTGTCCACCCATGGCAGTTGTGGGGCCACTCTACAACCCACCATTGCTAGGCAGGTGGGGGTTCAGGCATACAACTTGCATATAAAACTAGAGTCGCACTTGAAGTTGGCTGGATAGTGACCTAATGCATGGATCTGATGCAGGGACAGAAAACTGGGATAAAGCCTAAGGTCACCAATATAGATTACTTGAATAGAATGAAGGGCTTCTAATTTTTCCCCTGAGTGTTTGGTCCTTTTAGAAACAGGAGGCCATCCAAAGATCCCTTAGATCCCTCAGCCCCCAGCGGTTTGTACTAGTAGAGCAGTGACCACAAACCCAGCAAGACAGCTGTGTTTCTGGATCACAAACACCACTTAAACCAGGAAAAGCAAAATGAGTGAGCTCTGGGCAGCCCTGAAAAGGGGAGTCACACACAAGAGCCTGGATGCAAGGAGGGGCCTCCTGCCACCCAGAATTAAGGACCAGGAGCTGAAGCCCTTTCGGTACGTGAGGCTGGGCTATTGTTGGTAGTATTACAGGAAGGTGGGATCTTTTTCCTTTTATTTTATTTTTCCCATCACCAAGAGGCAGTTTGATGGCACTATGAAAAAGCTCCCCAGGCATACGGACCTTAAGTAAATAAAAGCACAAAAATGGATTTTTTTTTCAAGCCATGTCCTTCCAGAGCATACATAGTAGGATTTACTGAAAAATTGGATTGAATTCCCCTTGGCTCACCTGACTGCTGAGTGGAGGAATTCAAAAGAAAGATCTGTGTTTTCCCAGCGGATCTGCTGAAGCAGTGTGTACTGAGGGCTGAGGGCTCTAATGAGAGAAAGGTGGCTGGAGGTATATGAACTTCAGGCTAGTGGTGGGACTAAAGATTAGCTGGCCACCCCAGGCCTGAACCCAGAGTGAGACTTCATGTAGAAACTGCCCATGCATTATAGGTTGTGTCCAAGGTCTGAAGGCCATTGGGTAGCCCTTGAGACAACAGGGTTGTTTTTCTAGTAGTGATGAAGGGTTGGCCTGAAGCATACATACCTTTGGTCAGTACCACATGGGCATGGAGACTGAGATTTTCTAGGTAGCCAGCACAGCACTGGTGTTAGTGTCTGACCACAGAGCACAAAGGAGATTTCCTCTCGAACCAGAAATAAATGTGAAAGCATCCGGACATCACTGCATCCTGTTTTAGGTAGGTTTTCAGAAACCAGACTGTCACTACCCCCAAGCCACTCAAGGACCTGAATGTAATGCCCTGGATCACATCCTAGCACAGAACATTTCTATGGAACAACCAGAGGTATGCTAGTATACTGGCTCTCTGAGGAAATTTAACAGCCCTGATTTGTCGTGCTTACCCGTTTCCAAGTTGTAAATAGCTCCTATGTTTGCAAAGAGACATTAAACAGGGAGTTGGGAATAAATGCACACATTTGGCTATGGAGAGCAGGTCAAGACAGATCCAGCACACCACTGGACTCTACATATCTCTAAGCCCCTAACAGGGGGGATTTCCCACAGAAATACCCCTATGTATACAGGATATTTATCTACTCGCCCCTTACCACCCAGAAGCTCCATCTTGCCAGACTATACTGGGTGGCCAGTTGGCATCCAGTGACCAAGTGTCTCCAACTTAGTAGTTGTCATGATAAGATAATGATTAGACAGCTTAAGGGGTTATCACATCCCTTAAACTGCTTGTTTAAAATGCATGCTATAGGGCCAGAGAGATGGTTCAGCAGTTAAGAGTGCTTAATGCTCTTCCAGAGGACTGGAGTTTGGTGCCCAGCACCCATGTGAAGTTCACGGCTACCTCTAACTCCAGTTCCAGGGGATCCTATTACCCTCTTCTGACCTCTTTGGGCACTCACACACTATGTATATATGTATGTATGTATGTATGTATGTATGTATGTATGTGTATGTATGTATGTATAGAGAGCGAGAGAATGAAAATAAATCTTAGAATAATAATAATAATAAAGCCATCCTATTGGCCCTCCCCCAGAGTTGTGGCAAGGAAATTGGAGCTGCCAGTCACATTTGAAGAAACCCTCCCCCACTGTTTACTCACCCAGTGACTTGGATGACTGAAAGTTCAAGGTCTAGTGACTTTTAACACGGTAAATTTATACCCATCTCTCACCACTGTGCTGCCAAACAACAGGACTGTTTCCCTTAAAGACCCACCGTGCAAAATCTGGTTCTAAATCCTATTGACTGAGAACATCTCATGCACCAGGTCTGTATTACCCCATCTCACCCTAACAACTTCTCTGTTATTACCAGCTCCATTTTACAGACAAGAAAACAGAGGCCGAGAGACAGCTCCTGGAGAGGCAGTGCCAGGATCTGGATCCAGGCAGCCTAACTCACTCCATAGCCTGTATTCTTTTTTTTTTTTTTTTTTTNATCAAATGCCCTGGAACTGGAGTTACAGATGGGCTTGAGCTGCTGTTGGGATTTTGGGAACTGAACCTGGGTCTTCTGCAAGAGCAGTAAATGCTCTTTTTTTTATTAATTTTTATTTATTTATGTATGTGTATGAATGTACTGTCTGCATGCAAGTCTGTGCACCCGTGTCATGCAATGCCACGGAGGTCAGAAGAGGGTCTCGGATTCCCCTGGAACTGGAGTTTGGACGGTTCTCGGCCGCCGTGTGGGTGCTGGGGATCGAACCCGGGTCCTCTGTAAGAGCGGTCGGCGCTCTTAACTGCTAGGCCATCTCTCCAGCCCCCCATAGCCTGTATTCTTAAGCATGCCACTGAGATGCTTCTGTAAAACAATGTTCCTCTGACAGTCTTTGGGTGGTAGCCTGGCTAATTCAGGCTGAAATTCAGTTCAGTTTCATGAGCTTAATTGAGTGTAAGACGCCGGCACTGCCTAAGGTGGTCTGATTTAATCCTACCAGTAACTTTGGGAGGAGGGTACAACTGCTGTATTCCAGAAGAAAGTAGACCCAGAGAGGTCAGTCCCATGGCTTGCCGGATGCAGCCAGCTAAGGACAGAGCAGGCATTTGTTGCTCCCTATTCTACTCCCAGCTGCCTAGCTGAATCTCCCCAACAGTCCCTTAGGCTAATGTAAGACAGCTTTGATTCTTGTGTACTCTTTTAAACATTTGAGGTTGTTTCTGGCAGTCTTCATTTTTGACTGTTAAACATCTGAGTCTGTAAATAAAACATAAGTGTACACATGGGGAAGACAGGCATATCCAGAGCCATCTTCAAATGCTGTGGAGAGTTGGCCGAAGGCAGCAATAAGAGGCAAAAGGCTGGGCACGTGTGGAGAAAGGGTGAGTTGTATCTGTGGGAATGGGAGGCTCCTGGAGGAAGTTGCACTAAAGCAAGCCCCTGTGGGACTTGTATGATCGCAGAGACTGTGAGGGAGGGCAAGGAGGGACGGCAGCCAGGGAGGGCTTAGTGGGAGTTGAACCAGTGCCCCGTGGCTCAGGGCCAGATCCCAGGGCTCGCCCAACCTTTTCTCCTCAGGCCATAAGTAGTCTGGTGCTTTGTGATCAAAGATGTAATTTTGTCTTCCAACTGATCGATCTTCTTTTCCATTACCTTAAAACAGCTTTCAAAATCTTCTCTGTCTATGGTTGCTCCCTCTCCCTGGGCCTCTATGCTTACAGCAGTGCTGAAGGTAGCCACTATAAGCACCATTAGAGTAGACCGTCAGGTTGAGCGACAGGCTGCAGCAGCTTGGGTGTGATAAGATGCTTGGGTGCTTGTTTTTGTTCTTTTAGAGCAGAGATGTGTTTCTACCCTTCTTGACCCTGGTCCAGCTGGAGAGCTGTGGCTTGCCTTGGGAATGCTTGATCCAGGGATAAGACTGGGGCCTATCCCACTGTTCGCTTTGCACGCTGATTCAGGGCCATTCTTTTCAGTGTCCTCTGGTTCTGCAGCATAGACGCATGCCTCTTCACATAGCCAAATGACACATTTACCCCTGAGCCCTAGCAACAACAGTGTTGTCTTGAAGGGTGCTTGCAGGGCTCGAAAGCCTTGACTAATGGCTCTCTGGGGGAGAGTCTTTGCCTTGCCAGTTATGGATAAACTACAGCTACAGCCTGCTTCTGCTTCTGCTTTCTGCTTAGAAACACTGGCAAGTGCCAGTGCATCAAGGGTCTCTCGCCACGGACCCTCTGCATAGGAATTGGCTTCGTGGTGCCCCGGGGCTCATCAGGATCATCTGGAACTGCCCATTGTTCCTGGATTTCAGTTTCCTAGATTCTGACAGAACATCTCTTCATCATGTCTCTACCTACAAACAGAATCCTGAAGTAGCCCTCCACCACTGAGCAGAGGTTGATTTATCTGAAATGACAGAGGGATTTTTTGGTTCATGTTTTCTTAACTTTGTGTATTGCTGGTCTCCATTGCATGTTTCGGATAGCTTTGGTAGCAACAGCTTGCTAGCCAAGACCTGTGTGGCATAGTGTCCCTGGAGAGGGCTCTTCTGTGCCCTTTCACATGTCAGCTGCCCTGTGTTCGTGAAGTATCCGCAGGCTTCATGGGCCCTACTTTCACCTCTCCTGCAGCCCGTCAATCTGTGGAATCTTTCAAGTTGCTTTGTGGGAACAAGAGTTACGTGCATCTCTTGTTGGACAGGTGGTGGATACGCCTGGCTCCAGAGAAGGCCCCTGGTGCCCTTCTCAACGGTGACAGAAGATGCAGTGAGAACTCCTTCTTTCCTAATCCTCCTAGTTTTGGCAGCACTATGACAGTCCTCAGCATGCCATGGGCTTGCCGCTTCCAGGCAGCTGACTGGACCTGAGCTCTCTCTCTGTGTGTCCTGTTTGTACCTAGAATAAGAGCCTCTTGGCACAAAAATCACAAGAAGCAAGATGATAGACCTCAAGGTCTCTGGTACACCTCAGAGCAGCTCTTTTTGTTTGGTTGGTTGTGAGACAGCTGTAGCCCCAGCTGGCTTGGAACTCACTCTGTAGACCAGGCTGGCCTTGAATTCACAGAGATCCACCAGCTTCTGCTTCACAAGTGCTGGGATTAAAGGCATGTGCCACCACACCTGGCTTAAAGACTGTTCTTAGCCGCCATGTGGGTGCTGAGAATCGAACCCGGGTCCTCTGAAAGAACAGTCGGCGCTCTTAACCTCTGAGCCATCTCTCTAGCCCCAGAGAGATTTTTAAGCAAAAAGTCTATACAAGTGTCAGAGAAAAGTCTTACTTCTGTTGCCTACAAGGAAATCCTTGATTCAGACATTCACTTAATACTGATGTTCCACAGAACTGTGCGATGTGGAGGTGACGATGCTCCTGAGCTCCGTCCAGGCTTCCTGAGCTCATATTGCAGCCCTCAGAGACCAACTTTCTTGCTATTGGTTGTTTCTTTTAGTTCAGTTTTAAGATTTTTGATTGGTTGGTTTACTTTATAGCTGTATCTCACTTTTACCACCTCAAATACAGCAGTGAAACAGGTAGAGACCTAGCTAAATTCACCTCAGAACCACAAGGCTTAAATGATCCAATGTTTCCTGTGATGGTCAGAACTGATACTGAAACTAAACAGGTGGATAGCCCTAACAGCTCCTGCCTCGAGGGAGCCACTCCAATTTTGCTTCATTTGCCTTTTCTAGAGATTTCCTGTGCAGCAACAGACATGCCCTTCTCTCCTCCCCTTTTCTTTCTCACTCATCTTTTCCTAGACATTTTGGACCAGCCAGCATCACTGAAGGAACTCAAAGCACCAGTTAGTCCACCCTCCAGTCACAGTCAGAAGAGTCAAGTGTCCTACATGACAAGACATGAAAGCAGAGGTTTCTATTGATTTCCCCATGACCCACTTAAGGTGTTCTAATAGCACATTCATGTTCAGCTTGAAAATACTCTTTGACCATGTCTTGGTATATTTTCTGCTGTTATAATACAATATCACGGACTGGGTGATTTATAAAGTAATTTATTTCTTACAGTTCTGGAGGCTGGGAAGTCCAAGGTCAAGGACCCCACATCTTGTAAGGGTCTTCTTCCTGGGCCATGCCATGGTAAAAGGTGGAAGGGGAACAGAGCACCTGCAGGAATGGGGTGGGCAGGGAAGGAGAGGAGGAGGGAAGGGGTGGGATTTACCCTTTCATCAAGAACTTACTTCTGCAATAACTAGCCCACTCCTATGGTAACAGCATTAATCCTATGCCCTGATAAACCAATCAACCCTTAATGGGCCCACACTGCTGTGTTGAAGATTGAGTTTGCAGCACATGTGTCTGGAGGGGTTACAGTCAAAGCACAGTAATTCATCATATCTGAGAGGGAAAAACATGGGGTCACTACTTCCTGGTTCCTAAACCTACTGCCCGGTTCCTTAGAATAGGATTCCTCTCTCTACTTCACAGAGCTCTCGTGTGGTGGGATGAGAGTGAGGAGTAAAACAGGGAAGGTGTCTGTGGTGGTTTGAATGAGTGTCCCCCACAGGCTTTAAGTATTCAGACATTTTGTCTCCAGTTGGCACAGTTCTTGGAGGTCTTAGAAGGTGTGGCTGTGCTGGAGGAAGTACGTCATTGGGGGCCAGCTTAGTGAGTTTAACAAGCCTTGCGGTCTCCAGCCTCTCCCTCTCTCTGTTTCCTGTGCTCATTGCGAGATATGACCCTCGGCTTGCTGCTCCAGCCCTGGCCACCATGCCTCCCGCCACAATGGACTCTGATTCCCTGGAACTGTCAATCGTAAGCTCAAATAAACTTCCTTTTATAAGTTCCCTTGCTCATGGTGGTTTTATCACAGCAACAGAAAAGTGACTAATACAGCATCCAGACTACGCCAGAAGACCCAGCCTGAGCTCAAGAAGCACCCCAGATGGAGATGGGAGAAGTCTCCCAGAACTTGCTAGAAACTGGCCTCAGAGAGACACATTCTTAATGTTCTCTGGCCATTGGGAATTAGACTAACACACACACACACACACACACACACACACACACACACATACACAATCAAAGGTCTACAGAGCAAGAGTTGAGAAAAATGCCTAAGGAGGTCTTAGTGGTATTAGAAGTATATATCCCAATTGTAGACCCCAGGTTAAAGAAAATGCAAGCATGAACATTTAAATGAAGCAGGAGGTAGCAGAGAGGCTTGGTGCTGATTCATGACCCATTGCCAGTTCAAAGCATTCAGAGGCCCCTCTACACTTCATTTCTCGAAGTACCCACAGCAGGAAGGGCAGACTAAAGGGACTAGAATGTCTGTTAATAAATTCATGCTTCTTTCTCCTCTGGCTGAGTCAGAGTGGACTATGCAGTTTTCACTGACTGTCCCTGAGCAGAAAATGCTGTACTTATCCTTGACCTTCACACAGAATGTGGATCAACTTGATACAGAGGAAATGGTGTTGGGGTTGTCCTGTACATACAGCTGAACTCTAAGCCCAAGAAGCCCTTGCTTTTAAAGAGTCTTTTTTTTTTTTTTTTCTGTATGTGTATGAATGTACTGTCTGCATGCAAGTTTGTGCACCCATATCATGCAATGCCGCGGAGGTCAGAAGAGGGTGTCGGATTCCCCTGGAACTGGAGTTCTCCTGGAATTGGAGTTTCAGACGGTTCTCAGCCGCCATGTGGGTGCTGGGGATCGAACCCGGGTCCTCTGTAAGAGCGGTCGGCGCTCTTAACCGCTAGGCCATCTCTCCAGCCCAAGCCCTTGCTTTTAAGAGTAGTCTTGGCCAGGACACCTCGGCAACCTGCATGGTAGCTTCATATGCCTCCTCTGTGCTGAGGGCCAGAGGGGAGACTGTTAGGCCAGGAGTTTCCAGCACCCCTGGCCAAGATGATGGACAAGGGTGGGTAGAAATGGACAGGGAGAAGCCTGGGCAGCCCTCCAACTTCTCAGGAGAGTCAGGGCTGGCTTTGCATCTACAGGAACATTTTTAGAGACAAATTGTTGGTCCTGTTGCCTAGGTGAGGCATAGGCAAGAGGAGCCCTTTGCAAAATTACTCCTCTGCCAGGCTGGGCTCAGGCTAGAACATCACACCCTGAGCTAAACCTGGCCATGTGCTAGCTCAGGATCACACAGGTCAGAGTGGAGACAGGAAGGGTGGGAGAAGTCTAGATAATCCATGCCTTGGGTCACACCTGGTCTTGATGTAAAGAGCAGCTCGAGTCAGCACATAGAAAGTGAACTAGCCAAGCCCACCTCATGCTTAGCCCTGAGGAGGCCTTGAAGGGCCCTGTGGGGGGCTAAGTGGAAGAAGCAGAGGTGGTTGCTAGTTCTGGAAGGAGCCAGCATTTGTGCCCTTGGTATGGTGAGATGAGCACAAGCTACTGTCACTAATGTTACCCACCTGGAATTTGCCTCCTTCCATTCACAGTGCACTTGTCTTCCAAGGAGTGAATTCCAAGAAGGAATAAATTAATATAATTATTGACCTCATAATATAGATAACAACATGGATATTAGGGCAATTTATTATCATTTACTACTTTCTCCTTTGAGAGAAAAGATGAAGGAATATGGGAAATAAATCAACTTCTTGGGAACTTTGACCTCGTAATGTTGATTAAGCAGCTACCATGTGCCAGACTGTTTAGCTGTGAGGATATCAAGAGCAATAAGTCACAGCTCCGAAAACATGACATCTTTTAGCCAAAGAAAAGAAAAGAAAATCCCCAATTCAGGTGATATGTATATGTATGTGTGTATGTATATATTTATGTATATGTGTATATGTGTGTGTCTATATATATTGAAGCCATACAAGTTGTGGAGAACAACAACAACAAAAGAACTGGGGAAAAAAACAACTGAAACAGTGAAGTTCTCCCCAAAACAATAAATCTCTGCTTTGAAAAAAAACTCTGGAAAGACTCAGAAAAAGATGCAAGACATGTATGGCAGAGTGCATGAACTCAGGTGGGGTGCAGGGCATGGGAAGGGAAATGACTCTAAATTGGATGAGAAATGATGTATGATGTATGAAAAAGCTTAATAATAAAAAATTATTGTTGAGGAAAAAAAGCCATAGCTCCTGTCTTCCAGAAGACCCTGGTATGGCGAGAATTGGAAGCAGAAGCCAGTTCCTCCACATACCCTTAGGAAGTCCCATTCTCTCTGAGTGGGGGTATGCCGGGAGGAAAAAGGAGGAAGTTTCCTTGGGGAGGGACCAGGTGAGTTCTAGAGAAAAGAAGGAGGCCCTAGAAACATGTTATTCTCCATGTCCTCATTGTGTACTGGCTCCTTCTCAAATATGTCATTCAGTTCCAGAGGAAGGAGAAGAAGCTTTGAGCAGAATTTTATGCCCAACAATAGAATCAGGACTTGAACCCAGGGCTGACAACTCCAGGACCCAGCAAGCAATCAGGCACTGTGTTTTTAAGGTCTGAGGAAGCCTCCTTGGGTTCAGCACTGTCCTTGGCCTACACACACCCTGAATGCCTGTCTCAAAAAAGGTCCTTCTGAGGAAAGAGATTAGGCCATCTCCTTTGACCTTAATTTGGGACTGGGGACCCAAAGAGGGCATTCATTCAGCCTTATAAAGGCTTCCCACCTGCTCTCTGTTTTCCAGCACCTGCCAGCCAAGGAGATGCTACCCAGCCCCAGGGAAGAGAGGCTAAGGACTAAGGTAGCCTTTGGCTTGCAGGAGAGAAGGGTCTGGCTCCTGCCTGTACTGCACTCCCTGTTCCCTGGCTCTACAGGCCCTGCTCTCCAGTCCCGTTTCAGGCTCCCTTTCTAGATCAGACTAGTTTTGAAGCTTAACAGCCTTTGGTTTTCAGAGTTGTGAGAAATCACCACCACCTTTTCTCAGGGGGTGCCAGAGAGGGGCTCAGCACTCTCCTGGGAAACAGTCAATTGAAGACTCCGGTTTGTTTTGCTGTATGAATTTGCTGTATGTAAGGGGATTTTGGAGTTCGCTAACAAACAATATCCCTATCAGAGCAAAGTAGAAACTCTTTGTATCTCTTCCAGCTTTTCTTGTGGCATCAACTATTAAAATGCATCTGAAGCCAGGCATGGTGGTGCACGCCTTTAATCCTAGCACTTGGGAGGCAGAGGCAGGCGGATCTTTGTGAGTTCAAGGCCAGCCTGGTCTACAGAGTGATTTCCAGGACAGCTGGGGCTACAGGGAGACCCTGTCTCGAAAAAGACCAAAAAACAAATAATAATAAAAATAAAATGCATCTGAAAATTCTACTAGTAAAAAGAAAAAATATTAATAAAAACTATGTAAAGAGCTAATGAAAACTAATAGAGGAAAGGAAGGCTCTGAAGACCAGCCTTTCGGTGTCCTGGTTAGAATCTGCTGGGAGTCAAGCAAATGTGTCCTTGAACCACACTGGCTGCTCTTCCAAATAATTTGGCCTGAGTTCATTTAGATGGAAGCCCACAAATCAGAATCACTGCCAGCCACTAGCATGGCTTCTTAATAGTTTTCCAAGGAAATCCAGTGACACTGGCCCTCTGACCATTGTGACACTCTTGTCACATGCCTGAGTTTTACCAGAGATCCATGAGTACAGTTGTTGTCTGGTATGAGAAGTAAACTTTTTAAATATATTTACTTTTTAAAATTTTATGTGTATGAGTGTTTTGCCTGCATGAAAGCAATCAATACTCATGGAGGACAGAAGAGGGCATTGGATCTCCTGTATGAGATGTAACTAGAGTTACATACCGTTGTTGGCTGCCATGTGGGTCCTGAGAACCAAACCTGGGTCCTCTGGAAGAGCAGCCAGTGCTCTTAACTACTGAGCCATCTTTCCAGCCCTGAGAAGTGAACTTTTTTAATGATTTTTTAATTTATTTTTTATGTGTATGAATGTATTGTCTGCATGTAGGTTTGTGCACCCGTGTCATGCAATGCCGCGGAGGTCAGAAGAGGGTCTCGGATTCCCCTGGAACTGGAGTTCTCCTGGAATTGGAGTTACAGATGGTTCTCAGCTGCCATGTGGGTGCTGGGGATCGAACCCAGGTCGTCTGTAAGAGCGGTCGGCGCTCCTAACCGCTAGGCCATCTCACCAGCCCGAGAAGTGAACTTTTTACGTTGGAGCTCACATCTACCTTCTGGCAAGAGCTTGATGTGTTGAAATTAACATAAATGCCATCTCATTTGTTTTCATTACAATATTTTGGGGGTAAGTTTAAAAGGAAAATGTGTTTAAATGTTTTTAAAATTATTATTTTCCATATGCTATAGCACCTATAGCACCATATATAGCATGTGTCATCTCAGCATTTTGTAATTCCTATAGCAACCTGATGTGTTTTCACAACCCTGGAAATGACATTCTATTTCCTTGGGCCTTATTATTTCTTCCATAAAGCTAAAGTTCAAGGTTGTCTGTTTTGCTGTCTTCTTTCTCCCACTGTGGGATTTTTCTCTCCAGAGCACAGGTAGCATCGATTGCTGATAAGCTGTCTGGCTGCCTTCAAAGCATTCTGCTCCTGGCAGCTGTCTGTGCGTCCTGAGCTTCGCATGGGATCCCCATTGCAAAGGAAGGAGTCCACACTTTCTCACTTATTCCTGGGTTTTTCATCTTTCTAACTTTCTCCAGTTGTTGCTTTATAATGTCAGAGGCCTGAGCTTTGGAAAGTGTCCAGGGGCGAATTCAAAAGCGCGCAGCATCTAGTCCAATTTTGAATTCACAAAAACAGTTGTTTTCCTGTCTCGGCAACAAATAGTGAATTGGAGATGTCGCCTGCCCTTTCCTTGACTGCAACCATTTTCAACAAGAGAATATTGGATATAAACTATACACACACAACTTTACTTGGCAAAAGAATTCTCCTTAGAAAGCTGTTTATCTTGAATAAAATGCTGCTCCCATTCTGCCAATTTCTTTTTTAGTATCAATTTTAGAAATAGTTTGTCAGCTGTACTGGGAAATCAGAGTTATTACTTCAGTTTCATAGAAACCATTCTCTTGTCCCAAACTTTGCATTTCTTTATGTCACCACTGAGCTTCATCCCTACCCTCCCTCTACCATCTTAGATGGAGGAGGTTCAAGACAATTCGAGCCAGACAGGAAGTGAGGAACGTGTTTACCTGGCTGTGTTGTGAAGAAGTTCTTGGCTTAATAATTGATGCCCTAAACATGACCTTATATTAGTATGATACTTTCTTCCAGAGTTCACAGAAGCCTGTCTACATCCCTGTCAGGTGTGATGAGTAGAATGGTCTCTGTGTTGTAGCTGGAGATACTGAGCCAGGGCAGAGTGGTACCTGGAGAGGCTAGTAAATGTTTTTACAACCAGCTCTCTAGGGAATGCTGGAGAGTATGGCATGTAGTAGATGCTGGTTTCCACGGTATAAATATGACAGTCCCGCCAGGTGTGGTGGCGCACGCCTTTAATCCTAGCACTCAGGAGGCAGAGGCAGGTGGATCTTTGTGAGTTCAAGGCCAGCCTGGTCTACATAGTGAGTTCTAGGACAGCTGGGGCTACAGGCAGACCCTGCCTCGAAAAGACCATAAATAAATAAATAAATAAATAAATAAATAAATAAATAGTCCCCTTTTATCCAGTGTTTTGCTTTCCATGGTTTCATTAATCTGTGGTCAGCCATTGTCCAAAAATATTAAATGGGAAATTCCAGAAATAGTGGTTCATAAGTTTTAAAGTGAACACCATTCTGAGTAGCATGATGAAAAATGCTGTCCCATCCAGGATGTGAGTCATCTTCACCCCAGAAGATCCACTCTGAATACACTACCCACTCAGTCTTAGGAGCCTTAGTGTACTCTGTTAGTTGTTCACCCATTCCTTCTGTTTTAGTCTGCTTCTTTGCTATGACAGACTACCAGAAACTGGATGATCTGTAAAGGGAAATTTATTTTGGCTCACATTTCTAAAGACTGGAAGTCCTCAGTCAGGCAGCTGCATTTGATGTGCGCCTTGTGCTGCATGTAATATGGTAGAAATGCAGAAGAGCAAGCAGTTGTGCATTGAGGAGGGAAAGCACAAAGGGCAGGCTCACCTTCTAATAACCTACTTTTGCTAGAAGGATGCCACTCGCTCCCATGAGAAAGGCATTCTTCACTCTTAGAGACCTAACTACCTATGAAAGACCCACCTCACCCCCAATATTCCCATAAAAGCAGTGGAATTCCGGTGTGGATCTTAGAGAGGACAAACCGTATTCACACCGTACTGCCTTCCAAGTTAACTTCTCCTGAAAAACAGGGTCTTGCGCTGTTACCAAAGAAGCAGCACTTTGCTGAGCAAAGAACACTGGCTTTGGAGCCTGCAGCCTGTAATCTCACCCTACTCTATAAATCACTGCCTCCACATCTTTTGCTTTTACCTTCATTCCTTGCTTGGGAAGCAGAGGTGCTGACTTCACAGGTTAACCATGAAGGGGATAACTGAGATAATGTTCTCACATCAGGTCCATGGTAAAGAATTTCATCCTTCACTTTTGCCCATCTGTGGTCAGTGTTGCACTGGTAAGTGTTTAACAACAAGCTTTTTGAAAGCAAAAGCCTAGATCAGACCATTTGCCTATTCCCATGGTTTACATAGTCCCCCAGGACTGAGTTCCAGCTATCTCAGTGACAACCCTGAACAACTGAACTCAGAAGAGACATGCATGCTTGGCTCTACACACTGTGCAAGCCCACATCAGCACTGTTTTTAATTGTGCACTGAATGCTTTACTTAGGTATAAATTAAGAGAGAGAGAATGTTGAGTAACTAGTATTGTGCCAGGCCTATTCGTTTTCTACTCTCTCTGTCTCCTCTCCTTCATCCTTGGCCCTTATTAATCTGATTGAACAGTGCACTGACCCTTGACAACTAGCAATGTGAGGTGTGGGTCTTCTGGGTTCCAAGTGCCCTGACCTTACTCTGCATCTTCCAGGCATCCCACATCCCAGACCCCAGGCAGCTTGTAGAGGAGACCTTAAGGTCAGCTTGCTGAAGCATAAGCAAACAGGCAAGTCCCCTCACTCTCTAGCTCTCCATAGGAGACATGTTTTAAGTACAGCAATACAAGACTGAAAGAGCCCTCGAGGGAATCCAAGAGAAGTCCAGTCATTGAAAGTCCAAAGGAGAATACACGCTCAGGAGACCACAGCCTAGCACTAGCCAAACTATCGTTTTCAACAGTGACCGAGGGGGAGTGTGTGTGTGTGTGTGTGTGTGTGTGTGTGTGTCCATCCATCCACAGGAGTGAAGAGATGGGTGGTGGTTGGCTCTGCAGATCACTGAGGATATTGAAAAATGGGGTATCAGGGCTGGAGAGATAGTCTAGCGGTTAAGAGCACCGACTGCTCTTGCAGAGGACCCGGGTTCGATCCCTAGCACCCACATGGCGGCTAAGAACCATCTGTAACTCTAATTCCAGGAGAACTCCAGTTCCAGGGGAATCCGAGACCCTCTTCTGACCTCTGCGGCATTGCACGACACAGGTGCACAAACCTACATGCAGACAGTACATTCATACACGTACAAAAATAAATAAAATTTTAAAAAATGGGGTATCAAATGGTGATCATGAAATGTGACAACACAATCACAGAGACACATTCCCCATACCTTATATGTCTGCTCTCAGCTTCTCAGTACCTGGCACAGTTTCTAGCTCAAGAAAGATGGTCAAGACATTTTCGATCGTGCTTGATCTAGGAAGGTTTTTAATTTTTTTTATTTTTGGTCTTTTTGAGACAGGGTCTTCCTATATTCCCAGCTGGCTTGGAACTCACTATGTAGTCCAGGCTGGCCTTGAACTCACAGAGATCTACCTGCCTCTACCTCCCAAGTGCTGGGATTAAAGGCGTGCACCACCATGCCCAGCCAGGTTTTTAATATTTTTAATTAACAAAATTCTGTTATTCCTCTATAGCTTGGCCTATTGCAGAAGGGTACAAGGCCACTCATCGGTTTTCATTCAATAAATAGGCCTTAGCCCTTATGAACATGTTTCTGGGTAGAAAACCTGTCTTTGGAAGAGATGTTTGCTAGGCGTTGTGGCACACGCCTTTAATCCTAGCACTCGGGACACAGAGGCAGGCGGATCTTTGTGAGTTCAAGGCCAGTCTGGTCTATAGAGTGAGTTCCAGGACAGCTGGGGCTACAAGGAGACCCTGTCTCAAAAAGACCAAAAAAAAAAAAGAAAAAGAAAGAGATGCAAAGAGTTCTAGGCAATGGCTTCCTGAGTTAATAATTGCCAATAATTGTAGCAGCAGTGTGCAGTGGCAGGGAATTGGGGGTCTGTGATTGGTTCTGGGAGCTGACTTCATTTTGCTTATACAAGCGAGTTATGGGGCTGGAGAGATGGCCTAGCGTTTAAGAGCACCCACTGCTCTTGCAGAAGACCCGGGTTCGATCCCCAGCACCCACGTGGCGGCTGAGAACCGTCTTTAACTCCAGTTCCAGGGGAATCCGACACCCTCTTTTGACCTCTGAGGCATTGCACGACACTGGTGCACAAACCTACATGCAGACAGTACATTCATACACATAAAAAATAAATAAAATTAAAAAATAAAGAAAAGCGAGCTGTAGCAGACAATAAAACAAATTCTCGGTTACCATCATTAAAAAAATAATAATCTCTGTGAGTTCAAGGCTGGCCTGGTCTACAGAGCGAGTTCCAGGACAGCTGGGGCTACAGGGAGACCCTGTCTCAAAAAGACCAATAATAATAATAATAATAATAATAATAATTGTCAATAATTTTAAAAAATTTTCACCAGACATGGTGGCACATGCCTTTAATCTCAGCACTCGGGAGGCAGAGGCAAGCTGATCTCTGTGAGTTCAAGGCCAGCCTGGTCTATAGGGAGTTCCAGGACAGCTGGGGCTGAAGGGAGACCCTGTCTCAAAAAGACCAAAAAGTATATAAATATATTTTCCCTTGGGGTTAGGGAGATACTCTGTAAAGTACTTGCCATGCAAGCATAAAGACCTGAATTTAATCCCCAGAACCCACATAAAAAGCCAGGCATGATAGATCATGTTTGTAATCCGAACACAGGCAAATCCCTAGCGCTTGCTAGATAGCCAGCCTAGCATACATGGCAAGTTGCAGGCCAGTGAGAGACTTAAAAAAAAAGTAGGGGACTGGAGAGATGGCTTAGCAGTTAAGAACGCTGATTGCTCTTGCAGAGGACCCAGGTTCAATTCCTAG
Organism: Rhizomys pruinosus; assembly: GCA_009823505.1. Taxonomy (NCBI): domain Eukaryota; kingdom Metazoa; phylum Chordata; class Mammalia; order Rodentia; family Spalacidae; genus Rhizomys; species Rhizomys pruinosus. Next base: position 463,360 of record VZQC01000749.1, on the reverse strand, counting down.
CACCCACATGGTGGCCAAGAACAGTCTTAAACTCCAGTTCCAGGGGAATCTGACACCCTCTTCTGACCTCCGTGGCATTGCACAACATGGGTGCACAAACCTACATGCAGACATTCATGTACATTCATACACATAAAAAATAAATAAAATTTTAAAAAAGTGGATGGTACCTGAGAAATGGCAAGGAGGTTGACCTCTGGCCTCCACATGCATGCAGATTGCAGATGTATGTATACCCACACAAGACACACACAGACACACACACACACAATTTCTTCTAGCCTTTCTGTATTTTTCAAATGTATTCTCAAAGAGCTGGGGCCTTTTATTATTAAAATGATAATATGTGCTATAAAAATTAAAACACAAAAGTGAAACAAGTGATGTCAGCAGCTAACACCCAGGAAGTGATGTGTCTCTGTGTGAGGCTCTGACCTGAGGATCCCACCTGGCCACAGGAGTTCTTAGCTCAGGCACAGACCTGCATCCCACTCTTCCAGCCTCTCCTTCCAAGGCGCCCCTTCCTGGATGCTGACTAATAATGCTTCCGTGTGGGGCTGGAGAGATGGCCTAGCAGTTAAGAGCACCAACTGCTCATGCAGAGGACCCAGGTTCGATCCCCAGCACCCACATGGCGGCTGAGAACCATCTGTAACTCCAATTCCAGGAGAACTCCAGTTCCAGGGGAATCCGACACCCTCTTCTGATCTCCGCAGCATTGCACGACATGGGTGCACAGACCTACATGCAGACAGTACATTCATACACATACAAAAATAAATAAAAAATTTTTTAAATAAAAAAAAAATGCTTCTGTCTGAAGGCAGAGGTATGTAAAGATCTCTTAGTCAAAAGTAGAAGTGAGAAGAAAGCAGAGTAAATAGCAGATGACAGCCACCTGGTGGGACCCACAAGTTAGAGATTCACTTGGGCTTTCATCCCTGAACCCTGCTATGGAAGTCCTCTGACAGTCACTGGCCTCCTCCATGGGGAGTGAGGGTGTCTACTCACCATGGGCTAACTGTGACAGCTCCATGGCATTAGAAGCAGCAGGGCTCTTTGGGAACGGGGTGCAGAACACAGCCTTGCTGTAAGGCAACCCTTGGGCTATTCATCCTTTGAGTTATTGAGTTATTGGCTCACTACTTACTAAGGAGCTCAACTTACCTTAATGACTTGTAGTTTAAGGGAGCTACCATGTTTGTGTGGTTCTCATTAAATATACAGACGGAGGAGTCTGTTATGAGGCCCAGGGATCGGTATAGCAGAGGCACCTTTCATACATACAATGTCATTGATCCATCGACCCTGTAGAGCTATGCTGCTCTGGTCTCAGAGCCCAAAAGACTCACCTGGAGCCAGTCAATGAAGAAGAGGGTGGTGGTGCCCTCCAGGGCCACTTAGTGGTACATGAGGAAATGTCCACCTGCCACTTAGTGGTACATGAGGAAATGTAACCACAGATTTCCTCAGAAGTGACCTTTATTGGTATGGCAGATTTACCGACATATAATACAAATGCCATATTGCTCTCCTGGATAAAATGTACAATCCAGTGGTTTCAATGTATTGAGGTATCACCACCAGCAATCCTAAAACATTTCCACTGCCCCCCCCAATAAACCCTTTACTCTCTGACCACCCCCCAAACCCAAGGAAAGCACTTACCCATGTTTTCTCTATAGATTTACCTATTCTGGACATTATGTATAACTGGAAATAATACCTTTTGTGGGGGGCTCTTTGCCTTTGATGTGGTGTTTCTGGGGCCCAGCCACTGTAGCCTGTGCTGATACTTTGTTGCTCTGTTGTAAGCAGACAGTATCCTGTATTCTCTTTATCTGTTCATCATGTGATGGGCGTTTGGGTTTCCCTTGCTGGGTTTCATGAAGGATGCTGCTGTGAGCACTCATGTTCAGTCTTGTATGGCCCCAGGCATTCATGTCCCGGGCGGAGACCCATCACTGACCTTTTCGCAGCAGCCTTCTGATGGCTTTACTCCTCTGCTTCTCATTGTTCTTAAAATCAAGTTTAAAATCTTAACCTTGGTCTACACAGCTATAGCTTCCAGGCCTTGCCTGCCTTTCCCACTGCTCATCCATGTTCTATTCCAACCAAGAAAAAGAGAGGCTCCTCCAAGACACAAAACCTCCTTTCTTAGCTTAAACTTTGAGCCATCCCCATTCACTAGAGGAGTTTCTCTAACCCCTCATGCTAAGGCCCCAGCTGACCCGTCCTCTTGCTCACTTCGGGCACCTCAGAATAGGCTAGGCCTACCTCCTAGGTGTGCCATGGACTTTACTATTGCATCCATTGTCACCATGCCACCAGTGACTTCCATTGTGTTTGTCCATTTCATGCCCCTCCTTCTGCCAGGAGACCAGTGACCTCATTCATATTCCCTGGTTTTCCCTGGTATCTACCTTAGAGCCCGGCATACTTGGGCATCCAATGATTTTACCAAATGAACAATAATGGAAACAAATAATGATGGTGGCAAACAAAGATCCCTTTGCCCTTAGCCTCTCCCTCAGGTGAGGCTAAGATGACTTCTGCCACTCCAGCCCTGTTCTCCCCCTGGTCACATGGGGAGGCATTGCAGAAACAGGTGAGGGTGAGACCATCAGTCCTAAAGTAAAGGCTCAGCTGTGATTCTGTCCTAGCCTGGAGGAGCCTCAGTACCACTGACCAAATCAGTAACTGCCATAGTCAGCTTCCAGGGTGAAATGAGGAGGGGCTCCTGCAGGCCATTGCTTCTCTGGGAATTGAATGGCTGTGTGTTGACAAACTGCCTTCCCTTTTGTAAAGATGATTGACCTCTCATGTGTCTCCTGTGAAAAACTGTCCTTGAAGAAATTCCAAGAGGAAACCGTATACCTTCTGAGACTTATTTGCTTTTTCAAAAACCCTGTTTTCATTTCCCCCACAGATATGCACTTATTTGGCCATTATCCAGCACATGATGACTTCTATCTCGTAGTGTGCAGTGCCTGTAATCAGGTCGTCAAGCCACAGGTTTTCCAGTCGCACTGCGGTAAGTGGACTCCTGCACCCCGTGGATGCACGGGCAGCCACTGCTACAGGGACAGTCATCCCTGCCCCTGGGCTCCCAGCAGGGTGGCCTTATGTCTGTCTTAGCCCAAGGCTGTGGGTACCCTGGCCTGGGGCTGCTGCCTCTGCACATGGAGGAACAGGTTTAGGAACTCAGTCCTACTGAAATGTTCCCTCCTATCAAAGTCCAGAAGAGAAAACCTGCAGCTTGTCTTGGTAGACGGGACTAACTAAGCCTGAAGCATTGCCCACTTTGGCAGTGGTCTCAGCAGGTAGCCAAGAGTTGGGGAGAGCGGGGACTTGAGGAAGCACTCCCACAACCTGGCATTTCCTCCCCATGAAAGAGGTTATGAAAGAGGCTCCCCAGATTTTCCAAAAGCAAAGGCAGCCTTGTGTGTGTCATTGGACACAGCCCCTAGAAAATGGATGTAGGTAAAAGTCTCAGTTCTGCTTGTCCTTTCAAGAATGCCCCCCTTATTTTAAAAACCCAGGTGTATTTGGGAACTCACCTTGACGACCTGGGTATAAGAAATTCCTTCACTCCATGTACTCATTCAGTACAGGAAAAAATTCATGTGGTTGCTCCCCTCAGGGACGAATAAACACCTCTCTGACCTTAGACAAGAAATCATTTAATCTCTCTGAGTGGAAGTTTCCTTATCATCACTGGGGAGTTGGACCAGGTGATTTCCAAAGCTATCTTGTGTTGTGAGTCCAGGACAGTATTTTCCAGGCTTATTTAAGCCATAATCCCTTATGGTAAACAGAAATTCTGAATGCCCTACCTTGTTGCTGTTCCAAAGCATATTCAACATTATATTTGGAAAAAAAGCAATTATAATGTTGAATACTTTTGTAAACTACACGTCGCACTGTACTCTGACTTCCCCTACCCCTTTTACTATCACCGTGCATAATAAGTAGTCATAAAACAAAAGAAGTAAGTATATTGGGGACAATAGAACAGCTGTGTATTGTAAATATTGTCTGTGGACAAGCTATATGTATATATGATATCTATATATAACTATATATAGATATATAAAAGCTGTGTACCAACTGTAGGTATATTTTTTGCTTATAATGTGTAGGCAGAGAATCCAACTTCAGGGAATACTTTTTTTAGTTAGTCCAAGACTTTTTTCTTAATTTGTTTATTTTATTTTATTTTATTTTATTTTATTTTTTGGCTTTTTTGAGACAGGGTCTCCCTGTAGCCCCAGCTGTCCTGGAACTCACTCTGTAGACCAGGCTGGCCTTGAACTCCCAAAGATCCACCTGCCTCTGCCTCCCAAGTGCTAGGATTAAAGGCGTGCACCACCGCGCCTGGCTGTTAATTATTTTTTATGTGTATGAGTGTACTGTCTGCATGTAGGTTGGTGTACCCATGTCGTGCAGTGCCGCAGAGGTCAGAAGAGGGCATTGGATTCCCCAGGAACTGGAGTTAAAGACGGTTCTTAGCCACCATGTGGGTGCTGGGAATGGAACCTGGGTCCTCTGCAAGAGCAGTTGTTGCTCTTAACTGCTGAGCCATCTCTCCAGCCCCAATTAGTCCAAGACTTTGTAAGAAGAGAAAAGGCTCTGAAAAGTGATGTACAAGGAGCACTGATGAGATGCAGTGCTCGATCACCTTGTGCTGTCTGGTTTCTTTGTCTCCTCCATGAGGAGGTGACTTCTGCGTGTGCATCCATGCTAACATGTCTGTGTCTGGCAGCATGAGCATAAATTCAGTAAGCAAGCACTGAGCACAAGTTGATCCTGTGCAGTGCTCTGTAGCAAATGGCCCTCTTCTGCCTGGAAACTGTCAGAGGCCCAGCCATGGTAGGCAACAGGTAGACCATCAAAAGTGGCAAGAAGGTCCTACCCAGCTGTTGCTCAGTGAAGGGGATGTGTGATACTGCATCTGTGTGTGTGGTGAGCATGCAGACTTCAGCTCACCCCGGGTGCCCATGCTCAGTCATTCACAGGGCTATATCACTGTGTACTGCAGTGAACCAAGTCAAAGTCACGCCCTGGTGAGACTCAGGTTCAGTTGCAAGCCATTAAAACCTTCATTGAGAATTTAATGTGCCAGCAGTCTTTAATGGAAGGATCCAGAAAGGGATGGGAACCCCACTGCCCTGCAGAATCTTCCCTCGGGGCCAGGGTCGCTCTCGCCAGCAGAGAAGCCACCAGGCTTGAAGTGGCTGATCCACAGGCCTCCCTGAACCCTCAGGCTTTCAGTGCTGGGGCCAGGTCTCAACCTGGGAGGAACACTGATGGCCTGGTGGCCACCTTCTCTAAGCAGAGACTGAAAATTAGCTTGGGCCTTTGGGGTTGCTGACCTCATCATTGAAGGTCAATCTTCACTGAGCTTGCTGAGCCAGCTGACCAACAGCCAGAGGGTCATAACCACAGCTCAGCAATTGAGGCCTAGAAGTGTTGCTCACCTTCCACATGTGTGTTTCAATAATACAGAACCCTCATTTATTAGGCCCCAGAGAGAATGCAAGGTGCCATTCAGAACTATGACAACTCTTTAGCGGAGATGGGGTTTTTTAGCTCCCCTAAGAATTCTTCCTATAATTTCACTATTGTCCTACTCAGCTCAGGCTGCTACCACAAAGTATCCTAGGATGGGTTGCTTATAAACAACAGAGATTGATTTCTCCCAGTTCAGGAGGCTGGCGTCCGAGACCGGCATGGTGAGATTTGTCTAGATTGCAGCCAGCTTCTTACTGTATTCTTTCTGGCAGGGAGAGGGCTCCCCGGGGTCTCTATTAGACCGGCTCTACTTCCCAACGCCACCGCGTTAGGTGTTCAGATTTCAGGATTTCAGTGTAGGACTTTGCGGAGGTAGAGACAGGCATTCAGTCTATAGAGTAGTCTTGGGCTGGGGTTGTAACTCAGCTGTAGAGCACTTCCCTAGCATGCCTGAGACCCTGGGTTTCATTTCCAGAGCTACCAAAACAAACATAGCACAACAGTATTTCTTTCTCTTCTTCCTCCTCCTCCTCTCCTTCTTCTTGTTTTACCTTGTATGATGAGCCGCACTGCTTTCAATAAGTTAATAAGAGTGCCATTGTGCAAAGTGCCAGGCACTGTGCCAGGTTCTTTGCATATCTTTGAAAGAGTGATCCTTTCAGCAGCCCTATGAAGTGGGTGTGAATGTTACACCATTTTGGAGTTAAGGAAGCTAGGGCTTAAGAGTTTGGGTGCTTGTCCAAGGTCTCCAGGCAGGACAGATGAGAGCCTGGCTCTGAATGTGGAAGCTGCTCAGAGGCAGGAAGTACCTGCGTGCCCTGGTCCTGGCTGCCTTTCTGAGTGAAGCCCCACCCAGACTGTAGATACAGCTGCAAAATGAGCTTCTGGGGAACAAAAGAGGGCAGGGGCTCAAGCCCCACCTTGAGGCGTTCTCTGACTGGTCCTGCATGTCCCGCTACCAAAGCTCCCTAAACTGTATTTGAAATGTGTTGATGTAGTAAAATAGCGTGGGCTTTGGAACCAGGCAAAGTGGTTGCAAGGCTTCCCCACCCCCTGTGACTCTTGGCGGGCCACCTCGGCTTTTGTTTTTGGAGTTGTGTAACTCACTAGCCTGGAACTCACTGTGTAAACCACACAGGCAAATCTCAAATTCATAGAAATCCACCTGCGTCTGCCTCCAGGTGTTAGGATCAATGGTGTGAAACACCTCAAGTCTTGCCACCTTGGTTTGCTCGCCACCTCCCGCCATGCAGTTGTCTGGGCACTGTATCTGCTGTCAGTGCTAGAACTGTTCCTTTTTAGTTCTGCATTCCCAGCACCCAGAAAATGAAGCCATGTTGGCTACTCATGATCTTGATATATAGGCCATTTAATCTAAATTGAAAAACTAAAAAGTGTTTCTCTCTCTCTCTCTCTCTCTCTCTCTCTCTCTCTCTCTCTCTCTTTCTCTCTCTCTCTCTGTATGTGTGTGTGTGTGATGTGTAAGCACATGCGCACTTGGGCTGTAGTTGTGGGTACTTATTAGAACTTGGTAAAGGAAAACTTTCTTATTCAACACTTCTGACACCAAATATGTACTTTCTACACCAAGCAGTTTTCTCCTGACACTAACATGATTTAATTTAATTCTAACACTCATGACCCAGTGTTAGTGCAGACCCCGGAAGTTAAAGGTTTAGTCCCCTAGAAAGCTCCCCCATCTAAGATGGCAATCACAGGTAAAGGGCCCAAGGTTACCCATACTTCTGTCTGACTTGGGGATCCCCATCAGTCCCATTCTAGGTTCAATAATTTGCTGTAATGACTCCCAGAATGCAGAAATGCCTTACTTATATTTTCTGTGCTAGTATAATTATTATACTGTCATAAAGGGGGTGGGGGAGTATCATATGGGCAGACAGAGGCACATGGGTGAAGTCAGAGGGTCCTGAGCAGAGGATCTTCTGTCGCTGTAGAGCTGAGATGCACCCCCAGCATATAAGTGCATTGGTCCAGAATCTCTCAGCTCCGCCATTCTGGGTGTTTGTGGGTGGGCCAAAGCACAATGATTCAAAGCACTGGCCACTGGAGTTCAATCAATCTCCAGCCCTGGTTGAGTACGACTGAAATTTCCAGTCCTCTGGTCTACCTGAGCACCAGTCCTTATCCTGAAACTGTCTAGGGACCTAGCCAAGGACACTTGCTCCAGAGATTCCAGGGGTTCTAGAAGCTCAGCATGAGGACACTGAGGGCTAAAAGCAAACATAACAAAAGATGAGCTCCTCACTCATCGCCTCTTACCTGTCTGTCACTAAGGAAATCACAAAGGTTGAGCATCTACCAGGAACTGGGGACAAAGACCAAATATATATTTCTTCTTATATCACAATGCCACAGTAGTATTATAAAAAATATAAGCTGGGGAGGTTACAGCCCCAACTCACACTTACAGTGTGTTAGTGTGCAGCCTTAGGGCAATTATACTACCTTTATTTCTGAACCTAGTTCTCCTTAGCTATGAAATAAGAATGCCAGTTCCTGCCCTGCAAAATTACTGTGAGGCAGAGGAAAAAGATGTCTAGTTTTCTGCCACAGTGTAAGAAAATAAAGGTTAGCTCTTATTGTCAATAAAATGTGGCTCTTTTTTATGAAGTTGGAAGTTTCTTATGAAAAATGGGAGAACCACTTTAGCCACGTGCTTTCTGCCTCCGCTCCCTGCCATCTCCAGGGACGCCACTCTGAGGTCAGCCCATGGCTCATGCCTGAGATTCACTGCAGCTTCCCACCCATGGAGGGAGGCAGGAGTTGCTGGCCTGAGTGTGATTCATCTGCTCAGAGCCCCAAAGATTGCACTTCACAAATATTGGTTTACATTCTCATTAGGCCCATGTCAGCTCCCTGGAAATGCCACGAAGCTCCAGTATATTTCTGTGTCCCCTGCCAAGGGCTGTCAGCCTCTGCCATTGTGTCTTATAAGGGTACTGCGAGGTCCCTTTCCTAGGACTGGCCACCATCTCTCTGCTCCCAGAAGCATGCCCCAGCTGCTCTAGGCATGTGCCGGACATGGGTGGTGGATATGGCCACTGGCCAGAAGCTCTATGCTTGGTATTGGAGCCATGGTCTGGACCACCCACTTGTGTCAGCCCAAAGGGCCTGTCAGGTGCTTTCCAGGGATAGGATTGTGTCTGAAGCTCCATGAGTGATCTGATACAGTCAGGGTAGTAGGAAGAAGGAAACAGAGCAGCTTGCCTTGCGCTATCGTCCTGATTCCTGTCAGCAGCCACTTCCGTCCATCCAGGTTGTCCTTACCAGAGTATGACTTGATGGGACAGGATACTCGTTGAGTGGAGCTTCTCTGGCACCATTCTGTCTTAGATTTGAATTCTATCTTTACCTCTTATTAGCTGTGTGATGTTGTCCAGATTACTCTGCCTTTCTGTACTTTAGTCTCCTTATTCTTAAAATAGGGTAATAGTTTATCTTACGCGGTCTTCTGGATAACTGTCAAAGCATGCGCATATGAAGAACACAGTGGCCGAACAAAATTTGCTTTTTTAAAAATTATGCTGGTGCTGAGTATAGCTCAGTCTGTAGCAGGATTGCCACTCAAGTAAAAGACCTGAGCTCAGCCCCAGAACCTACAAGCTGAGTGTGATAATGGCTACTTAAAATCTCCGTGCTGTAGAGGCAGAGATAGGTGGATCCCTGGAACTCAATGGCCAGCCAGCCTCGAGTACTCACAGAGCCCCAGTTCAAATGAAAGACCCTGTGTCAAAAAGCAAGGTGGACGGTTCCCAAAGAACAAGACCCACGGTTGACCTCTGACCTTCACATACACACATGCACGTGCAGTAACACATACACACACCTGTGCAGGAACACACACACACACACACACACACACACACACACACACACACACACACACACACACACCCCAAACAGAAAAACATAAACTAACGGATGAGCTATCATTTAGTGATAAGCCTCAGCGATCTATAATGTAGTTATTGCCCAAATAATTTCCAGTTGTAATTGTTGCAGAGGGAGAGGCAGACCTTGGTAAAACCCCTGCTTGTGGCAAGGCTTGGGGGCCCTAACTTCTCCCCTGAGAGAGTGCTGTGGCCATTTCTCCTAAGCAGACTGCTGGGATGGTACTCCCTGGAGCTATGCACACGTGTGTATGGAAGGGGAAGGCAGGCAAAGGTGTGATGGGAAACTGCGTTAGTAATTGTGCTGTCAATACATTTCAAATGTAACTTAAAAAGCAAAGGGTAGAGCCTAGTTGGAGTTTGAGGATTGGGATGAACATCTATGAAGTTGTAGGAATTGCCTAAATGAAGGAACGTGGCTTCTTTCCCATTTTATCCACCCCTCTGTTCATGAGACTAACTGCTGTAAAGCTGGCTTCTCAGCAAGGGCCCTTTTAACATTGGGACTGCATCATTCCTTGTAGTGGGGCTGTCCTATGTGGCACTTAGGGCGCTGAGCATCCCCGTCCACCACCTACTAGATACAAAGAGCAGTTCTGGTCCTGCCCCTAATCTTAACAACCCAAAGCATCTCCAGACATTGCCACTGTACCGTAGGCAACAAGATTGCCCTCCTTTGAGAACTGTTGCCATACAACATAACACTCCCACTTGCCATGTTATAGTTTGTACATTTTGTGTTTAAATTTCCTTCCATAGTTAAAGGATATGTGAATGTGTTCATGAGCATGAACATACATGGCACTCTAATCCCAGAAACTGCCACTGTCAAATCTCAGCCACACATAGAACGTTGACATTGCTACCTTCATAGTGCGAGTCATTGAGATAATTTCCCTAGGTGCTTAATTGAAGATGTCCTTATGAATCCACTACTGTGTACATTCAATATACGCCAATAAAAGATGTGTGTATGCCGGGCTTGGTGGCACATACCTTTAATCCCTGCACTTGGGAGGCAGAAGCAGGCAATCTCTGTGAGTTCAAGGCCAGCCTGGTCTACATAGTGAGCTCCAGGCCAGTTGGGACTAAAGGGAGACCCTGTCTCAAAAAAGACTAAAAGAAAAAAAATTGTTTTGACTTTTAAAAAATTTTTGTGGGTAAATGAGTGTGTATGTTCCACGGCCTGCCTGGGGACTTCAGAGGACGGCTTGTGGAGTTGGTTCTCTCCTTGCACCATATGGATCCAGGGATTGAACTCAGGTTGTCAGACTTGGCAGAAGGTGCCTTTTTCCACTGAGCCATCTCACCCAAATGAATGATTTTTAAAAGATAAAAAAGGCAGAAATGATCATTTCCTCACACGGGTAAAAGAAAAGTGAAAAATAAGGTGTCATACAAAGTCCATAAAGTTTCCACCTCTAAATTTGAATGCTGAAGTTAAGCGGAATCTCACAGACCCTATGGGCTTTTGCTGCCACTTTTGGCTGGTCCTCTAAGCAGAAAACTAGGTGCCACGCCCCACCCATCAGATAGAAACAGTCCCTGCTTGTCACTGCACCTTTAAAAAAGGCTTAGAACCAAAGAACCTGGATGTCATTGAGTAGACAAGAGAGGATTCTATTCCCCCGCCCCTTTTTCAGAGAGGTTCTTATTCCCTCTCTGATTATATTTTCCAATGCCCTTCAAGTAGCCGTTTTGCATGTTGATGTGAGGCTGTGGGATTTAATGCAGTGTGAGCTGCAGCAGGGAGGCCGAGCAGCAGAGCAGATGAGCGCCGGCAACCGGCTCCTGGAACGCGGCACGGCATGTCCTGGCTGGCACCCGCTTCTTTCTGTACACATCCAGATGCCAACACTGGTGGGGGACGGGCAACCATTGCCCAGCAGTGCTGCGTGGGGAGCCTAATTAACAACGTTCCAAGGCTTCCTGAGATTGTTGGTTTTTCTTATTCTGTCTCTCTAGGTGACCTCAAGTTGAAGAAATGACAAACCATTTGTGCTTCTGAGCCCCAGAGAAAGTTAGTCCCTGACGACATGAGTGCCCCTGGGCTTCCTGGGGCATCAGGGTTACCAACACCAGCTAATTAGCCTGCCAGGGCTTCTCTTCGGTGGCTGCTGATTGCTCCAGCCCATGGCTTGCTTGGATTTTTTTTTTTTTTTTTGTCAATTAAGGTAGATTTATTTTTGAGACAAATTTTTTATTGTTATTGTTAGTTGTCACTTATGAAACTAGATTTTTTTCATACCAAAGAAATATAAAATAACTAAAGGAAGTTATGATGGAATATGTTCTTTGTCAACCTGACAGCATTAATTAATAGACTTGGCAAAAGTGTGTGAACCTGTGCAGGCTTTATATTGTTAGGATTTTTTTTTTTTACTTTAATTTGATCAGTGTTTCCCAGACCCAAAATTAACTCCTGGGATGGATTGTATCTTTTGTGTTCTTATGCTCACAAAAATGTCTGCTGTGGTTTTCTTACTCAGTCTTTCCAGGGTCCCTAGTAAAGTGCAACCTCATGACACATCTTAAGAAAACCCTTATGAAAGTCCTGAAGGAGACTACACACACACACACACACACACACACACACACACACAGATTTTTTTTTTTTTTTTTTTTTTTTTTTTTTTGTCCTTTTTTCGAGACAGGGTCTACCTGTAGCCCCAGCTGTCCTGGAACTCGCTCAGTAAGTAGACCAGGCTGGCCTTGAACTCACAAAGATCCGCCTGCCTCTGCCTCCCAAGTGCTAGGATTAAATGTGTGCGCCACCACGCCCAGCTACACACAGATATTTTTAAGGAAAGAAGAGATGGGCTGACTAATTACCAAATGACTGCACCTTAAGCATTGCAATATTAAAAGAATCTACACCTGAGTAAAACTATTTTCTTCTACTTCCGATTTTTATATCTTGAGCTGGGGATAATAGCTCCACTTATAATCCCAGCACATGAGAGCTGAACCAGGAAGATTTCCTGTTTGAGGCCTATCCCAAACAAACCAAAATGTTGTGTTATAGACTTGTTGCTGCTTAAATTAGACTTAACACTGAATCAAGAACATAGCAGTTTGACCTGGTCCCAACCTCTAGCTTTTCTTTTTAGTTAGAGAAGATAAAAACAGTAACAGTAGAGCTAGTACACTTATTGAGCAACCCCTATGTGCTAAGCATTTTTCTCTGACTTAGTCTGTCATCACCTAAGGAACTTATGGTTGTGTTCTCCACAGTTCATACCTAAGAAAGAGAATTTGAGCACTTAAGAAATTTGTGCAAGATCAGGATACGTTACAGAACCACTTTTCAACCTAGACTCCAGAGCACCTTCCCCGCTGCCCCGGCCTAAGGGTTTGGATCTCAGACTCCCTGCAACACCATAACTGAACTTTGCTACAGGGGAGTCACTTCTGTCCCTTAGCCAATGCCAGGGAAATTACAGATGTTCTGTTTCTCTTTAGCACCTTTCTAACCCATGATGCTGATCTTGACTGCTTGTTGGTATGAGTAGAAACATAGACTTTGAAGAACTGTGAGATATAGGAAGCAGAGGGATAAATGGATAATCACAAATGTGTTAAGAACTTTGGCTGCAGCATTTGAAATAGACTTTGAGGCATCAAAAAGTGAAAGAGAAGGAAACCTGTAGGACAGATGATGTGAGACTGAGTCATCCATCCATTCTGCCTTCAGGTTCTTGCTGACCTCCAGCAAATAAGCTGAAACCCACAAATAACAGATAATTCCATATTCAATGAAATACCTTTTTTTTTTTACTTATTTCTATGAGTTGGACAGAACTGTTGCAGATAAACTTATAGGAAATATATTGGTTCCTCTCAAACACAGTGACCCATTAATAGGATCATCAGAACCTTAGGATAATCCAATTGACCTTTAATTGAAGATAAAGCTCGGGGCTTGAGGAGCTGGCTCAACAGTGGAGTACTTGCCTTGCAAGTATAAGGACTTTTGTTTGCCCCCCCCCCCCCAGAACCCATACAAAAAGGCCTGGTAATCATGGCATGCGCTTGTAATTCTGGTGCTTAGAGAGGCAGATCCCCAGGCTCAGGGGCCAGCCAACCTGGCTTAATTGATAAGCTCCAGGCCAGTAAGAGACCCTGTCTCAAAAAAATCAGGTGGATGGTACCTGAGGAACAAGATCCAAGTTTAACCCCTAGCCTCTACATGCACATATGCCCACATCCACACACAACATCCGTACATGCACAAATAAATAATAAGTCAACTTCTACTTATAATCTCACCAAAGCCTATTTCCCAAAGGCAGCAACTTTCTGGTTTTGATACATTTTTTTAATTGTACACCAACTGTGTGCCAAGCCTTGTCCTAGGTGCAGTACAATAAGACAGAGAAGGTCCTGGACTTCTTGAGTTTATCTTCAGATGTGTTGCATAACATAGATACACTCAAATCACATGAGGAGGCTGGCACAAGAGAGAAACAGAACAAAAGCAGGCAGAGCGTGGCCCAAGGGCCCAAGATCCACCAAACTGTTGTGGAGTCTGCAGTCTGCAGTCTGATTTTTTTTTTTTTTTAATGTGGTGGACAGACTCTGCAGAGTGTTGAATGAGGGGAAAGATGTAATCTAGATTATATTTTTCAAAAGTCATTCTGTAGTGCAATGAATCCTGGGAATCATAGGGCCAATACATGGTTAGTGATAGGAAGTCAAGGTGTATCCCTGGAGGTAGAGAGAAAAGGGTTAACTAAAGGTCCATTTGGAACTATAGTGATGGGACTTGGTGAAGGATTCAGTTGGGTTGGGTTGGACTGGACTGAACTGGTTTAAAAAGTTAGGAGTGAACATTATATTGCATTAGACTGAGAGGAAATGGTCATTTATTTGGCAGAAAAAGAAACAGAATTTGGTAATGTGGCACCCAAGAGAAGAAAGTGTTTCATAGACCATGTCCTATGCCAGGAAGTTGGGTAACAGGAGAAAAAGAGAGTAGGTGCTAGATGGGCCACCTGAATTTGCTGACTTGGACGGTAACCCCTTTATTTGTTTTGGGATTTTTTTCGCCAAGTGCAGGTGCCTTCGTGTTTATATCATCCATACATAGACCTCTTTTCAGACTGGCAGCACTGTAAGCATTTGATCCGAGTTTATGCTGACCCCAGCCGCCACTCAACCAAATTGTCAGCTGACTCCTGTGCCACCTGGCTTCCTGTGTCCTGCAGCAGAGATTACTATGTGGTAGAGTAGCCTGTGCTGGACAGGGAGTTGATGAGGCCTGTGTCTTAACATTCCCGAGGCCAGACATGAAATGCATCTGTTGAGTTCTGGAAGACACCCAGGTGTTTTCGATGAACAGGTGGACAGACTGGCCAAAGGAACGATTTCTCCAATCCCCAATTCAGGCGCTCATGGCCTCTGCCGTTTCCCCAATATTAGTATTTATGATGGCTACTACCAGTGCTTGTGCCCCCTCTACAGTTGCACTCAGGCACCCATGCTTATACCACAGTAGGAGTTTCAAGACACGCTTACTACTAGGTCCCCTCAGGGCTGGCAAGATGGCTTAGCAAGTAAAGACACTTGTTGCCAAGTCTGACAACCTGAGTTCGATCCCCAGGATTCACATGGTATAAGGAGAAAACTGACTCCTCCGAGTTTCCCTCTGAACTACACATATATGCTGTGTCATCAGTGTACCCACACAAACACACATGCTAATAGTCATACACACATACTAATAAATATACACACATACTAATAAACATACACATACTAATAAACACACATACTAATAAACATACACATACTAATAAACACACATACTAATAAACACACATACTAATAAACAAACACACATACTAATAAATATACACACATACCAGTAAACAAACACACATACCAATAAACATACACACATACTAATAAACAGATAAACAATGAGTGTTAGATCTAAAAAGTTGGTGCTCAGTATATTTTAAAGAATCTTGAAGGAAGGAAGGAAGGAAGGAAGGAAGGAAGGAAGGAAGGAAGGAAGGAAGGAAGGAAGGAAGGAAGGAAGGAAAAAAAGGGAGAGAGAAAGAGAAAGGAAAGGAGGAAGAAGGAAAAGTGGCTTGCCAGTGTAACCGGGACATTCAATTGGAAAATCTGCTACTTGAAAGAGAATGCCTGTCTCTGTTCAGATACAGTTGGAAAAGCTGATGCAGGGCAGACATCCGTCCTCAGCAAGCAGTGGGAGCCACCACTTTGATCCGTGAGCACAGCTGATTTGGCAGGGCTCTTGCTGTAATGTGACCCCTGGCTCTGACTCATCCCTGGCACGTCCGCACTGTACAAGCTGCTCCCTTCCATTCCATTCCTCAGCGCTGTATCAACCGAGGAGAATTAGAGTAACAGTCACTGCTTTATTTAAATCCAAGGAAAGAATGTTGCCAGTGCTGCTTCAAAAGGTCATTTTGGAATTGTCCCCATCCTCAGGGATGAATATGGCAGCTTTTCCCTGTTCCTTTTCTGGAAGGCTAAGTCAGTATACAGAAAACAAGAGTTCGCAGTCCTTGGTGCCAGGCTTGCCTCCTGGAGTCACATAGCAGCCATTAGAGCGTTAAAGTGCCAAGCCATGTTGGAGCCCAAAGAAAAGCATATCTGTTTCACATTGGAATCGGTTGTTCTCTCCTGAATTCATCCATGTATGCTAGGCAACAATAACACAAGAGCGCACCTTTATCCTGATAGTGGGGTCCCAGACACAAGCCCTGCTCTTCCTCTAGTGACTGAGCAGAGAACCAAAGACCATTTCCCAGCCTTAAGACTCCAGCTGTAGAGAGACTGCCAACCCCCAAACCATGTGCACTGTACTTTATAACCAGAGGCTTTACAAAAGTAGTCATGATTATACATGATTGTCACCTCAACCCTGGTGTCAGAACCTCACTCCCCACTAATCTACAATGCCTCAGTCTCTGTTTTCTTTTGGCAAGGTCACCTATGGCTTTCTCCAGAAGTGTCACACACTAGATACCATGAACAGGGCAGCCTCAGAGATGCTCATGTCTTAGAGGAAACTTCCAACCTCTCTTGTCTAGTCAGACGTGAGTACAGTGCCCCTGGCAGACTTGCCTTTTCTTTCCCTCTGGGCGGATGGGGAATCTCACAGTGAAGGGCCTCCCAGAACTGAGTTCACAGTTACATAGGACCTTCCTACTGCTCTTTCCCAGGCAGGCACTTCTGAAAAATGAGTGCAAATCGGGGAATGCTGCATAGGAGACACTCGGGAAATAAATAGGTCCAGGGGGAAATGCAAATTGGGGGGAATAAATGTGAAAGAGTAAGTCAGCGATTTCACTGATGAATCCCACTTCCCATGGAATGAATCATAATTTTGTTCCAGAGAAAACAGCCGCAGTCTTTGTTCTACAACACTGGAACGACAGATTGCTGTCAAGGGTTGGGTTGACTACCCTTGTTATTTGTTTGCTTATTGGCATCATAGATACTTAGCTTCTCTCCCCTGCATTATTTCTTCCTGAGCCTCCTCCAGAGGTGCATTTTTCTAAGACAAACATGGCTTAGTCTGTGTGGGGACTGTGGTTTTCTGCTCTTCTCTGTAAGTAGGCGCTCCCACCTACCTCCCAGCCTTCTTGAATGAGTCCCTTCTTACACAAGGTAAGCTTCTTCCTAGGTGCACATCCCAATTAGCATGAAGCTTGGGTTGAGTGAGCCCTAAGTCACTGACGTGCTTTGTCTGCAGCTCAGGGCCACCATCCCCATGGTATACTGTTTCCAAGTCCATGTGAATTGAGCTTACCAGTGTGAGAAGGCAAGTCGAAACTGTAGCTCCATTACAATCCTACCACCTCCTCACCCCAGCTGCCCCGACATGCTCTTAGAACCTGTGACATTCACCATGCAGAACCCTGAGCTTACCAACCTTTGCTTTTCGAAGTGGGTGATGGTGATGGTGGGAATGCAGAAAGCGGGTGGGAAACCAGTGGGGAAAATGGGCTGCTCCCTGAGAGCTGCCCTGCTCTGTAGCATCTAATGTCTCAGAAACAGCAAGGCTGTTTTGACATCTATAATGTGTGATGCTCAGTGCACATCCTGAAGAGCTTTCTTTCTCCATGCCTATCGCCAATGCCATGTGATCATTTGATCACTATTAGCCTGAGTCTACATTCCATCCCCCTGTGTGTTTGTGTATGTGTGTGTATGTGTGTGTATGTGCACACATATGTGTGATACTGGGGATGGAACATGGACTTCACACATACTACCAATGAGCTGCATCCCTAGCTAGGAATCTTTTCAATACCTGACTCTTCGGGCATCCAGCACTGGCATTGTATTGGGTGGGCAGGACCTTTGCAGAGAGACCAATCCATGTGGTTTGGGTTGCTTGCAGGAATTTCATGGGGGATAGAGACAGTGCTGTCTTCTCTGAGGCATATTCCAGGTTTTTCCCATGTATACCTGTGCGGCCTTCCTCACTCATTTTTCAAAAGTTCTTAGGTCTATAAATGCACAAACAAGGTCCTATACAGATTGTTAACCATAGTATTTTCTCTATTCCTGGAAGCCATAACCAATTAATATGTCCTTTCCCCAGGTACCAGGAGCACTTCAAGGACAGTCTATTTATCCAACCAGCATTGGTGAGCCATATTGGGTATCAAGTGGCTGAATAGGGCACAGGCTGAGCAAGCAGTGTACCAAGTGCAGCTTCTGGTGTTATAGCACAAGGTCATGTTAACCTACAAACATCCCTTCTTTCTCTCTGAGAGGCAGGTACTTCACCTCCTCCCGGGCCAGAATTTAGTTCAAAATACAAAATAATGAAGCTACAATTCAGAGGGTTTCCTGTTTCTTGTGATACAGCTGATAAATATCATGTAAATTAACCTGGTCCCCTAGCAACTAGACCACACAGAATAAAATCACACACACACACACTGCCAACTGTTAACTTAGGTGTGTGGTTTTAGATTTCACTCATAAAAGATGATGTGAGGGCATTCTTACCATTGTTTTAGTTTTGATTTTCTAGCTTAATTTATAATGGTCCAAGAATGTTAGCCATGTTCTTCTTTTCAACATTTATTGTACATTTCCTTTGTGACTAGATAGTGTAGGGTTAGTTTTTATAAACATCTCCTGTATGATTAGAAAACTTATACATCTGTCTTTTGTGTGTAGGGCTCCAGTATTTATTACTTTGTTCCCGTCCTGTATGTCCTCTTCCTTTGCTCACCCTGTAATTTCTGAGAAAGGAGTTGACTGTCCCCTGGAGGTTGTAAGATGCCAGTCTCTCCTGTAACTGACAGCTTTGCTTTACACTTCTGAGGGTGACAGTTGTGTGCCTCATCTTCCTGCTAGCTCGTGTCTTCATACTGCTAAGGCTTTGCCTTCAGTTCTACTAGCTGGTTGTCTTTTGCTCCATTTATCTCTATGTCTTTTATTCTTAACTTTTTTGTGTTATTTTGTTTTTGCTGTGTCTCTTTAAACAGTATATATCTGACTTTTAAAAGAGTCCAATCAGATCATGTCTTTTAATGGGTGAGTTTTATCCATTTACATTCATTGTGATTGTGATATATATTTAGACTTATTTCTGTCTTTGTATTTGTTTACTTTACTTTTTTTCTTTGCTTCTCTGTTGTCCTTTCCCTCTCCTGTTGTTATATTTTATTTCAAAAGTTCTACTTATTTAGTGATTATTATTGTTTCGTTATGAATGTTGAGCTGTAACTTTTTTCTAATGAAAACTAAAACTACCCAGGATCTCTGTCTTCTCAAACAACACAGAAGCCTTTGCATACTTTGCCCATTTAGCATAAATTGCTAATTACAACAAAGAATTAAAATTGGGCCCAAAACTCTGGCAGTATATTCTCACACTACATACTCACAGTGGGACTAGAGACACATTGATTAATAAAGAAGGCTGAACTTTTTGCTAATCCATTCTGTTTTATACCCCGAGGTATTTGGGGCACCTCTCAAGTTCCATTTTAAAACCGTTCTGAGGGCCGGAGGGATGGCTCAGCAGGTAAGAGCACTGGCTGTTCTTGCAGAAGACCTGAGTTCAAATCTCAACACGGACATGATGACTCACAGCCATCTGTAACTCCAATTCCAGGCCATCTGAAGCCCTCTTCTGACCTCCTCCAACATTGTACACCAAGGTGCACTTAACATGCATGCAGGCATAACACTCATACACCAAAAAAATACATAAATATGCCGGGGGTGATAGCACACGCCTTTAATCCTAGCACTTGGGAGGCAGAGGCAGGAGGATCTCTGTGAGTTCAAGGCCACCCTGGTCTGCAGTGTGAGTTCCAGGACAGCCAGAGCTACAGGGAGACCCTGTTCAAAAAGACTAAATAAATAAATAAATAAATAATAAATTTTAAAGAATTTCAAAAGGAAGCTGGGCATGGTGGTGCACGCCTTTAATCTTAGCACTTGGGAGACAAGAGTAGGCAGATCTCTGTGAGTTCAAGGCCAGCTTGGTCTACATATTGAGTTCCAGGCTGACTAAGACTAAAGGGAGACCTTGTCTCAAAAAGACCAAAAAAAAAAAAAAAGAATTCCAAAAATGAGAACTCAAAATCCTATGGTCCACTGCAAGGGGCCTGTTTCCACAATTAGATTTTTCATTTGTCATGGTTTCTGCCCCCCAAACCTGCTTAACTATCCCTTGATTCTCAAACCTGAATGCACACACAGATACCTGGGGAATCTTGTTAGACTGTTGATTCTGAGTCTGTGGGGCTGTATATCCAACACCTCCCTTGGGTGATGCTGATGCTTTTGGTCCACAGACTGCACTTTGAGGAGCAAGGACTTGGAGAATTAACTGTAGTTAGGAAAACTGGCATTTCAGTTCTGGATCAGGGTGCCTTAATACTTCCTAGAACATCAGGTACCAGAAGTAAGTTTCTACAGTGGTTTGGGGTTCAAGGTCATTTTATTTCTGAAGGTCTGACTTTAAGCCTGCAAAGTCCTCTCCGCACACCCTCCAGCCTAGGTCCAACTGGCAGAAAATGAGTGCCCATTCAATGTTCGGTACAGCCCTTCTACTTCAATTCCACTCCTGTGCCTGCTGAGGTTCAGTCTATGTCATTTAGATGAGACTCTACCAGTCAATGCCCTGAGGATGTGCCTGCCTGAGGCTGGGGCAGGCTGCCTGGTAATTTATGTTTAAGACAAGCTTTTAATAGAGATACTCTTTTAAATAGTAACCAGGAAAAAGATTCTCTCCTCTTAACGGGTATCCATTTATAGGACTCAGCTGTTGAAGCTCAAGGGTAGCATTAGGCTTAAGTTTAATCTTCTGTATACCGTAATTTACAGCAGTGAGGAAAGCATTGTATGTACAACTATTTCAGTCATTTGCAATGATGAATAGCTATTGCTCTTGGCGAAACAGAAATGCCATCTCTGCTTTCCACTTATGAATATTGAATTGGCCCAGGCAGGCTTTTGCTGTATGTGTTTAAAGGGGAAATCCCCCATTGATCACATTGCCTCCTGGCCGACTGTCACTTCCCTGCCACGTGCACCAGTCGGATCCTGATCTAGGCGTCAGTGCTGCAGTACACTGTGTTTCTAGTGATTTCACAAAGCACACGTGGCAATTCCAGTGCAAGCCCTGCTGAAGGCTGCAGTTTTACACTGAATGCCATGAGCTGTTAAGGAGATTTAGCTAGAAGCAGGAAGCTACCGGCAGTGATCAGGGAAATATCTCAAAGGTGATAATCTGCTGTTGGACAAACAAAAGAAGGATGATTCTGTTGGGTCCCTGATGGAGAAATAATGTTAGTGAGGGAAAGGGAAAGAGATGGGGGAATGGGGATCCACCTTAGGAATCCAGAGCTTCATGTGACCCCCAACCACACTGCCCCCCATTCAGTTTTTGTATTCTCTGCCAATGAGAGATGCACAGTGCGTGTATATTCAGACAGGACACCCAGCTGGAATGACTATCTAACCCAGGTCCCTTAGGTCCGCATCAACTGGTCATCCTATATTCAAGCTTCCAGATATCCCCTCTCTCAAGCCCCTTTCCTATCAGCCAACTTTCTTCTCCCAAAGAAACTGAAATCCATAAGCTGGAAGCCTTTGATTTGTCTTATGTTTCTGAACATCTATGATATGCCAAGCACCATGCACTGGGTGTCAGGATGAAGACTCCAGAACAAACATGAGTGGAGACAGTGAGTTCCTGAAGTAGGCACCGCTGCCTGCTTTTGGATGCTATCATGTAGACTCTCTGATGGTCACACTCACTCCTCCATCCCCACACCACCCCATACCACCTTTCAGCCATGTCTCTGTAGAAAATGGTTCCTCCGAAAACAGCAGCAAGAGGCTTCTGTGCTCACTGCTGCCTTTCAAGTTGAGCATCTCCCTTTAGGAAGCCCTTGCGTCGCCACAGCATCTTGCTGTGTACACAACACTCTTCCACAGTACTCATTTGAACTTACAGAAGAACTCAGAGAAGTACACCACCAGGGAGTAGGAGCTCTGCAGATCTGGAAGCTCACAGACACCCAGAGACTAAAGTCCTACCATCAATAGACACAGAACCTGGAGCAGAACTTAGGATTCCTGATTCTCCCCACCCCACCCCACCTCCATTGCATTTTCCATGAACAAAATACACAGCAACAGCACAAACATTGTGTGCACTCCAGGAGGCAGATGCACCCTTGGGAAAGTTTTCATATTTGCAGTTTCCAGTGACAGACAAAGGACCCATCCTCTAGCTTTCCATCTCTGCTTCACAGGGAATCTGAGCTCCTGGTAATCACTAACTATTGGAAGGACGATTGTCTAGTCCACTTAGAGGATCTCATCTATCCCCTCACTTCCTAGCCTGAAGATTCCAGAACCCAAGTTACGGTCAGTCATTTCAGCAGGCGCTGAAAGGCAGTCGGTTGTGTTCTGCATGAGAATAAATCCCTTTACCATGCTGATTAGTTACAACTGCGTGATGAGAAAATGATGCAGCCCCAAAACGCCAAGTGAATGCTTTATGCATGTCAACCTACTAATGGGGGGGGGGGGGTTTGCAGAAAGCTAAGCACTAACGCCCCTACCAGCAAAGCCTAGAGCTGCTAGTTCGTATTCAGAAGCCCCAGAACAGGCACAGATACAACTTGATCTTGATAAGATCTCTCATTCTGAGGCCCCAGATGAATATGTTGGACAGGAAGTTAAGAGGAAGCAGTCTAGGAAGAGAATTGTATATTGCGTCACAGGAGACTTGGGCAATTCAAGACCCCTTTGTGACCTTGCTATGGCCTCCCACCTCTGTTTGCTGGTTTGTGGAATGGGTATGGTAATTCTGCTCCAAGGTTATTATTAGAAATGATAAATTTGAAAACGCCTTGGCATGTAGCTTGTGCTATAAATATGCCTCCCTGCCACGTGGAAAACAGGCGTCTTTAGATAAAATGCATAATGAGGTTAGACAGAGAACATCAGTGGCTGGCAGCAGCATGACCAAAGACGGGCAGTGCGAAGGCAGGGGCCAGGTGCTGGGCTGGGGAAGAGAACAGAGACGCCGTCTATGAAGCCGTCTCCAGCTGCACGTGGAATGCTCAACACAGACAGACACAAAACGGCTCTCTGCAGTCTGGTTTGAATTTAGAAATAGGGGGCTGGGGATGAGTGTCTGTCTTTTCACACTGGAGGTTCTACATCATAGCCCTGCACCCTTCGATCCCAGAGGGTTGAGAGAAGGAAGGGGAAGGCCTGAGTTAGCCTGCATTCTGCAGGGCTCTCTCTAGCTGCTGAATGTGAAGAGCATTAGGTTAAAGAGACAGGCACAAGCTTAGGAAACCTATACTGACTGGACTTGCCTTGGCCTCTGCTACTCCCTACGTGACCTTCAGCCACTCTTCAGTCCCTCTGTGCCTCGGTTTCCTCATTTACAAAATGGGGCTAATATAGTCCCTGTCTCGTTGAGGTGCTCAGGAAGACAGTCTTCAGACAGGGCTGCAGCCTAGAATGCCTGGCATTGGGGCATGTGAGCGTGGTGAGACTCTTTTCTGGTCTCGTGGATTCCCATACGTGGCAGAGGTTGATGCACAGGCAAGGTTGACTGATAGAGACTCCTCTCTGTAGGCTTGAAGTATTGCAAGGTTTCTGCCTATGGAATTCAGATTTCATGGCTATGTAAAAGTAAAGCACCAAGTTATTTCAAGAACCGGAAGGGGGCAAGGACCATGATAATCAGGTGCCACTGACCCACAGCTGCCTGGCAGGGGAAGTGTGCAAGGCTGAGCTTTGCCCAAATGGGCCAGACTGAAACTCCCAATGCATCTTCTTCCTGCCTTCAGAGGTGTTACAGATTAGGCATGCCTTTGCCCTCAAAAGCAGATTCCAGGGGCCAGCATCCTGGATATTCATTATTACTTATCTCCTACAAGTCAGTCTTTGCCAGAATCTTCGGCTGACACTGTCTCAGCCATGGAATCCTACAGACACATTTCCCCTTATCTGTTCTTCTGTACTGGAGAAAACTCCCTGTCATCTAGGACTCTTGCTTCATGCCCTCATCCTCCCTCACTGCACTGGGAGGCAGGGCTGCCCTCTGCTGCACCTGTGCTCATAAAGTCAGCATTTCAGGCTTGCAGGGCAAGCAAGCATCTTGCAATCCATTGATGAAAGGAGACAACAGTCATTTGCCAATATTTGGTCTTATAATGGGAGGAAGTGTTGGTTCCTGGCACAAAATCCAAGCCCCCTGGGTATGCACCCAGCCTGAACAGCTCCTTTAAACCGAAGCAATTTGTCATCTTTTGATTCTCTTCCAGCAGTGTCCTGTCACAGGTAGATAAACGAGGCAGCAGCATATGGGTGTCTGAACACAGGAACCCCTAATCCTAGCAGTCTTCCCTGGAGCCTTCGCTTCTCCTGGGTAGAGAGCACCAGGGGGTGGGCCCTTGCTTCAGGACTATAACCATAAGCAAATTTCTTCATTGTTTTCCCATTTATATGCAGGAAATGCTTTCTCAGAATCTCCCAGCCTCCAGTGCGCCATTGATAGGTGCATTTCTCGTTCAAAATCCTTAAATGAATCATTCATTTGTGAGCTCAACATCTCATGTCTGTAGTTCCACATCATGCTGCTAATCAAATCAATGTCTCAGCAAAAGCCAACAAGCAACCCTGGATTAAAAATAGAGAGGGGTTGGACTTGCTGTTCTAAAAGCATTGGTTGTAGAAAGCTGGTGGGTTAGGCAGATATGCTTCAGTTCCCCTCCATTTGCAACCTCTAGAGCAGCTGGAAGATACAGAAAGCTTTTCCACTCAGCCTCCACGGGCTTCAGATCTCACGGCTGTGTAAAAGAAAGAGCAGCCAGTTATTCTCAGGGAGGAAGACCAGGCCTCCTAGTTACCAAACCATGAGCGACCAGTACATGACACCCCTGTAAGTGAAGGAGAGGTCTGTGTGGCGCAGGAGCTTGACTGCCAGCCAGGCCTTGTGCCACTCCTGCCCAGCTACAAGCTCTGTGGTTAGAGGGCAGCTCCTTCATCCTCAGAGCTGCTGGATAGTCATTGCAGTGGCACACGGACTTGGCCGGATCAATTGCAGCTCGTCCCAACCACAAGAAAATCAGTAATCACTGTCACTGAGCCTCTTTGAGATACCACAAGAAAGGAGAAAATTGGGCACATCTCACAGCAGATCTCTTAAGCATAGCAGACTTATTCGGGGCACAAAAGCCAGTGAGCATAAGACACCTTACCCCTAGTCTTCATTGTCTGTGCTACTGACTCGAGCATGAACTTTAATTTAGGAATAAGGGGGGGAGGCAGAGTTTCTCCCTGTAGTCCAGGCTGGTCTCAGAATTATCATACGGCCCACACTGGCTTTGAACTTGAGATCCTCCTGCCTCTGCCTCCTGGGTGCTCGGATTATAGGCACACACTGCCATCACTCCTCACTTGAATTTTGTTTTGTTTTGTTTTTTTGAGTCAGGGTCTCCCTTTAGTCCCAGCTGGCCTGGAGCTCACTATGTAGACCAGGTGGGCCTTGAACTCACAGACATCTGCCTGCCTCTGCCTCCCAAGTGCTAGGATTAAAGGTGTGCGCCACCACGCCCGGCTATTGAATTTTAAAATTGAAAAATAAATTCTCCTGGCTTTAGCCAGAGGTTTCCTACTAGAAAACCTTAAGGGGACGGTGGTATATCCTTTCATGTTTTCCCAATTAATCAGTTTTCATAAGCTGCAAAAATTCCCCCTTGGGGTTGAGAGTCCAGCACGCGAGGGTCATGTGTCTGGGGTTAGGAGCTATATCTGAGTTTACTAGTCCTGCCACTTCGACCTGTTCATTTATGGATCACATGTTTGCTACATGTATTTTCTAAGATCAGGGAAGGATGGAGTGAGTGAGTGAGAGCAGAGGTATCCCAGTGCCCTGCCCTGAGAGCCACACCGGGCATCTTGGCTGTTAGGACTTATATAGACTTGTACAAAAATAGGGGCAAACTCAAAGTGAGGGGACCCCAAGTTGCTGTATTGAAAGATGAGCACATACCACAATCAGTCCTTGAAGTGGCCATACAGCTCATACGTGAGGGAATCATTGTAATCTTTTTTAAATTATTATTTGTCAAACTTAACCAGCTGAGCCAGCTGTACAAGGCATATTAAATCCATATATTCACTGATTTTTTTAAAAGATTGCCATATAGATAGTTTTGGTGTGCCTTCTGTCCGCTAAAAGAGTTACCCATGAAGAATGATGCCTGACCCTTGAATTTGTACCTTGGATTCCTCTGATCTTGACAGACTTTGTCATAAAGCAGGGAAGGGAGAACACGAGGCCCCAAGGAAGGCATTCCTTGCCAACTCCCATGGCCTGGACTCGGTGTCTGACGTCATATGTGCTCAATCACTGTCTTCTGAATCAATGAACAGGCGAGTGAATAATTTAGGTGTCCGACCCTTTCCCTCTGGGTGCTTACCCTGTAGCCATGCAGCACAGTGCTCTGGAGGACTTGGGGACATGCATGTCCCTGAGCTCCACCTTGAATTTGTCATATGCTGTAGGCCTGGGGTGCCTGAGAATGTGTATATGTATCTAGAAGTCTCCAGGTGACATTGGTGCTTCTGGGCTTCTGGCCTGCAGTCTGTCCTTTAAGAGCCACTGCCGGGAGGGCATTCCGCTGCCCAGGTGACCATCTCCTCTCTTCTCCACGTCCTCCATGAAGTGGATGCCTGTCAATGTGAATTTTCCTCTTAGAACAGAGCTGTATTTTGTAAAAAGAAATTAGTAGGATTTGACCGAATGGAAAAGCACCTTGATTTTTGTTGTTGTTTTGTTTTGTTTTGTTTTGTTTTTTAATCAGAAATTGTATCTTATTGGCTGGGAATGCGGGTCAGTCAGGAGAGTGCTGCCCTAACATGCACGAAGCTCTGTGTTTGATACAAGCATTGCACAAATTGGGTATGGTGACACATGACTATAATCTTAGCACTTAGGAGGTAGAAGCCAGAGGATCAGAAGTTCAAGTCATCCTCCGCTATATCTCAAATTTGAGATCACGTTGGATACACGAAACCCTGTATGTCACATGTACACAGCACACACACACACACACACACACACATGCACGCACGTGTGTGCACACGCACACATACAGAGAGAGAGAGAGGAGAGAGAAGTAAACAATACTTTGTCCCTTGTATCCTCTGAGATTGTGAGAACCAGGTGCCACCTCCCTTGTGACAGTGACTGTGCTGGCAGGACATAGCCAGGACAACTGGAGTACAGTGGTGCACCTTGTGATGTGTAACCCTAATTACATCTCCATTCAATTTTGGCATCCCCTCCCTGTGTCACATACACTTAACTGCAAAGTGGAAACAAGACATGACCTTTCTCGGAAACGGCAGATGAGTAGAAAGGGTACAGGAGATGAGCCTGTAATACAAAAGGGAACACGTTGTTTGCAAAGTCTTTTTATCTGGCTGAGGGCCTGACTGATGTCATTGGGCCCCAGGATTCCGAAACAAGAGGGAGTTTCACAACCTGAGGAAGGCTGCCCTCTACAAAAAGTCATTCTCTTAACGTCAGATGTCATTCAAGATGGCAGGCAAGGAGGTTGGATTCCAAACCCAGGCCTCAGAGACCTCTACCCTCTGTTCTTAAGAGACTATGAGGATGTATAGATACACAGAAGAGGCCAGGAACAGGTCAGTAGAGAGTACTACAAGGATCAGGCTCCCTGAACAGAGAGGAGATAAAGGAAAGTGATGAGGACCTTCCCCTGAGGTAGAGCGTGTGTAGAATAACCTGTTGCTAGGCAACAAATGCCCCCAAGACTTAGCAGTTTGAAGTGATGAAAATGTATAGTCTTTTTTTTTTTTTTTTTTTTTTTTTTTTAGTTTCGGACGGGTCTCCCTGTAGCCCCAGCTGTCCTGGAACTCACTCTGTAGACCAGGCTGGCCTTGAACTCACAAAGATCCTCCTGCCTCTGCCTCCCAAGTGCTAGGATTAAAGGCGTGCGCCACCCTGCCCGGCAAAAATGTATAGTCTTACACACATCTGTGGACCAGAGAGCTGGGTGGTGGCTCTGGTTTCAAGTCTCTTATGGGGTCACAGCTATCAGCTGAAGACATGGCCATGGTTCAAGGACCCACTTCCAAGGTCACAAGGACCCACTTCCAAGGTCACTCGCACCCACAGCTGCTGGCTGGAGGCTACAATTTCTTTGTCTCAGTACCTTAGGCCTTTCCAAAGGCTGGTAACCCAGTGGTTCACCTTCTTTAGAGCCAACAGAGAGAAAGAGAGATTCAGAGACAGAAAGATGGAGAGAGAAGTCAAGCCACCCTTATGGCCTAGCCTCAGGAGTAAGGTGCCACTTCACTTTACTGTGTTAAGAAAAAGTCTCTAGGGGCTGGAGAGATTTCCTAGCAGTTAAGAGCACTGAGAGGACCCGGGTTCGATCCCCAGCACTCACATGGTGGCTGAGAACCATCTTTAACTCCAGTTCCAGGGGAATCCAAAGCCCTCTTCTGACATCTGAAGCATTGCACGACACGAGTGCACAGACCTGAGTGCAGACAGTACATTCATACACATAAAAAATAAAAAGAAAAAGAAAGTCTCTAAATCCAGCACATACAGATGTCAGAGAACAAGACTGTGTCACAAGGGTAAGGGCATCTCCCCAAGACTGCACCCCAGTCTTACCAGGTTCAGAACCTCCTAGAATGATGGGGAAGAGTGTTTGGCACAGAGGCAAAGGGAATTGTGGTTCTTGGGACCATGTAACTATGACCCGACTAGGTAGAAGGTGACTGAAAACTGGGCTTTGAGCCCCGCCCCATCCCGTGGGACCTTTGCAGCCCCTTCCTTCTCTCCTGTCTAGGTCTAGGAGGTGACTTGCTTAGAAGGGACTGAAGCCACCCGTGAGTGCCAAGGCTCAGATTTGGTTCCTGAGAAGCAGCAGAAGGGGCGGGCTGCTTAGGGAGCCAGCCGTGCTTGGGAAAGAACAGCAGCTAGAACCAAGCCTGTCCTTCCAGAATGCCTGGCCCTGCCAGGTCTCAGGAGGGCAGGAGCTGGTGATGTAAGTGGTGTCCTGAAATAAGAAGAGATTCTGGCTCTGGAAGAAAGATTTCAGGAAGCAGGAAGGCAGGGACCCCTCTACCTTTCACTAAAATGATCACATTTGGGAAGCTGGCTCAGCCTGAGGGATTCCAGCAATCAGCCCTTTGCAACCAAGGCCCCTGGGTCCCCTCCAGGAGTTCCTTCCATGGAGGGGGGAGGAATTGAAGTCTATTGTGGCCACCCTGATTCGTTCTTGGGGTGCCGGATAGCAGCCTTCTGAGGAAGCAAGAGCTGTCTGTGGCCATACTGTGCTGTGTCTGCTCTTATCTCCCCATCGTCCCTGGGGAATAAACTAATCAAACTTGCTGATGGTTTTACACTGAGCAGGAGATAGCTAATAACTTGGGTGACAAGTATTAGAATACAATGTGATGTGGATAAATTGGGTCCATGTATTAAGAGCTATAAAATGAGATTCCATCACAGCATGAATAATGGGGCCTGGGGAAAGGATTAATCAAATGCCCCATTAAAAGGTATAGGAGTTCCAGTCAGACCGCCCCTGTTTAATTACACTCCTGCCCCTTCCCCACCCCACTCCTTCCCCCTCCCCCCCAAAAAATGGCTTTTGCTAGGAGAAATATGGAAACGAGCTTAGAGGAAATAATGGAAAACCTAAGACATGCGTTTTGCTAGAACCTGATCATGAAGACAGATGTAAGCGGCCAGTGTTTAATGTAGGGGGGGAAGGCAATTGGCATGAGCAATCATTGACAAATGTAATTTCCAGAGGCGCCCTGTTGATACCATTCAGCAAATGCCAACAAAGCATTTACTTTCCAAAGGGAGAAAGCAAGACAGCAAGAGAAATGCAAGCGTCTCCTGGAGTGGAGTGGAGAGCCGCCAAGACCTAGAGCAGCGTCAGGTGTGAGCATGCGCAGTGCAGATGATACTCACAGCTCCGGAAAGACCTCCAGGACTGGCATTATCTGCGGAAGGCTTCCTGGAAGAGGAGACTCCAGCAGAGAGCCCCGAAGTGTGGACAAGCTTCCATGTACTGCGAATTCGTGAGCACACTCTGGTGACAGGGTCTAGAGAGGAAGTGGGCTTGAGCAGAGCAGGGGGCAGCTGTGGGGTTCTCTTCATTTCCACCTCCCCGTCCAAGCCGCCATCACTTCTCACCTGGACAACTGCACAAGCCTTCCAGCTGTTTCCCTGCTTCCGCTCTTGCTCCTCTACAACCCATTCTGCACAGTGTCAGAATCCAAACCAAAGTTGACCATGTCATTCTCTTGACTTGTGGCTTCCCATTGCTCTTGATGCACATGGCTACAAGGCCATGTGTGGTCTGGACCACAGCCTGTGCCAGGCTCCCTTCCACTCTCCACCTGCCGGTACACCTGGCCTGAATTTTCAGTACATTGAGTCTTCCTGCCATAGGGCCTTTGCACACGCTTATCCCCACCCGCAAAGATGGTTCTCTCTCATCCTCTCTTTCCAAAGCTAACTCTGACTCATCCTTCAGAATGCATCTTAATGATTACTTCCTCTTGGAAACTTCCCTAATTTTCACATCTAGACTAGTTCTCCCTCATGTGTTGAAAACAAATATTTATTGTGTGAACATATGTTTTAATGTCTGTCTCCACAGCTACAACACAAGCTCTGTGAGGGCAGAAACTCAGTGTTTACACTGCTCAGAGCCTAGTACAATCTCAATAAATATGTGTTGACTGGATCATGACATTTAGTTAGTAACAGCAAGATGAATAGAAAAATTATACTGACCAATTTATAGCAGAGTGCTATTATGAATTCTTAATGGAATGAAAACCTGAATTCATGTCCAGACCCTGACAACTTCTGGCTATGTTGTTATTTAATGTCACAGGTCCTTTTAGAGTCTGTCCTCATGTATAAAATGGTGATACTAACAGCCACCTCATATGGTCATAGTGATGATTTAATGAAATAATGTATGCAAAAGCATTTTTTACTGTAAAACCAGACATAAATATACTTTGTCACTCTCTGAATGCCTATTACATTGAGTCCTTAAACATGTATTGGGTGGATGGATGGGATGGATGGATGGATGGATGGATGGATGGATAGTGGATAGGTGGATGGATGAGTGGATGAGTGGATGTATGGATGAGTGGATGGATGGATGGATACATGGATGGATGAGTGGATGGATGGATACATGGGTGGATGAGTAGATGGATGGATGGATACATGGATGGATGGATGAGTGGATGGATGGATGGATGGACAGATGGATGGATGGATGGATGGATACATGGATGGATGGATGGATGGATGGATACATGGATGGATGAGTGGATGGATGGATACATGGATGGATGGATGGATACATGGATGGATGGATGGATGGATGGATGGATGGATGGATGGATACATGGATGGATGAGTGGATGGATGGATGGATGGATGGATACATGGATGGATACATGGATGGATACATGGATGGATGGATGGATGGATGGATGGATGGATGGATGGATGGATGAGTGGATGGATGGATGGATGGATGAATACATGGATGGATGGATGGATACATGGATGGATGGATGGATACATGGATGGATGGATGGATGGATGGATACATGGATGGATGGATACATGGATGGATGGATACATGGATGGATGGATACATGGATGGATGAGTGGATGGATAGATACATGGATGGATGAGTGGATGGATGGATGGATGGATGGATGGATGGATGGATGGATGGATATGTGGATGGATGGATGGATACATGGATGGATGAGTGGATAGTTGGATACATGGATGGATGAGTGGATGGATGGATGGATGGATGGATACATGGATGGATGGATGGATACATGGATGGATGGATGGATACATGGATGGATGAATGGATGGATGGATGGATGGATGGATACATGGATGGATGGATGGATGAGTGGATGGATGGATGGATGGATACATGGATACATGGATGGATAGATGGATGGATGGTTACATGGATGGATAGATGGATGGATGGATACATGGATGGATGAGTCAATGGATGGATGGATGGATACATGGATGGATGAGTGGATAGATGGATACATGGATGGATGGATACATGGATGGATGGATGGATGGATGGATGGATGGATGGATGGATGGACGGATGGATGGATGAATAGATGGATGGATGGATGGATGGATGGATGGATGGATGGATGGATGGATGGATGGATGAGTGGGTAGGTATGTGGGTGGGTGGGGGAATGAGAGGGTGGGTAGAAGAGTGGGTGGATGGGCAGATTAACAGTTAAGGAGCCAGTGCAGGTGGGAAGAAGAAAGCCAAAGAGCAAGGACTTTCAGGAGAAGGAGAAAGAAAAGCTGGTTGATCCTAAGCCTATGTCCCATGCTGGCAGGACAGGCAAGAAGGATGACGTCGAAAATCATTTAACCCAGGCATAAGGAATTCACTGATGACCTCAGGGCCGTTCCTTCTCAGCCTCCTCATGTCTGTCCTGTCACTGACATGCCTTCTTTGTAATGTAACCACTTTACCAATTTTTATCTTTGGGGGAGAAGTTGAATTGATTTGCACATACAGCAAATTTGGTGAGACTCCTCCAGCTGCTGCCAGCAGGAGCTGACAAGTGAAGAAGTGAGCATCTGAGGCTAAGAAAATGCACTAAGCATTCATTTCAATAAGACCTAGAAACCTTCCTATTTAATAAATTGCTATGCATAATTGGTTTCAGTTTCAAGCGTGGGTTCATCTTTAACTCTCTGTGTTCCATGTGTTCCATTAGGAATAGGCCTGTAGGTACAGACAGGGACTTGTGGTATGAGACCCTGTCACACACTTGTATGAGCTTTTTCTCTCTTTGATCACATCTCACTCCCTACCATTGCCACCTTCCTAGAATAAGTCAGGTGTGAATGCAAGAGAGAGAGAGAGAGAGAGAGAGAGAGAGAGAGAGAGAGAGAGAGAGAGAGATATGCTGGCTGAACTTTTACTCATGTTGATTATTACTTTGCCTGTGTGGAGGCCCAGGTGGTACCTGGTCTACCCAATTTTATGGGGGCCTTGGGGTAAGTGGGTGGACATGAGCCCAACACCTGTCATCTCATAGATGACTGTAAGAAACACATGACAAATGTATGAAACCTCTTGGCTATTCAAACATTCATCATCCTAGACTCCAAAGGGTTGATAGTATTAGGTACTCAGGAAGAAAAACAAAGGTAAGAACAGACTAGGGGGAGAAAGCCCAGCAAGTATTTTATTTCCACATATTAGTTGGTGGTGTAGAATGTGGATTGAAGCCATATCTTCATCCTTTTTCTGTAGTTATAACAAAATACCTGAGGCCAAGTACCTTATAGAGAAAATAGATTTATTTATGGTTTTTGGAGACTAAAAGCCCAAGACTGAGCAACTCCATCTGTTTGGTCTCTTATTAGGGATTTCCAGGGACATCGCAACTTGATAGAGAATCAGGAAAGGAAATAGCCACAAGTAGAAGGGACCAAGCACGTTTTGATTTACAATAACTTAACTGTGCCAAGAACTGACTCCTTGAGAGCAGCAGCATTCTGTTCTCGGGGCATTGACCTATGACCTAATTGTCTTACATTTGGATCCACTTCTCAATAGGCTCACCATGACACTGGGACTAAGCTCCAGCACCTGAACTTTTGGGGACATAGTCAAACCATGTCTAAGCCATAATAACAGAGAAAAAGAGGCAGTCTTCAAAGAGACTTTTAAGTAGGTTGGAGTATCCATGGTTCCCTTCAGCGCAGATGGCTCAAGACCATGGAGTTGATATAAGGGTAGAACATACCTGTTTCCATCCTCTCCACAGCTCCAAGATCAAGGACTCTCCTTGATAGCCCTGTGTTTGAATGCTCAGTCTTATCTGTAGAGTGGCTTCATTTAAACTGATGCCCACAGAATGCCAAGAAAGAGTATCAAGGCCCTGATCCATCTGTCAAAAACACAGTCCTGGGAGGGACCAGCACCTTCCAAGATAAGAAGTTTAGTAGACCTTTGCACATCCCTGCCTACCGTGATGGGGGCTCCAGGAAAAGCTGGGTCAATATAGGCCCAAGCCCAGAGGATAGGGCATGCTACTGGGGTTGCATGGTGGGGGCAGCAGAGTTGGAAATGTAACTCCTAACTGATTCTCCCACTGTCTGCCAAAGGAACAGACAATGCACAGTGGAGTCTTCCTTTGTGCAGAAACAGGACAAAGCTCCACCTTCCCATGGAAGACACTGATAGTTTAGAATTTTCTGAACCAGGCTTGGAGCCGGGCTCCTGGCTCAGCTCACCTTGGCTAACTCTGGCTCTACCTGAGCTTAAACCTTCTGTGGGTGGAAAATGAGTATCTCATGCTTTTTCAGAGAGGTCGTATGAGGATTAAACGCCTTACTGCTTGAAGCATGCTTAGCCCAGCCCTCCAGGCATGAGAAGCGAGCTGATAGAAGCCATAATAGGTTTATTCCTCTGATAAATTCTGTATTCCCTTCAGACAGCAAGCACTGCTGGGCTCAGAGACAGGATTGGAGAGGGGCTGGGAAAGAAAGGGCTTGGAGAACTCCTGGTGGAATTCCTGATGAGCCCGACTTCTACCAGAAGGGAGGGGACAAGTGCTTAGACATGAAACATCAGAGTGACAGTGTCACCTATTCCAGGTGGGGGAGTGGGGTTCCAAGAAGTGATGCCAGATCTTTCAGAAAGGTAGACTAGGATGATAGCTAAGGTAGAGGAGTTCTGAGTAGTGTTTGCCCTTTTGGTGAACAGGAATTGAAATTAATTTGGGCTTTGAGAATTTTATTTTATTTTATTTTATTTTATTTTTTTTTAGTCTTTTCGAGACAGGGTCTCCCTGTAGCCCCAGCTGTCCTGGAACTCACCTTGTAGACCAGGCTGGCCTTGAACTCACAAAGATCCGCCTGTCTCTGCCTCCCAAGTGCTAGGATTAAAGGCGTGCGCCACCACGCCCGGCTGAGAATTTTAAAGGCACACATAAGTACTGGCTTTACCACAGAGCATTGTAAAATCAGGGTGGGAAATCTCATACCATCTACACTGTCAGAGCAGGAGCCTCATCTCACAAGCAAAATGTTAGAGTTCCTGAGCCCAGGAAAGAAATCATCTGCCTGTCAAATTTGCATTTGGCTCTTTTCCCTCCATGTGACTCCTGCCACCACCTTCGCTCCAGGGACAGCAGGCAGGGGCCTCACAAGATTGCTTTCTTTCTCAAACACAGTCCTAGGGAGAACCAAGAACAGCACGGCCTCCTGTTTAAGGTCTCTGCCTTCCTCTCTGGTGGTTTAGGCTCTGCCATGCACAGACCACTAATGCTATAATAATATCAGTAACCTACTGGATTTGAAAAGTACCTAACAGTTGAGTCTTTCTTAATCAGATGCTCCTGTTTTGGAGTTCTTTTTCACCTCTGAAAATCAGAATATACCCCGCACATACTTAATTTTAAATGGTAAAAGCGTCTACTCCATAGTATAACACGAGTCATTTATTTTGTCCACTGTGTTGATGCCATTGCTTGGGAGTTTAGGGCTCTGGCTTATTAGTGGCATCTGGAGGTCACCATTAAGTGGATGGGCTCTTATTTAGTTAATATTTGATAAGGCCTTTTGAAAATGCTGATAATTGTGTTCATAGGACTGCCTGCTGAAAATTAGAGACAGGAAAAAAAAAACCTAAAGCTTACTTTTCTTGCTCCAAAAGTAAATGTCCAGATTTGATCTTCCATTCATCTGTAATTTATATTTACTACATTTGATGAGTCTGGTTCGTGGCTTAGATTCCGTAGGTTTTCGCTGCATCAGCCTCCTTATTATGTAATCATGTTTGATGAAACCTAACATATACAATCCTGGACCCTGGAGCGTCATGTGAGCCAAGCCTCAGTACAGATGTGCTTCCTACTGAAGCAGACTGGAAGGCATTACAGAGCTGCATTCCCTGGCCACATGTGATTCCAAATATATATTTATTTCTATATAAATCACTAGTTCCACAGAGGATCCCCAACCATGCTTTCCTCCCTGCCTCATTACCTCTGTTGTAAAGGACCCCTTAGCTCACACACTCTTGAGAAAGTGATAGCAATGGCTTGTGCCCTCCTTAAGAACATGGCTGGCAAACAGGGTGGTTTTAAGCTGATTATTATTGGCATTGAAACTAAGCACATGTGGCCATATTGGGAACTACTGGTTAGGTAACACAGTCTATTTTTTTTTTTTTTTTTTTTTTTTTTTTTTTNCTTCCTGTAGCCCCAGCTGGCCTGGAACTTGCTACATAGACCAGGCTGGCTGGCCTTGAACCCACAGAGATCCACCTGCCTCTGCCTCCCAAGTGCTGGGACTAAAGGCATGTACCACTATGCCCAGCAGATAACCCAGTCTTTAACAGATCAATTTGGTAGGGTAATAAATGGATGGTAGGGAAAGGCATTTAAAGGTATATAGTGTGGGGCTAGAGAGATGGCCTAGTTGTTAAGAGCTCCCACTGCTCTTGCAGTCCTCTTGCAGAGGACCTGGGTTCGATCCCCAGTACCCACATGATGGCTGAGAACCGCCTTTAACTCCAGTTCCACGGGAATCTGACACCCTCTTCTGACCTCCTCGGCATTGCATGACACGGGTGCACAAACCTACATGCAGACAGTACATTCATACACATACAAAAATAGATAAAATTTAAAAAATTTTTAAAAAGGTATATAGTGTATCTCATACCTGTGGTCCTAATACTCAAGACGCTGCAAGGAAGACTGCTAAGAGTATGAAGCCAAGCCGGGCGTGGTGGCGCACGCCTTTAATCCTAGCACTTGGGAGGCAGAGGCAGGTGGATCTTTGTGAGTTCAAGGCCAGCCTGGTCTACAGAGTGAGTTCCAGGACAGCTGGAGCTACAGGGAGACCCTGTCTCAAAAAGACCAAAAAAAAAAAAAAAAGAGTATGAAGCCAACCTAGGCTACATAGTGAGTTCCAGGTCAGCCCTGAGCTACAGTAGGAAACTGTCTCAAAACCAAACAGACAAAAACAGGGCATGTAAAAAAAAAAAAAAATGAGAAGACTGTGCTGGTGCCTAAGGCTCTGCCCTTAGGTAGTAGTGCCTGAGTTAGCATGCATTTTGAAGACTGTAAACAGGTAGCCTGACTCCTTTAGAAGGAGGGCCTTGGCTGCATGAGGCTGAATGTGCACCAGCCTGGCAGACTGGCCCAGTTCCGTCCCTTCACTCAGGTGACTTTGGAAGGTATCCTCCAGTGTAGCGCCTTTATTATATGTGATTTTCTGGCTGGAAGAAATGGCTCAGGGGTTAAGAGCACTTGTTGCTCTCGCAGAGGATCCAGGTTCAGTTCCCAGAATCCACATGGTACCTAACAACTGCCTATTACTCCAGTTCCATGGGATCCTCTTCTGGCCTCCATGGGCATTGCACACACATGATCCACATATACACATGCAGGAAAAACACTCATACACATAAAATAAAAAATTTAAAAATTTTAAAGATAGGCAGCCTTGCGCATTATTTCCCTCTAACACAACACTTTGGGGGTCTAGAAGTGTTTCTCCACACATTGTAACACACACGGTCCATGAAGCAGAGAAGGTATTTGAAGCTGAGCATCAATGAAAAATGACCTTTTTTTATGTGTATGAGTGTATTGCCTGCATGGATATAAGTGCACTCACGCCCTGCAGAGGTCAGAAGAGGGCGTCAGATCCCTTGGCACTAGAGTTACAGACAGTTATTAGCTGCCATGTGGGTGCTGGGAGCTAAACCCAGGTGCTCTGCAAGAGCAGCCAGTGCTGTCAACCACTGAGCCATCATTCTGCTGAGATGAATGAAATGACTTTTAAGGGGCAGAGCTGTAACTAGAACCTGGAGCTTGGAGCCGCACAGCCAGCACTCTTGTTAGACACCAATGGGGATGTAAATAAAGAGGACAAAGACTCAGTGCCGCCCCCACTGGCAGCTTCCCATCTGTTTCAGGCGAGTCTTTTTTTTTTTTTTTGTCTTTTCGAGACAGGGTCTCCCTGTAGCCCCAGCTGTCCTGGAACTCTCTTTGTAGACCAGGCTGGCCTTGAACTCACAAAGATCCACCTGCCTCTGCTTCCCAAGTGCTAGGAGTAAAGGTGTGTGCCTCCACACCTGGCTCAGGCAAGTCTTATAGCAGAGTTATAGCTGCCTCATCCTGTCCTGGTTGACCCTGTGCATCCTGTGAATGAGTCTTGCTATTGTGGTTCATGGAAGGATTCTCTCTGTGGAAACATTCAGAGTGTAGGATGGGGTGGCTACACTGTCTACTGTAACGGGAGGAGAAGGGGACCATAAACAATAGAAACCCTGAGTTTCCGTATGGTAGTGCTTGCACTT
Organism: Rhizomys pruinosus; assembly: GCA_009823505.1. NCBI lineage: Eukaryota > Metazoa > Chordata > Mammalia > Rodentia > Spalacidae > Rhizomys > Rhizomys pruinosus. The sequence goes on along the minus strand of VZQC01000749.1, from coordinate 424,967 downwards.
AGGGGATGAAGGCCAGAGGATCAAGAGTTTAAGGTCATCGTCAGCTACACAACAAGTTTGAGGCCATCCTGAGGTACATGAGATTGTGTCTCAAAAAAAAAAATAATAATTGGCTTTGAAAATAATAATAAATAAGAGAAAACAAAAAGATGGGGGAGAGAGACAGACAGACAGACAGACAGACATTCCAAAGGCCTATTTTAATCATGTCAATCTTGGGGCTGGAGAGATGGCTCAGCAGTTAAGAGCACTGACTGCTCTTGCAGAGGACCTGGGTTCAATTACCAGAACCCACATGGCAGCTAAGAACTGCCTTTAACTCTCCTTTCAGGGGAATCTGACGCCCTCTTCTGACCTCCACAGCATTGCACAACACAGGTGCACCTACCTTACATGCAGGCAGTACACTCATACACATAAGAAGTGAAAAAAAAATCATGTCAATCTTACCCTTCAGTAGATCTCATTAGAAATGACTAGATCAAGCTGGGTGTGGTGGTGCACGCCTTTAATCCTAGCATTTGGGAGGCAAAGGCAGGCAGATCTTTGTGAGTTCAAGGCCAGCCTGGTCTACAGAGTGAGTTCCAGGACAGCTGGGAGGCTACAGGGAGACCTTGTCTCGAAAAGACCAAAATAAAAAAAGAAGAAAAAAAGAAAAGAAATGACCAGATCTGGGGGCTGGAGAGATGGCTCAGCAGTTAAGAGCACCAACTGCTCTTGCAAAGGACCTGGGATCAATTCCCAGCATCCACATGGTGGCTAAGAACCATCTTTAAGCTGGGCGTGGTAGCACACACCTTTACTCCCAGCACTCGGAAGGCAGAGGAAGGTAGATCTCTGTGAGTTCAAGGCCAGCCTGGTCTACAGAGTGAGTTCCAGGCCAGCTGGGGCTATAGGGAGACCCTGTCTCAAAATGATTAAAAAACAAACAAACAAAAAACCAAATGACCAGGTCTGGGGAGGTGTCCCAGCGTGTAAAGCACTTTCTTGGCAAGCTTGCGGACCAGAGTTTGGATCCCTAACACCTATGTAAATGCTGGATAGACATCTTGATTGATGTTTTCTTTAACCCAACAGAGCCAGCCTGAGCCAGGGCTGATCAAGGCTTAGGAAGGCTTCGTGACCTGCCCAAGGTCCCATGGACAGCTCATGTCAGCACTGCCCTTGAGCCAGAGCCCTCCCAGCCCTGCTCATTCCCACTTCCCTTCCCACCATGGTATCTTTGAGGCCTGACCAGTCACAGCTCAGCCACCTAAAAGGCTGCAACACTGGCTCCCGCCAGCTCTGTTGCCGCTTCACAGTTGCTCAGTGTCCACTGACCACTTTGCTGTGTATAATCACTTAATTAGTTTGTGCCTACGAGAAAGAGATGCTTCATTTAGAAGCTTAACAGTGAGAATGCCTGAGCCTTCATTTGCCATGCGCTTGATGGCGTCAGGATGATTGTAGAGTCTTCCACTCTGTGTTCCTAATCTATTTAGCACCAGGAAACCCATGGATTGGTCACATGAGGCACAGGCTGTGGAGGACAGGGAGGGAGGCTGTGACTGTGTTAGCTGAGAGACAGGAAAACGGGGAAGCCAGGACTATGAGAAACACAATGCAAGGACCTCAGGAAATAACAACCAGAAAGGCAGGGATGTGATGCGGCGGTAGAGCCATGCTTAGCATGTGCAAGGCCCTGGGTGCCATTCACAGCAGGAAGGGAGGGAAGGGGAGAAGGGAAGAAGGGATAGAGGGAGGAAAAGTACTTAGAACAGTCTATGTTCCTGTTGGGGCGTTCTGGGGACCCGTTGAGGTCGGTAGTGAGGTTCACATCAGCTTGTCAGCTGATAGTCAGTGCTTCTCAGCCCCGACTACACATTGGAGGAAGCTGGGAAGCCAGAATGCCACCCATGGTTCCAGTGTGCATCGCAGCTGAACACCCAGTGATCAAATGGAACTGTGGAGGCTCTGTCCGGTATACACAGAGCCAGGCTGACTGCATCTCCCAGAATTCCCTGCCCTGCAGGTTGCCAACCCAGCTGGGCCACAAAAGAATTCCTTGGGAGACTGGAGACAAAAAGCAGCTGCAGCCACTTTGCCACACATATTTTTCACTTTGCTTCCTTCTGTGCCTCCAGCTGCTCTGCATTCTTCTGGAATCTTCTTCAGCTTCAACTCCTACCCAGGTGTTTATGTTTAGCTCTATGGGAAAGAGCCCTAACTTCCACAGGATATTTCTCCCAAGGTTAAGGTCAAGAACCACAAGGAGCAATAAAAGCTTAGCCAAGTCTCCCACCGTTCCAATCTAGGCGTGTGGGTTCCACATTGTTCTTAGTGTCCCCACTTTGCACCCCTCTCTTGCACCTTCCCATCTACCTGCTCCATGGACTTCACAGTAGCCTTGGATGCAAAAATAACTGTCTAGAGCCTCCTTAACCAGCTCTAGCTACTGCAACAGGCCAAATACAAATCTCCACATAGACATATCCATATCTGTATATACTTCCTGGGGTCTTTGCAGCTTCCATTGAATCCTGAATGATTAGGTGTTAGCAGGACTGTAGACTGCTTGAAGTGGCTCTGATTGCTGGGAAGGACGCATCTGACAGTCCATGCCTTACTTCCCCAGATGACACCTAAGGGGCTGTCTTTGAAAACCTATGGTAGATCTGCCATCCTCATGGTACAAGAAAGATCCAGGGGGGAAGTCTAAGCAGTGCAAACCAGTGACTCCAGCTCAGAGTAAGGACTTTGAAAGCCTCTCTCACCCCAGCCTTTCTAGGGTGCTGGAAGTGTCCTGCTTTTGACCTGGGGGCTGGAGTACACGGGTATCTGTCTGTGAAGTTATCACGTTGGCACATTCATAATCGGAGTCATTTCTTTTCTGTTACACCTCCACTCCATGAAAAGTTCTTCCTCCCTTCCAGCCTTCCTTCCTTCCCACCATGCCGTATTCCAGTGACTGGAAAAGGTTGAGAGTCACTGGCCTAGTCCTTGCAATTTGTGGCAAAATTCAGAGAAGGGGACTAGAAAAGTGTTTGGCAGCTGGGAAGCACTGAATCATGACACATGGCATCAAGACCAGTGACCCAGTCTTACTTAATGACTGCAGCACAAAGCAGAATGCAACACAAAGCAGAATGCCCTGCAGGAGTCGTCAAGGGCAGTGAAAGAATGGCTTGGGGGCAGGATGAGGGGGAGCTAGAACACAGGAAGTTCAGAGGGACAAACAGGAAGAGGCAGAGCCACTGTCCAGTGAGGACTTTGTGTTGAGGAATGGTGGCTGAACCCGTACAGACTAGAGTGATTGATAAAAGTGGCATTTAGGGGCTGGAGAGATAGCCTAGCGGTTAAGAACACAGACTGCTCTTGCAGAGGACTCGGGTTCGATCCCCAGCACCCACATGGCGGCTGAGAACCGTCTGTAACTCCAATTCCAGGAGAACTCCAGTTCCAGGGGAATCTGACACCCTCTTCTGACTTCCAGGGCATTGCACAACATGGGTGCACAAACCTGCAGGCAGACAGTACATTCATACATTCATACACATAGAAAATAAATAAATAAATAAATTTTTAAAGTGGCATTTAAAGAAGTATGATCATAAATATAAAATTCTATTATCCATTATATTTAACTGCTCACAAAATATATTCATTGAAATATTGACAGGTTGATGGCAGAAGAAGCCTTGGGCTAGAAATGAGGACTTGACCTTCCTTAGAAGTTGCAGCAGACTCCTTAATGAAGTGCCTATAGTCTATACATACTGTTCCAAGTCCATTTAAATGAGAGGAGGGGAAGGAAGGACCCCTCCATTTTGAAACGCTGGTAGTTTCCTACAGGGCACAGTGATCTATGTACATCAAGATTTTATGTTTGTATACAGAGAGAAACCCTGTGGCCTGCGAAACACATGGCATGGTGTGTCCAGCCAACAGTGACTCTCAGCAGGGGGTTTGGACCCGATGGAGGAGGTGGCAGGGATGCTGGTTCTGACCCAGACCTGCCACATCAGAAGCCCAAAGTGATTTACATCCATTACCCTAAACATTGCTTTATATCATCTTAATACCAGAGGTACGCTTTTCACAGCCTTTCTTAGTGGCCCTTTCCTGAGTGTAATAGCGGTGAACTTCCTTCCTCCCATCTCAGGCTCCCCCCTCAAGTAACAACTCTAAAGACTAGAACTTCTGAGCTTTTGAAATAAAGGCAAAACAGACATAAAAGCATTGATTAAGAAAATCGAGCCGGGCGTGGTGGTACACTGCCTTTAATCCTAGCACTTGGGAGGCAGAGACAGGCAGATCTTTGTGAGTTCCAAGGCCAGCCTGGTTTACAAGGTGAGTTCCAGGACAGCTGGGGCTACAGGGAGACCCTGTCTCGAAAAGACCAAAAAAAAAAAAAAGAAAATCGAATAGCAGATACCATTAAACTTCTTTCGAAAGTTTTTCATTCTTTCCAAGCCTGGTGGTGCACAAATGTGATCCCAGCACTTGGGAGATGGAGCAAGAAGAAGGCCATGAGTTCAAAGTCTGCCTAGACTACATAGTGAGACCCTGAATCAAAACAAGTAAGGCTAGAGAAATGGCTGCACAGTTCAGCATACACACTGCTCTCAAAGAGGACCCTGTTTTAGTTCCCCACACCCACACGGCAGCTCACAACCATCTGTAACTCCAGTTCTAGGGGATATAATGCCTTCTTCTGACCTTCTCTGGCACCAGGCACTACCATGGTGCATATACATAGACGCAGGCAAAATATGCACATTTTAAGAAAGCAAATCTAAAATAAGTAAAAACAAAAAAACAAAAAGCTCCTCATTCTTATATACCCTTAACAAGATAGCTTAATCCTTCTTTTAAAAAAATGTTTTATGTTTAGTGTGTGTGTGTGTGTGTACACATATGTGCAAAAGCTGCCATGTCACACATGTGGAAGTCAGAGCGATTTGTGGGAGTTGGTTCTCCTCTACCATCTGGGTCCTGGGGGTCAAACCCAGGTCACCGGGCTTGGCTTTATCTGCTGAGCCATCACTAGTTCTTAACCCTTCTTTCTTTTTTTTGTATTTTTGAGACAGGGTCTCCCTATAGCCCCAGCTGTCCTGGAGCTCACTCTGTAGACCAGGCTGGCCTTGAGTCTGCCTGCTTCTGCTAGGATTAAAGGTGTGCGCCACGGGGGGGGGGGGGGGGGGGGGGGGGGGGGGGGGAGGGTGGGGGGGGGAGGCTGGAGAGATGGCCTAGCAGTTAAGAGCACCGACGGGACCCGGGTTCGATCCCCAGCACCCACATGGCGGCCGAGAACCGTCTGAAACTCCAATTCCAGGAGAACTCCAGTTCCAGGGGAATCCGATACCCTCTTCTGACCTCCGCGGCATTGCACGACACGGGTGCACAGACTTGCATGGAGATAGTACATTCATACACATACAGAAATAAATAAAATTTAAAAAAAAAAGGTGTGTGCCACCATTCCTGGCAACCCTTCTTCCTTTATAGTACTGTGATAATACCCTAAGGTCTGTTTTTTAATAAATTTATTTTATTGACTGGTGCATAAAACCACAAAAACACATATTAATAAGAGAGTGTATAACACTTTGATGCAAGTAATCATTGTCTAGTCAGTGGAAATACATCTGCTCAAATATTTATCACATCTTTATGGTAAAAACATTTTTTAAAACGTTCTGTGTCGTTTTGAACTCTGCAGTATACAGTTGCTGTAGTCGCCCTCCTGTGCAAGTGGTACACTGGAACTTCGTGCTCCCATCTAACTGTAACTTAGTCCCCATTAACCAACCTCATTTTATGTGTATGAGTTTATTGCCTGGTCCATGTATGTAAATGCACCTGGTTCATGTATGTAAGTGCAGTGCCCATGGAGGTCAGAAGAGGATATCAGATCGCCTGGAACTACAGTTACAGATGGTTGTTGGCTGCTGTATGGGTGCTGGGAACTGAACCTCGGGTCATCTGTAAGAGCAGCCAGTGCTCTTAACCACTGAGCCATGTCTCCAGTTCCCTAGCCGATCTTTCTCTCCCCAGCCTCTAACAACCACCATTCTATTCAAAAGAGTAAGATGAATCCTTTTTAGATTCCACATATGAGTGCAAGGTACAGCGTTTGTCTTTTCTTTGCTTGCCTTAGTTCTCCTAACATAATGATCTCCACTTCTACCCATACTGTCCTAAATGACAAACTTTCATTCTTTTTATGAGTATGTGTACCATATTTTCTTTGTCCATTTGTTACTTGATAGACACTTAATTTTTTACCCATTTTTTGTCTACTGTGAATAATGCTGTAAAAAAAGAAAGTAGGGTGTACAGATGTCTCTTTGATATACTGATTTCATTTCCTTTGGATTTATATTCAGGAATGGGATATGTATATCATATAGTAGTTACACTTTTAATGTTCTGAGGTACCTCCATATTGTTTTCCATAATAGGGGAACTAATTTGCATTCCCCCCAACCATGTACAAGGGTTCCCTTTTCTCCACATCCTCACTAGCACTTGTTATCTTCTAACTTTCTGTTGTTCTTAGTCTGGAGTGATATCTCATTGTGGCTTTGATTTGCGTTTCTCTGATGATTAGTGATAGTAAACTTTTTTTAATGTACCCTGAACACTATTTTAAGTCTAGATAAAATGCTTTGATCCAATGCCGGGCATGGTGGTGCACACCTTTAATCCTAGCACTTGGGAGGCAGAGGCAGGCGGATCTTTGTGAGTTCAAGGCCAGCCTGGTCTACAGAGTGAGTTCCAGGACAGCTGGGGCTACAGGGAGACCCTGTCTTGAAAAACCAAAAAAAAAAAAAAAAAAAATGCTTTGATCCTACAGGGAATTCTTCTGGAACCCCAAAACCTTCTCAAGTTTCTCTCCAGGTTTCTGGTTTGTACAGGTAGGATTTAACTCAACCTGAATGTTCATCTCCCCAAATCATAAGCAAGACAAAGCTAATAGGGAAACCACAACATGGGATGTCCCTAAGCACTATTCCCACACTTCCACACCACTCCTCCTCCGCCTTCAAGCAGTCAATTTGAGCATAGATGCCCAAGCAATGTCTCCCCCTCCCCACAGCTTCCCCAACACAGGGCCTTTTCTCAAACACTTGGAAATGTCATTTGGTTCATGAATATTTTGCTTGCCAATGTTTAGCCTGACCTGCTAGCTGCTGAGCCTTCTGACATTCCCCTATACCTCTGGTGGGCAGGCTCTGAGGACTGTCAGTACTTGGCTCTGAGAGTTGTTTTGTGGCAGCTTTGCAAAGCACCTGGCTAAAAAAAAAAAAAGAGTCATCAGAGAGGTTCAGAGAACCAGGCCTCAGGCCTTAGGCTGGAGGTGGAAGCATCTAGAAGAAGGAAGATGAGCCTCCACCTTCTGACTTAGGAAAGCAGTAGGACACACTTGAGCAGGAAGACTCCTGGGATGTCAGGGTGTGTCTGTTTCAATCTCACAGAGCATAGATAGGACTTTTCTGTTTGTGTGGTCCAAAAGGAAACATCCAATCAAAACTATAGAACATCAGAGCTGGCAAAAGTCTCCAAGATGAGCAGGAACCTGAGACCCATCGAGGGTCAGGAGGGTGACTTGCCCAGAGTCCCACAGGTTGAGCAAGAGGTAAACCATTTCTTCAGGCCATCAGATACTAAGTCAAATGTCTGCTACTGTTCTGTGCCCCTCTTCACCAATGCAAACTGAACGTGCTAAGAAGCTGAGTCTTCTGAAGATCACTGCAGGATTGTCATTACGAATGTCTGTACTATTCACAGGTCCCAGAGAACTACAAAGCCCCCAACCTGTGTCACACGGGAAAGTCATGGCTCTCATGCAGGCCAGGCTTCCAGTTAGTGCAAGTATGTTTATATATTATAATTCATTGACTAGATGGTACATAACCTTTGCAGATCCCAAAAGGATATATAGTGCAACCTCCCTCCCCGTTTCTGTCTCTGCTTTCAACCACCCATTTTCCCTCCCAGGAGTTCCCCCAAAGACAAATAAGCACAACCAGGCACCATGACTCATTCCTATAATCCTACTACATAGAAAACTGAGACAGGAGAATTGCCACAAATTTGGCAATCTGGGCTATATAGTAAATTCTAGGCCAGCCTAGAGTAAAGAGTGAGACCTGTCTAAAAAATTAATAATAATAATAAATAGCAGAGATATAAAACTGGTTTTCTTATATAGATGAGTTTCATATCCCTGGATCCATCAACAACTATACATTTTTGTTTGTTTTTTTGTTTGTTTATTTGTTTGCTTGCTTGCTTGTTTGTTTGTCTGAGACAGGGTCTCACTATGTAACCCCAGCTGGCCTGGAACTGGCTATGTAGATCATCCCAGGTTGGCCTCGATTTCACAGAGAAAACCTGCCTCTGCTTCCCAAGTGCTGGGAATAAGGGGGTGTGCCACCATACCTGACAACAACTAAACATTTTTTAAAATTATGTCTGCTGCACAAATACAAACTTTTCTAGTCATTATCCCTTAAGTGATTCAATATAACAACTACTTACACAGCATTTACATTGTATTAGCTACTAGAAGTAACTTGGATAGCCAGTGTGGTAGCACACACCCTTAATTCAGCACTTGGGAGCCAGAGGCAAGTGGATCTCTGTGAGTTCAAGGACAGTCAGGGTTACATAGTGAGACCTTGGGAAGAAGAAGAAGAAGGAGGAGGAGCAGGAGGAGGCGGAGGAGGAGGAGGAGGAGGAGGAGGAGGAGGAGGAGGAGGAACGACTTGGGCTGATTTACAGTATATGGAATGATCTGTAGGTTATATGAAGATGCCGTACCATTTTATGGATCTGCGTTGATCCTGCCTTGATCTCCCCCAGATACCGAGGGATTTTTAAATAATAGTAATAATCAATGAGTATGTGTTTTATAATTGTTCTGCACCTTGCTTTTTTTCGGGGTTGGGGGGTCTTCACCATTCATTCATTCACATATATACTTTTTTTTTGGTCATTTTGAGACAGCATCTCCCTGTAGCCCCAGCTGTCCTGGAACTCACTATGTAGACCGAGCTGGCCTTGAACTCACAAAGATCCGGCTGCCTCTGCCTCCCAAGTGCTAGGATTAAAGGCGTGCCCCACCACGCCGGCCCCCATTCAATATATATTGAGCTCCTATTATGATCCAAGGATGCCTGAGAGACAGGAAATGCAGTGGACTTCTTGACTGTGGGAGAGTCCTAGGGGACATAGACAGTACACAGATTATAGTGCAGGGTGTCAGGAGGAAGTCAGGGCTTCTCTATGGGCTAACCAGAGAAGGCTCATGGAACACGAAGGAGAAGGCCTTATGCGTACATGGCCAGAGGCTCGTGGCAAAGAAAGCGGCAGGTAAAAGGCCCTAAAGCCAAGCCATGTCAGGCCCATCACCCAAGGATGACAGGACTGGAGCATCTGGGAATGATGAGTGATCAGAGAGGATGTTGACTGCTCAGGGGAACTCAGCCGGATGATTCTTAGACATATTTGTGTATGTGTTTGTATTTGTGGGGTTTTTTTGGTGGGGGGATGGAAACAAGGCCTCATGTAGCCCAAACAACCTCCAGCTCACTAGGCAGTGAAGGATGACCTTGAACTCTACCAAAGGAACATCCCAGTGCTAGATTTTAGTCTTATTCTAAGTGGTATAGAAGCCCTGGGGCAGGTCAGAACCTGAGACAGCTTCACTGTGGCTAATGAATGAGAGCACAGTGCAGACAGGCAGTGGGGTGGGGCTGCAGTCAGGCGTGCTTGCAGAAGTCACAGTGACCTGCCTGACATTCGGGATGACCTGTGGCTTAGAGGCATAGCAGACTCCACAGACGTTTGGAAGGCAGGGTCCATCTGACTGGCAGTGCTTTGGTTGTGAACTTTTGGGAACAGCAAGGAATTACTGGGTGAATGAATGAACCCTGAACCCAAGAATCCAGCATTGGGTTTTGACATGTTATTTGAGCAAAGCCAGTCAGTGACCTATGGTTGACACCAGGATGCAAATGTGGACTTGAAGTAGAGGTCAGGCGGCAGATCTGAGAATCACTAGCACAGAGCCTGGGGACAGCAGGCATTGAGGAAGCTTCCTTACACTATCCACACTGTGGCCCCTCTAGATTTGACCCACACTGACTCCAAAGACCACAGACATTTGTCACTGCTTTGCAGCTGGTAGTTGTATAGTCCCATGTGAAGTAGAGAGGAAGGTGTCAAGAATCCAGGGCCAGCTCAGAGACCAGCTGAGTGGAGACAGCCTGAGGCCCTTCTGAGCCTGACTGCGTCTTCTAGAAAGCTTCAGTTAGGTGGTCTTTGAGGACCCTGCCATCACATCATTTGGCACCAGGAGTGGTATGAGCAGTCCATGCAGAATCCAGACCCATCACCCATGTAGAGAACTGAGAGGCCAAACACAAAGAGAATGGAAACAAATCAGCTGTGTGTGCTTTTCTATAGGGAACAAGGACCTTTAAAGTTTACAGACAAGCTGCAAAAGTAATCCAAACATGGGCTGGAGAGATGGCCTAGCGGTGGCAGAGGACCCGGGTTCGATCCCCAGCACCCACATGGCGGCTGAGAACCGTCTGTAACTCCAATTCCAGGAGAACTCCAGTTCCAGGGAAACCCAACACCCTCTTCTGACCTCTGTGGCATTGCACAACGCGGGTGTGCAGACCTACATGCAGTCAGTACATTCATGCACATAAATAAGTAAAATAAAAATAAATAAATAAAAAGTAATCCAAACACAACCTCTCCATATAATATACACGAATGAGTAGACATATGTAATACATCATTTATATATGTTTGAGAGTAAGTTTTAGGAATTGTGTCTTTTTACCCCTTAATATTTCAATACGAATACCCTCAAATTAAAGATATTCTTTTATTGGGGCTGGAGAGATGACTGCTGCAGGCGTGGTGGTGCACGCCTTTAATCCTAGTACTTGGTAGGCAGAGGCAGGCGGATCTTTGTGAGTTCAAGGCCAGCCTAGTCTACATAGTGAGTTCCAGGCCAGCTGGGACTACAGGGAGACCCTGTCTCGAAAAGACCAAAAAAAAAAAGAGCACCTCTTCTGACCTCCGCGGCATTGCACGACACGGGTGCACAGACCTACATGCAAACAGTACACTCATACACATACAAAAATAAATAAAATAAAAAAAAAAAAAAAAAAGATTCTCTTATACAACATAGTATAGGTATCAAAATCAGGAAACATCATTGATATGATATTTTTCAAATATTGTCAATTATACTCTAAAGCAAAATAAAACCAGAAAAAAATTAAATGCAGGATTATGCTGTATCTAGTTGTCCTGTGTTTTTAGTCTCCTTTGTCACTCAGTCTTAACACTGGAAGGTTACAAGCCAGGTGTGCTATAAAAAGGCATTGGTTTCTTTGCCTGATGTTGCCTCAGCTTCAAGTTAATACATTTGTCGGTGGAAAGCTTTTGAAAGGGGTGAGATCTGAGGCTGGGAAGGCAGAGTGAATTTAACAGGAGAGTGAGGAAGTACCAAGGGAGAACGAAAAGAAAGGGCGGGAGAGGAGAGGGAGGAAGGAGAAGCCCTTTAGGTGGGGACTGGGTGCTGAGACACCCGAATGGTCTAGGCACAGCACATTTACATTCTGAGGGAACACTTGGGCAAGAGAAAGGTCCCTCTCCTCAGTTGGTTTATTCTCCCTAGTCACGGCGAGCGTGTCTAATAGAGCATTGCTTCTGCGCAGAGCCTGTGAGGGCCGCGCTCTTCCCATGTGCCCTCCCACTTATTCTCTCAGTGGCCTCAGAGATGTGCACAGTTCTCTTGTTCTACAAATGGGGGAACGGAGGCACAGGAGCCCAGCCTTCTCATGCAGAAGCACCTCGGAAGCAGTCCTGGCTCTGCAGCTCCTTGTTCTGCTGGGCTGTGCTGTTGGAGACCCATTAAAGGGCTTTATCCTCGATCAGCCCTCGCTTTGCTACAAACAAGACTTGATGAAGACGTGGCTCTGTTTTCCACTCATGTCAGTGATTGATATTTGATTAATGCTTTGGATTGCTATTATTGAGAGCATAATTTTCATAGATGCAAAAAAAAAACTGTTTTATTGCTACTGAAGCCAAAACATCCATTTCCTCCTAAATCAGCAAGCAGATTTGGAGAGGGCTGTAAACACCAGGGGGTATGAGGAGGTAATGAGGGGGTAAACATCAGGGGGTGAGTCCTGAAAGGAAGCTGAAAACCCCCTTTGGGATCGTGAGCGTTGATGGCTGTTGGGTCAGAAGGCCCCGGCACCTGAACGTGGGTACCACCTGGCACATCCCATGTACAGCAAAAGCTCTGAATGATCCTAGCTACTGTCGCCATGTTGCCCTGAGAGTTTGTGAAGCCTTGGAGAGCTCACTGCCCTGACATTACAGCGACAGCGATCAGAGCAGCCTGACCTGCCTCCTTTAACCTGCCAAGAACTCGCACTGAGATTTCTTCTGTCAGAGCTGCTGAGCAACAGGGCAGCATCCCTGCAAGTCTCATTCAGCCACAGCAGCATGAACACTGGGATCAAGCCCAACTCTGTGCAGAGCACTGCCTGACCAACCTCACCAGGTAGCTGGCAGCAGGAACAGTGATGCCGAGCCCTGGCCCAGTGCCTGACACCGCAGTCCTGCTTGGGCTTCCTCTCCCTTGCTTCGTCTTCTTTTTACCTGCTCTTCCTCCCCACATCTTTCCCACTCTTCCTTTCCATTCTCCGACTATCTTAGGAAAATCAAGCATTTTCATTTTATAGGATAATTGCATGCAGAAGTTGGGAGGCTTAGTCCCCCAGATCCCACTCTGATCAGAAAAGACCATTCAGATTTGTAGTGTAGAAAGCAGTTAAGCTTGACCTCAGGAGGTCTGGCTGCCCACCCCCCCAACCCCCCAGAAGTGGGTGCTTCCTGATTTAGCTGAGAAGATAAAGACAAGAAGTTGGGATGGGCATAAGTGTTTGGAGAGGGGAGGAACAGGTCACTGAACACCAACATACTACTTAGGGAAGGCGGTACTATGGGGGGGAAGGAACAAGTTGTGTGAATGTGCTTGTCTGCAGGAAGTGGATGATTGTCCCCTCAACTTTAAAACATCTTCCTCAGAAGAATGAGTTGAAAAAAATACTAATGGGTCAGAGAACCCAGGATAATTATTGTACATGTAAATGGGTTAAGAATGCAAGTACGGGGGGCTTGAGAGATGCCCTAGCGAGCATCTCCAAGAGCACCGACTGCTCTTGCAGAGGACCCGGCTTCGATCACCAGCACCCACATGGCGGCCAAGAACCGTCTGTAACTCCCATTCCAGGAGAACTGCAGTTCCAGGGGAATCTGATGCCTTCTTCTGACCTCCACAGCATTGCACGACACAGGTGCACAAACCTACATGCAGACAGTACATTCATACACATACAAAAATAAATAAAAATAAATTAAAAAAAAAAAAAAGAATGCAAGTATGGGGCCAGGTGTGGTGACGCACACCTCTAGTCCCAGCCCTTGGGAGGCAGAGGCAGGTGGATCTCTGTAAGTTCAAGGCCAGCCTGGTTTTCATAGTGAGTTCCAGGGGCTACAGGGAGACCCTGTCTTGAAAAGACACCCCACCCCCCAAAAAAAGGAATGCAAATATGGGACTGGAGAGAGGGCTCAGCAGTTAAGAACACTGGCTGCTCTTCCAAAGGACTCAGATTCAATTCCCAATACCCACAGGTGACTAACAGCCATCCCTGACTCCAGTTCCCGGGGGTCCAACACCCTCATCTGGCTTCAGCAAGCATTGCATGCATATGGTATGCTTACATGCAGGAAAAACACTCAATTTTTTTTTTTTTTTTTTTTTTTTNTTCATTTAAAAGATCTAGCTGGCATACTGTTGCTTCCACAATAAAGCCTTATCTTGCCTCTTTAGTTTGGCCTTCAGAAAGTTCCTGCACCTGACGCACCAACTGCCTTTCTCAGTGCACTAGTGATGCTTTTGTGATGGCGTGTCAGTGATAGCCGCATGATTGCCCAACTCTCTCTCTGCCTCTGTGTCTTTCCTCACTGCTGTTCCTGCCTCCCAAAATGTCCTTTCTCCATTTCTGGGCACCTAAATTTGACAAGGTCTGGCACAAATATCAAGATAGAGTTTTCTAGGGCTGGAGAATGGCCTAGGGGGTGAAGAGTCCCCCACCGAACGCTCTTACGAGAGACCTGGCTCGATCCCCAGCTACCCACATGGCGGCCGAGAAACCGTCTGTGAAACGCCAATTCCAGAGAACTCCAGTTCCCAGGGGAATCCGAAACCCACTTCTGTACCTGCGTGGCATTGCACGACGCGGGTGCACAGATCCTTGAATTGCAGACAAATATTCATACACAAAACTGTATTTACATGAAATTAAAATGTACAAAAACCAGAGATAGAGTTTTCTTACCCTCTCTCCTTCGTCAGCTGCTATGAGTACTTTACATACCTATGACTGACCTGCATTCCTAGCATTCTTGTGATGCCGACTTTTTTTTGTGATTTAACCTTCAAAGCAACCGTGTGCGTTGGTTTATCATATTAACAAAATAAAACATAAAAAAATAAAGGGACTAGGGAAACCTACTGAGCTCAGTAGTTGTTCCTTTTGTAGATATTAAGTAGTTGACGCTGAGATTATAACCAGCCATATTCCTGCTCCAGCTCTCTGGCTTCCTCGTAAACAGGTAATTGCGGGTCGGGACAGTATCCACCCACGCCTCTGACAACAATAGTTAATTCAGAAATTGTGGACGTGGTGGCCCTTTTATGCCCCTGCGCGCATGACTGGTTCCACACTAAGATCCTGACACTCGTGAGTACTGATTGACTGAATGGATTCGAAGGCTAAGTCAGAGAAGCTACCAGCAGAGACCTACTGACTTGTTTCTTAGGACCCTTGCTGAGATCTTCACACTAGGGGAGAGTGGAAGGCTTTCACCAGTGAGGTTGAGAGCAGCCAAGAGCCCTGCTGCTGAGATACCTAAAACGTGACTGATGAACGTGCAGGAAACCACTGCTGCCGAGTCAGCAAGTGCAAACCCAGAGCCCAACCGGGCAAGGGAGGCGCCAGGAGAGTTGGCAAGTCTACAGGTCCCATGGGAACTGGGGCCACATCTTAAGATCTAATTATATGAATATGTCCCTGCTGATTGCAGCATTCATCTCTCAACAGAGACCCCTGTTAGAAATGCAGCTAAATCCCAGGCTTCCTTTTCTTCCTGGCCCAGACTCAGAGAGGCACCGAGTCTATGTATATTACCAAGATATCCCAGGAAAGTTGCACAGCACCTAGTATCCAGTCTCGAGAAGCAGCTTCTTAAAGACCCAGAACGTCAGGTACCCCATACGAGGCTCTGCCAACCTTCAATGCTTTGAGAATTGTGACATTTGCCCCTAGCTCTAACTTAGTTTTTTTAGTATGATTGTGTGTATGTTTGATGTGTTACATAGGGCGCTTTCTCTGTGTGTGCGTGTCGTGGCGAGACCATGAAACACAATACCTTTCCGTGCGTGTCATCCTCAGGAAGGCTGTGCCACCCTCTTCTTTGAGACAGGGTCTTCCCATTGGCACCCAAAGTTCCACCAATTAGGCTCGTCTGGTGGCCAGGGAGCCCCCTGAACCCTTCTGTCTTTGCCCCCCTGCCAGTGCTGGATTTCAGGTTTGCTACCATATCTGGATTGGGGGGGGGGGTTCTTTTGATGAGTGGGTTGCTTCCTGTTAGCCCCTAGCCTGTCCTGGATTTGCTTTGCAGACCATGCTGACCTTGATTACCCAAAGAGATACCATCGTATCGCCTTGCTACTCCCATAATGCGGGATCTTTACAAAGTGGCCACCACCACCCAGCTTGGATTTTTTTTCTTTTAAATGTGATCCATGACCTCCTGACCATCCATTTTTAGACCTGCACCTCTAACATTTAGAAAAGAGTCTTTTTCAGGGCGGAGAGATGGCCTGACGGTTTAGAGCGCTGGGTCGCTGACCGCTTTCTTTTTCCGGAGGACCCGGGTTCGATCCCCGGCCCCCATATGGCTTGGCTAGAACCTGTCTGAAACTCCAACCTCATCCCAGCGAGAACTCCAAGTTCCAGGGAATCCGACACCCTCTTCTGACTCCGCATGCATTGCCAACACGGTGTCCTTGCACAAACTTGCTACTGCAAGGCAGCCTACATTCACTTACACATCCAGAAATAAATAACATAAAAAAACGAAAAATAAAAAAAAAAAAAAAGTTTTTTATTCTTTTTTATTACGTTTTTATTATTAACTTTTAATCTTTCTAAATCTTATTTTGCTATGTTAGAACGTCTGCCGCCTGCCACCTGCAGGTTTATGCATCCTTTGTGATGCAATGCCGCGAGGTCAGTCACATTATGACCCCGAGGGTGTGGTCTTCCCTGGAATGGAGTCCTCCTGGAATTGGATTTCTTCAACGGTTTTCTGCGCCATTTGGGTGCTTGGACGAACCGCGTGGGTTCTTCGTCTGCAAGAGCAGTCGGTGGCTCATTAACCGTAGGCGCATCTCTCCAGCCCTCGGGTAATTTTATCTTGCAGTCTAGGCCAGGACCATTACTGGATCTTTTCAACAAGAAAGATGAATGGAAAGCTGGAGGCTGACAAGGGCTAAACAATCCCAGCTTGCTTCTAATGAGCATGTGGGGGCTTTGGGCACACGTCACATGTTGGAATGAAGAAAACAGATCAAATCAAGTAGCTACCACACAGATAGTCAGCAACAATGTACCCCATGCTTGATGGTGAAGTTTATGAGTGTCTCCCCGGGATTGGGGCTCGAGCCCACCCATCCCTGCTGCGTTGTATTTTATTTTTTTAAATTTTTTTAATAACTAGTTTTTTTATTCTCAAGAAGAAACACTTGAATTGTCCCATTTGTGACGCGCTCATAGCAAAGAGGAGAAAATGACTAATCACACACTTCCAGATGCAAAGCACAAAGAAAACTCACAACCCCTCTCCTGGGAAAAGCAAATAAATTTCCCACACCAAACACTATCAGTCCCATAGAGGACTGACTCCCACAGATATGAGATTTCCCTGGAGGTTAACCCCAGGAAAAACACAGATCTCTATCTATCTACTATCGATATCTATCTATCATATCATCTATCTATCTATCTATTTCTGTCTATCATCCATCCACCATCACTAGGCATTCAGACACCAATATATCCATCACTATGCATCCATCATAGATATAGATAGATTCTAGATAGACAGGAGAGATATGTAGTAGATAGATAGATAGATAGATAGATAGATAGATAGAGTAGAGATACTTTGTTCTTTTAGTTCGTTTTTTTTTTTTCTCTGATCGTATCCTAAAGGTGGGGTCCATTACTAGGAGCTGCCTGGAGGTGGGTACTTGTACTGCCACGCCCCTGCTTGTTGGAAGTTGCTGGGGTTTTTGGACGTGTGTTTTTGGGAGGCGTGTATTTTTTTTGGTTTTTGTTATTTTTTTGTTGGTTTGTTTTCTGTTGTTTTCGTCCTGTTTTTTTTTTTTTTTTTTTTGTTTTTTTATTTACCTTTTTTTTTTTTTCTTTTTTTTTTTTCTTCCATTTACTCTTTGATCCCTCCTGTGAGGCGTGTCCATTACTCTTTATATTCATCCTGGGGGGTGTCCTTGCTCTCTTACCCATCCTGAGGCGGGTCCATTACTCTTCAATGTTCCAAACTGTGGAGGGGGGCGCACCCCCTTTGCAACCTCCCACCACCATGGCAACTGAAGGTCTTTGGTCTCTGATTCTGATCTAAGTCCTGGAGCCGTCCCTTTACTCTCCTGATCGTGGGGGCGGGGTCCTTTCTTTACTCTCTGATCCCATCCAGACAG
The DNA here is from genome assembly GCA_009823505.1 of Rhizomys pruinosus. NCBI lineage: Eukaryota > Metazoa > Chordata > Mammalia > Rodentia > Spalacidae > Rhizomys > Rhizomys pruinosus. The sequence goes on along the minus strand of VZQC01000749.1, from coordinate 407,095 downwards.
GTTGTTTGCTGTCTGATCCATCCTGAAGGGGGCCTATGTCCTGTCATACTGGAGATGGGTCCTTTACTCTCTGTTTCATCCTGAATGTGGGTCCTTTATTCTGAGAATTGCCATTTTAAGCAAGTTCCTACAGGTACCTCACAAAGCTGCCAGAACTGACCTGGGGGGTTAGGGATTAGATTACTACTATGTCTCCTGCTCTTGGAAGGAGGACAGTTCTCCAGGTTCTAAAAGCAATGATAATGTGAGCTAAGTAAATACAGGGGCATGGAAATATTTCTGATCACATTGCAATCACTGGAAAGAATGTAAGCAAATTTCATAGAGCTCTCTCTTGTGTGGTGTGTTGTTGTTGTGGTGCGTGGGTGTCGTGTGTGCTTATACTATTATATGTTCCAGATTTCTGTCTTTCTTCTGCTTTTCCTATTGTGTGATTTCATTCTATTTTCTCTCTTTTTAAACTTTTATTTTTTACGTTTCATTTTATTTATTTACAAAAATTATTATTTTTTTATGTTGTATCATGTACTGGTCTGCATGTAGGTTGGTGCGCCTATGTTTGCAATGCCATGGAGGTCAGAAGGGCGTCAGATTCCCTGTGACACTGGAGTTCTTTCGTTACACAGACAGTTCTCAGCCCCATGAGGTGCTGGGACATTGAACCTGGTCGGGTCCTCTGCCAGAGCCGTTGGTGCGCTTAACGCTGGAGCCATCCTCTCCAGCCCCACTTTATTTATTTTTAGTAGTGCATATGTCAATAGCAGTAGTCCAGCTTTGCCATGCAAGATATTTAGGTCATAAGTTGGTTGTATTTCTCATATCTGCCCCCTTTTTCCTTCTTCTCTTCCTTTGGTAAATACACCACTTGATTCCATGATCCATTCATGGGGTGAGATAATTGAAAACTTGGCTTTTGGTTTGTACTGAGCCGGAACCCAGAATTGTAGCTTGAGTGTCGTCTGTTGCAGGCCACATAGTCCCATGCTGGCCCAGTTTCATTATCTTTTTTGAATCCTGGCAGGCCTGCAGCTGATGGTGAGATGTGAAACTGGGGATGTGGGCACACTGTGCTGGGCAAGCTCCGGAAATGGGAAAGTGATTACTAGAAAGCCCAAGATTCCAAGCTAAGGGGTTTGGTGTTGCGCTCATGAGAGACTTCCAGACACAAAGAAAGGTGGAAGACTAAAAAGGAAATAAAATGATATACAGCTGCAGTAGAAAAAAGAAAGAAAGAAAAGAATGGTCAGCCTGGAAATGCCAACAGAATCACCTGGGAATGCTCACAAACTGCCAGTGCCTGCTCTCAGGTGTGTTAAACTCCTAACCTAAATTTTTTTCCACATGATGATCCCATGTGGCTTTGGCACTGACCCAAAAGTTAATGAAGAGGCAAGGTCCTGTGACATACAAATGTGAGTTTTGGGGTGTCCAGAGGTCATGTCCTCTGGAAGGTTCCCATGGGTGAAATGGGGAGAATAACACCCACCTTAGTGTATAGCAAGGATGAACTGGATGAAGAAATGTGCACACAGCAGCTGCTCAAAGGCCATGCTGTTATGAATGAGTCTTCGGTGGACACAAATAAACACCCTAAGCTTGGGAGACTGGTGCAGGTTCTCACAGCTGAGCAGAAGCAGGGTGCGATGATGAGGATGCTCAGCTGCAGATGCTCATTCTGCACTGTAGGGCTCCTCTGCGTGGACAGGAACAAAGGCCTGGGGCTGTGTGGTGTGTCTGAGGACCCTCTAACACTGAATCCACTCAACTGATATATAACTTTTAGCCACTCTCTCCTTCTTGCCCTGAACTTCAGCCAGAGCACTGGGCAACAGAATCCCTCATGCAAGATATATCCTAAGTCATTTTCTTACCCTAAAGCAAGGCCACATGCCACACCCCTATTCCTACAACACAGGACCAGCTTTGCTTTCAGCGTACTGCTGATGGTATGTGGCTTGGCCCCACTTGGGCCTGACCTTCCTTCTGGCTGAAGGTCAGTACTGAAGTGGGCTGCTGCCACTGTTTTCCTCCAGGGAGAAAGGTTTGCTGCTGGAGTGACTTTTTCTATCATGCCCAGAGAAGGTGAGTAGGAGAACAGAGAGACAAGCCGGGCTGTGGCTGGCACATTCCTTTATTCCCAGCACTCCTCGGGAGGCAGATGCAGAGCTCGAGGCCTAGGAGGATCTGCTGTGAGCTACAAAGACAGCTTGGTCTAATAGCAAGTTGAGGGTTACAGGTGGAGTACTTCACAAACAATCAAAGTCATAACTTCCAGTGCCTGTGAATGTGACTTTCTTTGGAAAGGGGGGTCTTCGGGGGGTCTTTGACAGATGACCAGATTCCTCGATAATGTCAAGTGTCATTTAGGGACAGCCCTACCACTCTTATATGACTATATCTTTAAAAAGGGACTTTGAACACGAGGGGTATCTCCAGTGCGGATGAAGATTGACCAGGTTAGAGTCCAGGGATAGACACTGCACAAGTTAAGGACCTCCCACCCAACCCAAAACTGTCAGCGAGCATCAGATGCTAAGAGTCAATGGTAATGTAATAGACCATCAGCCTCCAGCCCCAGAAGGCACCAACCCTGCTGACACCTGCCTCTTCTAGCTCTATAAGTTCTGAGAACAAAATATTTGTGGTCATAATAGCTAGATTGGGAGATTGATTGTTGGCCAGCCTTAGCAGAGCCACACAGAATTGCCAGATCTGTGTTCAGGAGATGTCTTGTCATGCTCTGAGGCAGGTAGAACCCCAACTATGTGCTTCAATCAGAGCTAGGACTTCAGAATATTGAGTTTGCACACTGTACCCCCTTTTTTTCGGCTGATTCCAGTCTGCGCACGGGGCCTAGACTTGAGGATAGCTTGTGATCTAATCCTACCCTGACAGTGGTCTCACTCTGTAGCCTGGGCAGACCTTGAATTCTGGCCTCTGCCTTGGTGCTGGGATTGTGGGTGTGCAATGCCATACTTGCTGACCTGCTTTACTGATGTTCTTGAGTCCTGCACTTGACCCGCTTGCAGTTTGTTAGGTAATATCTCTTACCTAGTGCTCACTGTACACCAGGCATTTTTCTTAAGAAAACTCATTTAATTTTCAAAAATAACCTTCTGGTCATGTGCACTTCTGTTCCCATTTAAAATGGGGGAGATAATATAGGCGGCGCGTGAGGTCAAGCTCTCTTGTTAGGGCTGCACAACTAGCCCCACCATTTGGAAGAAGGATGTGAACTCTAGCGTGATTCTGCTCAATGGCCATTAAATGCCTGATTCAACAATGTCTACTGGGGGCTGGAGACATGGCTCAAGCTATGGTTAAGAGCTCCAACTGCTTCTTTACAGTGAGCGACCCGGGTTTGGTAATCCCCAGCAGCCACATGGGGGATAAGAACCCGCTGGCTGTGACTCATGTTCCGGGGAAGCGTGACACTGCGCGATCCTGCTCCAGGCATGCCCAGCAGGGCACAGAACTACGGGCAACGACAAACAGATAGAAGAAACCAGTAAAAAAATAAATAACACAGAAAAGTAAAGAATAATTCAGCAACACTTAAAAAAAGAGTCTACTACTTGCAAAGAGGGCTTATGGCGGGGGTTTACTGTTTTTAAATACGCCACTATCATCTCCCCCCCTGTCTGTTTGAGACAAAGGCCTTCCCTGCAGTCCCAGCTGTCCTGGAACTCTATTCTAGACCAGACTGGTCGTTGACCTCACAGAAATGTTGCCCTTGCATCTGCTCCCCAACAATTGGGATTTAGAGGTTGCGCCTCACCAGCCTAACTTCCCTCTTTTTTGTGCGCCATTTTTTTCTTTTAATTTTTTATTAATGTGTATGAGTGTACTGTCTGCATGTATGGTAGGTGCCGCCCATGTTGTGCATGCCGTCGGAGGTCAGAAAAGGTGTCATCTTCCCCTGGAACTGAGGTTAAGCTGGTTCCTTATCGGGGCTTGGAGAGATGACCTAGCGGTTAGGCGCCGGCTGCCTCTGCACGAGGACCGGGGTTCGTCCCCAGCACCCACGGGTGGCTGAGAAACGTCCGTAACTCTGATTCCAGGAGACACTCGCGGTTTCCAGGGGAACGAGTGCCTCTTCTTGAACCTCCATGGCGTTGAACGGACACGGGTGCACGGACCTGCATCGCCTGGACATACACTCACTACACATACAAATAAATGGGATAAAATTAAAAAAAAAAAAGAGATGGTTCTTAGCCACCATTGTGTGTGATGCTGGAGGGAGGATCACACCGGGGTTCCTCTGCAAGCGCAGCCGGTGTCTAACTGCGAGCCATTTTTCCGCCCCTCCTTCTCTTTTTCTTTTTCTTTTCTTTTTTTTTTTTTTTTTTTTTAATGTGTTTCAGTGCGTGGTGGCGCACGCCTTTAATCCTAAAAAAAGCAAACATGGATGGACGAGGTCAGGTAGGGGGATCTTCTGAGTTCAAGGCCCGCTGTCTCAAAAAAAGCTGAGATAAAAGTTCCAGGCAGCTGGCAACACTAAAGGGAGGATAACGCTTCCAAAATACCAAAAAAAACCAAAAGTTTGCTAGGATTAAAGGCGTGCGCCACCACGCCCATCTGAAACACATTTAAAAAAAAAAAAAAAAAGAAAAGAAAAAGAAAAAGAGAAAGGAGGGGCTGGAGAAATGGCTCAGCAGTTAAGAGCACCGACTGCTCTTGCAGAGGACCCAGGTGTGATTCCCAGCACCCACATGGTGGCTAAGAACCATCTTTTTTTTTTTTTTAATTTTATCCATTTATTTTATGTGTATGAGTGTACTGTCGGCATGCAGGTCCGTGCACCCGTGTCGTGCAACGCCATGGAGGTCAGAAGAGGGCATCAGATTCCCCTGGAACCGGAGTTCTCCTGGAATCAGAGTTACGGACAGTTCTCAGCCACCACGTGGGTGCTGGGGATCGAACCCCGGTCCTCTGCAAGAGCAGCCGGCGCTCTTAACCGCTAGGTCATCTCTCCAGCCCCGCTAAGAACCATCTTTAACTCCAGTTCCAGGGGAATATGACACCCTTTTCTGACCTCCGAGGCATTGCACAACATGGGCGCACCTACCTACATGCAGACAGTACACTCATACACATTAAATAAAAAATTAAAAAAGAGAGAAAGAGTCTGGGTATGGTGGCGCACACCTTTAATCCCAGAATTTGGGAGGCAGAGGCAGGCAAATTTCTGTGAGGTCAAGACCAGTCTGGTCTACATAGAGTTCCAGGACAGCTGGGACTGCAGGGAGACCTTGTCTCAAAAAGACAGGGGGGGGGGATATATGCAAGTATTTGAAACAGTACCCCCCCATAAGCCCTCTTGGCAAGTAGTAGATATTTTTTAAAGTGTTGCTGTAATTATTCTTTATTTTATTTTATTTATTTTTTATGTGTATTAATGTACTGTCTGCATGTAGGTTTGTGCACCCGTGTCGTGCAATGCCATGGAGGTCAGAAGAGGGTGTCAGATTCCCCTGGAACTGCAGTCAAAGAGGGTTCTTATCCACCATGTGGATGCTGGGAATCAAACCCGGGTCCTCAGTAAAAGCAGTTGGAGCTCTTAACCATTGAGCCATCTCTCCAGCCCCAGTAGACATTTTGATAGCATTTAATGGACATTGAGGCCAGATCACCTAGAGTTCACATCCTTCTTCCAAATGTCTAGTTGTGCAGCCCTAACAAAGTAACTTGACCTCTCCGTGCCCCTATTTTCTCCCCCATTTAATGGAACAGAAGTGCAATACCAGAAGGTTATTTTGAAAATTAAATGAGTTTTCTTAAGAAAAATGCCTGGTGTACAGTGAGCACTAGGTAAGAGATATTACCTAACAAACTGCAAGCGGGTCAAGTGCAGGACTCAAGAACATCAGTAAAGCAGGTCAGCAAGTATGGCATTGCACACCCACAATCCCAGCACAAGGCAGGAGGCCAGCAATTCAAGGTCTGCCCAGGCTACAGAGTGAGACCCTGTCAGGGAGGATTAGATCACAAGCTATCCTCAAGTCTAGGTCCCTGCAGCAGACTGGAAGTCAGCCGAGGGGTACAGTGTGCAAACTCTTCTGAAGTCCTAGCTCTTTGAAGCACATAGTTGGGTCTCTGCCTCAGAGCATGACAATACATCTCCTGAACACAGATCTGGCATTCTGTGTGGCTCTGCTAAGGCTGCCACAATCAAATTCCACAATCTAGCTATTATGAACCACAAATATTTTTCTCAGAGCTATAGAGTCTAGAAGAGGCAGGTGTCAGCAGGGTTGGTGCCTTCTGAGGCTGAGAGGCTGAGTCTATTACATTACCATTCTCTTAGCATCTGATGCTCGCTGACAGTTTTGGGTGGGTGGTCCTTAACTTGTGCATGTGTCTTCCCTGACTCTACCTTCATCTTCCCACTGGAGATACCCCTCTTTGTTCAAAGTCCCTTTTATAAAGATATAGTCATATAAGATTAGGGCTGTCCCTAATGAACTTGAATTTATCTGGTCATCTGCAAAGACCCCCTTTCCAAAGAAAGTCACATTCACAGGCACTGGAAGTTATGACTTTGATTGTTTGTGAAGTACTCCACCTGTAACCCTCAACTTGCTATGTAGACCAAGCTGTCTTTGGACTCACAGAGATCCTCCTGCCTCTGCCTCTGCCTCTGCCTCCCGAGGGAGGCTGGGAATAAAGGCATGTGCCAGCACACCCGGCTGTCTCCTCTGTTCTCACTCCCCTTCTCTGGGCAGGATGAAAAGTCATTCTCCAGCAGCACTTTCTCCCTGGAGGAAAACAGTGGCAGCAGCCCACTTCAGTACTGACCTTCAGCCAGAAGGAAGGTCAGGCCCAAGTGGGGCCAAGCCACATACCATCAGCAGTACGCTGAAAGCAAAGCTGGTCCTGTGTTGTAGGAATAGGGGTGTGGCATGTGGCCTTGCTTTAGGGTAAGAAAATGACTTAGGATATATCTTGCATGAGGGATTCTGTTGCCCAGTGCTCTGGCTGAAGTTCAGGGCAAGAAGGAGAGAGTGGCTATTTAGTATCAGTTGAGCTGGATTCAGTTTAGTCCTCAGACACAGACCTCCCCAGGCCTTTGTTCCTGTCCCCAGAGGAGCCCTACAGTGCAGAATGAGCATCTGCAGCTGAGCATCCTCATCATCGCACCCTGCTTCTGCTCAGCTGTGAGAACCTGCACCAGTCTCCCAAGCTTAGGGTGTTTATTTGTGTCCACCGAAGACTCATTCATAACAGCATGGCCTTTGAGCAGCTGCTGTGTGCACATTTCTTCATCCAGTTCATCCTTGCTATACACTAAGGTGGGTGTTATTCTCCCCATTTCACCCATGGGAACCTTCCAGAGGACATGACCTCTGGACACCCCAAAACTCACATTTGTATGTCACAGGACCTTGCCTCTTCATTAACTTTTGGGTCAGTGCCAAAGCCACATGGGATCATCATGTGGAAAAAAATTTAGGTTAGGAGTTTAACACACCTGAGAGCAGGCACTGGCAGTTTGTGAGCATTCCCAGGTGATTCTGTTGGATTTCCAGGCTGACAACCGCAGCTGTACACCTCTTCCAGGTCTGGAAGTCTCTCATGAGCGCAACACCAAACCCCTTAGCTTGGAATCTTGGGCTTTCTAGTAATCACTTTCCCATTTCCAGCTTGCCCAGCCAGTGTGCCCCATCCCAGTTTCACATCTCACCATCAGCTGCCCTCAGGATTCACGAAATAAACTGGCCAGCATGGGACTATGTGGCCTGCACAGACGACACTCACAAATTCTGGGTTCCGGCTCAGACAAAGCCAAGTTTTCAATTATCTCACCCCATGAATGGATCATGGAATCAAGTGGTGTATTTACCAAAGGAAAGAGAAGAAATAGGGGCAGATATGAGAAATAAACTAAATTAACTGACCTAAATTATGCATGGCAAGCTGACTATCTCATGTTTGAATATGCACTTACTAAAAAAAATAAATGTGGGGCTGGAGAGATGGCTCAGCGTTTAAGAGCACCAACTGCTCTGGCAGAGGACCTGGGTTCAATCCCCAGCACCTACATGGGGGCTGAGAACTGTCTTTAACTCCAGTTCCAGGGGAATCTGACGCCCTCTTCTGACCTCCATGGCATTGCACAACATAGGCGCACCAACCTACATGCAGACAGTACACTGATACACATAAAAAATAATAATTTTTTAAAAATTAAAAATAAATAAATAAAAATTTTAAAAAGAGAAGAAAATAGAATGAATCACACAATAAGGAAAAGCAATGAAATACAGAATCTCAGGAGACATATATGATGTGTATATACACCACACACACACACACACACACACACACACACACACAAGAGAGAGCTCTATGAAATTTGCTTACATTCTTTCCAGTGATTGCAATGTGATCAGAAATATTTCCATGCCCCTGTATTTACTTAGCTCACATTATCATTGCTTTTAGAACCTGGAGAACTGTCCTCCTTCCAAGAGCAGGAGACATAGTAGTAATCTAATCCCTAACCCCCCAGGTCAGTTCTGGCAGCTTTGTGAGGTACCTGTAGGAACTTGCTTAAAATGGCAATTCTCAGAATAAAGGACCCACATTCAGGATGAAACAGAGAGTAATGGACCCTCCTCAAGGACAGTTAGTGCCTTCAGGATGGATCAGAGAGCAAACAACCAGTCTCTAGGATGGATCAGAGAGTAAAGGACCCGCCACCACGATCAGAGAGTAAAGGGCCGGTCTCCAGGATAGATCAGATCAGAGACCAAAGACCTTCTTCCATGGTGGATGAGAGAGCAAAGCGCCCCCCTCCAGGTTGGAACATAGAGTAATGGACCCGCCTTCAGGATGGGTAAGAGAGCAAAGGACCCCCTCCAGGATGAATTAGAGAGTAATGGACACGCCTCCAGGAGGGATCAAAGAGTAAAGGACCCGCCTCCAGCATGGATCAGAGAGCAAAGGACCCACCTCCAGGACAGATCCTAGATAATGGACCCACCTTTAGGATAGATCAGAGAAAAAAAAAAAAACGAACTAAAAGAACAAATATCTCTATCTATCTATCTATCTATCTATCTATCTATCTATCTATCTATCTATATCTATCTACCTGTCTATCTATATCTATCTATATCTATAGATGGATGCATAGATGGATGGATATATTGGTGGCTGGATGCATAGATGGATGGATGGATGGATAGACAGAAAGATAGATAGATAGATAGATAGATAGATAGATAGATAGATAGATAGATAAAGAGATCTGTGTCCTGGGTTACCTCCAGAGAAATCTCATTCTGGGAGTCAGTCCTCTATGGGACTGATAGTGTTTGGTGGGGAAATTTTATTTGCTTTTCCCAGGTTGTTGATTTTTCTTTGTGCTTTTGGCATGTGGATTTCTTTCCTTCCTTTTGTCTATGACCTGCCATGAAATTCAAGTGTTTCTTCTTGAGAAATAAAAAAATAGATTATTAAAAAATTTAAAAAAATAAAATAAAATGGCAGTTCTCAGCCCCAATCCTGGGAACACTCATTAACTTCACCATCAACAGGTACATTTTCTGACTATCTGTGTAGTAGTATTGATTTGATCTGTTTTCTTCATTCAACATTGACTTGTGCCCAAAGTCACATAGCTCATTAGAAGCAGAGCTGGGATTGTTATCCCTTGTCAGCCTCCATCTTTCCATTTCATCTTTCTTGTTGAAAAGATCCAGTAATGGTCCTGGCCTAGACTGCAAGATAAAATTACCCGAGGGCTGGAGAGATGGCCTAGCGGTTAAGAGCACCGACTGCTCTTGCAGAAGACCCGGGTTCGATCCCCAGCACCCACATGGCGGCAGAGAACCGTCTGAAACTCCAATTCCAGGAGAACTCCAGTTCCAGGGGAATCCCACACCCTCTTCTGACCTCCGTGGCATTGCACAACACGGATGCATAAACCTGCATGCAGACAGTACATTCATATACATACAAAATAAGTTTTAAAAAAATTAAAAATAATAATAATAAAATAAAATTACCTGAAAAGACTTTTTTATTTTTTTTTATTAATTTTTGTTATTTATTTCTGGATGTGTATGAATGTACTGCCTGCATGCAAGTTTGTGCACCCGTGTTGTGCAATGCTGCGGAGGTCAGAAGAGGGTGTCGGATTCCCCTGGAACTGGAGTTCTCCTGGAATTGGAGTTTCAGACGGTTCTCAGCCGCCATATGGGTGCCGGGGATCGAACCCGGGTCCTCCGTAAGAGCGGTCAGCGCTCTTAACCGCTAGGCCATCTCTCCAGCCCTGAAAAGACTCTTTTTAAATGTGAATGCAGGTCTTATGGGATGGTCAGTCAGGATCACATTTAAAAAAAAAATCCAAGCTGGGTGTGGTGGCCCACTCCTGTAATCCCAGCATTTGGGAAGCAAAGGCAGATGGATCTCTGTGAGTTCAAGGTCAGCGTGGTCTGCACAGCAAATCCCAGGACAGCTGGGGCTACAGGAAGCCCCACTCTCAAAAAGAACCCCCCCCCAAATCCAGATATGGTAGCAAACCCTGAAATCCCAGCACTGGGCAGGCAAAGACAGAAGGGTTCAGGGGGCTCCCTGGCCACCAGACTAGCCTAATTGGTGAACTTTGGGCCAATGAGAAACCCTGTCTCAAAGGAGTTACACAGCCTTCATGAGGATGACACCAAAGGTTGTTTTCTGGTCTCCACATACACGCACACACACCTATACACACATGCACAAACACACATACATACTAAAAACTAAGTTAAATACAAATGTACAATCTCAAAGCAGTTAAGTTGCAGCCTCTAGTGGTGGACCTGACGTTCTGGCTTAAAAGCTGCTTCTCAGACTTCAGGGTGCATTCAACTTTCCTGGGGATCTTGGTAATATATAGATTCTGCCTCTCTGAGTCTGGCCAGGGCCTGGATTTCTGCATTTCTAACAGGGTCTCTGTTGATGATGATGCTGACCCAGGGACCATACTTCATATAATTAGATCTTAAGATGTGGCCCCAGTTCCCATGGGACCTGTAGACTTGCCAACTCTCCTGGCGCCTCCCTTGCCCGGTTGGGCTCTGGGTTTGCACTTGCTGACTCGGCAGCAGTGGTTTCCTGCACGTTCATCAGTCACGTTTTAGGTATCTCAGCAGCAGGGCTCTTGGCTGCTCTCCCCTTCCTTCCTCTCCCCTAGTATGAAGATCTCAGCAAGGGTCCTAACAACAGTCATGGGCTCTGTGAGCTGCTCTGCTTAGCTGCATCCATTCAGCAAGTACTCACGATGCATCTTAGTGGACACAGTCATGCGCCAGGCCCACAGCCATGTCTGAAGGAACTTGTTGTCAGCTGGGGTGATAAGTCACCAGACCATATACCTGTGAAGAGGAGCCAGAGAGCTGGAGCCAGATTGCCTGGGTTCAAATCTCAGCTCAACTACTGAATAGCTACAAACTACTGAGCTTCAGTTTTCCCAGTCTTTTTTTTTTTTTTTTTTTTTAAGAGGATAAGACCGAACCCACAGGGTTGCTTTGAAGGTTAAATCACTCAACAAATATAAAGTGCTAGCATTCATGGTATGTAAGTACTCATACAGCTGACTGAAGGGAGAGAGGGTAGAAAACTCTATCTCTTTTTTTTTAATTTTATTTATTTCTGTATGTGTATGAATATATTGTCTGCATTCAAGTCTGTGCACCCGTGTCGTGCAATGCCACGGAGGTCAGAAGAGGGTTTCGGATTCCCCTGGAACTGGAGTTCTCCTGGAATTGGAGTTTCAGACGGTTCTCGGCCGCCATGTGGGTGCTGGGGATCGAGCCCAGGTCCTCTGTAAGAGCAGTCGGTGCTCTTAACCACTAGGCCAATTCTCCAGCCCTAGAAAACTCTATCTTGATATTTGTGCCAGACCTTGTCAAATTTAGGTGCCCAGAAATGGAGAAAGGACATTTTGGGAGGCAGGAACAGCAGTGAGGAAAGACACAGAGGCAGAGAGAGAGTTGGGCATCTGGCTTCACTGACACTGCCATCACACTCACTAGTGCACTGAGAAAGGCAGTTGGTGCGTCAGGTGCAGGAACTTTCTGAAGGCCAAACTAAAGAGGCAAGATAAGGCTTTATTGTGGAAGCAACAGTATGCCAGCTAGATCTTTTAAATGAATCTTGTCACACGAAGTTTGCACCCGTGTGATTGCTACACATCGATTGGAACAATCACTCACCTTCTTTTAAGTAATTGTGGGTTTCTTCATCACCATTCTTGACCACCTTGTGGTTTTCTCTCTCATTGTCTGAGTGAACACTCAAAACAATTAAGTGTGATTAAGTGACCATGGGCCAGGTCTCCAAAAGATTGTGCATTCTTCAAACAGTGTGAAATCTACCTAGTAATCGGAGATCACAGCCCCTGATCGGAGGCCACTCTACCAGTGAAGGTACCTCCTGCCACAGAACTTCTTTTATTTATTTATTTTTCTTTTGTTTTTTAATGTGAATGTTTTCCCTAGATGTATGTAAGTGCATCTGGGCCATACATTGCCCACAGAGGCCAGAAGAGGACATCAGATCCCTGGAAACAGGAGTTAATTATGTGCTGCGAACTGAACCCCTGCCCTCTATAAGAGCAGTCAGTGCTCTTACCTGCTAAGCCGTCTCTCCAGCCCCCACAGAACTCTTAAAACACCACACGGAACCTACTAATGCAACTCTCTTATTTTTCCTTCTTAATCTTTTTGTTGCAGGGCTGAGGATCCAACCCGGGACTTAGTACATGCTAAGCAGTACTCTACCATTGAGTTATATCTCTAGCTCTTGGTTTTATTGAGATGGGATCTCTTTACATGACCTCAAATTTACAATCTTCCTTCCTCTGCAGCCTCAGTACTGGGATTATAGGCATGCACTATCCAGATCCCCTTAGTTCTTAATCCCTAGGATAATACAATCAAACAATAGGCTAAGTTTTAATATCTCTCTTTCTCTCTTTCTCTGTTTCTCTCTCTCTCTTTCTCTCTTTCACACACACGCACACACACACACACACACACACACACACACACGTTAGTATGCAGGACACCAGAGTTGCATGCTACCATGCGCCCTAAAAGCCAGGTGCTTAACTTCCCTGCACGGCCAAGGCTAAGGAATTTATCTGTAACAGGATGTGTCTGAGAACCTCTCTGAATTGCCCTGGGGTGTAAATGAGTTAGTTCAAGTAAAGCACTTGTAACCACATGGGTAACACTGGGTCAATGATTATTATCACCGTGGAGGAAATGTGTAAAGCCCTTGATCTGCAACATTAGAATGAGAAAGAAAATGTAGTCACCAATTGGGTAAGGAGTGCAGGAATTTATAAAAAGCATTGTATAAGAAAATCTATGGCAAGAAATGTGAAAATCTGGAGAAAGCAGAGAATCTCCTGACAAAATGTAAATTCTCAGACTTGGCCCTAAAGAAGCAACCATCTGAATAGACCAATAACTACGAAATACATCAGGAAGCTTGTTAAAGAGCTGCCCCTCTTAAAAGGCCTTCATGATCTTGTAACTGGGCACTAGCTAGCCTTCAGAACCTAGGGATTTCCTTTGTTATTCAAACTATTTGAGGCTAGAGAATAAGATGAAAATTTCCCTCAGTTCGTTTTATGAAGACAGCATGACCTGAATACTCAAGCCTGAAAAGAACATCTCTTCCATCTGAAAAGCTTTGAGGCAAAAGATGACCCTAACAAAGAAAGATGGGAAGAAAGCAAGGGAAGACATGCTAACAGTGCCTGCTTTACTCTCCCAGCCTGCACCAAGCTCTCCTGGGGAGCCACGGCCACTCCCACAGGGCCCCATTGAATTTATCTAGGGAAGGCCAGGCCCTCAGTGTGTTTTCAAGCTCCCTGTACCCACTCCTGTAAGGAACCTGCAAATTACAGGAGCCCACAAGTCTGGTGTGTGTTTCCAGAGCATCCTGGCTCTCCGGCAGTTCAATGAGAGGGGGTTTTTTCTGGGTTTTTTTTTTTTTTTTTTTTTTTTTGACAAAGCTTTGGTGTGATCAGAGCAAGGAAGCTGTGTCTTGGCCTCAGACGTGCCAGCTCCTCCATCAGAGCCTGTGGAGGACCACAGAGCTTGCTGCAAGTGCCCTGTCTTCAGAGACCCGAGACCCAGCCCGAATGGAACCACTCCTCTTTTTGAAGTCCTGCCCTAGCAGCCTTGCCTCCAGCAAAGGAAGACAAGGGAAGCCTGAGAGTTCTTACATGGGAAATGCATGGGATTTTAATGACAGATCTGTTCATTATGGTGCTGCAAGGTGATTAAGCACACGTGGTAAGCAGTTCGCATAAATGATTAATGAGTGGCGTGTGCTCACCGTCAATCCACGGTTAGCTTCTTTACTCTTCAGAGACTCCAGTTCCTATATTCAGAGCACTATGGATAGCCCTATGACCACTGGAGGCTGCCACCTCTTCAGGAGATCCAGGGAAGCTCCACAAAAGAGGGAGGGATGTGCTGAGTCCCATTTCCCCAGCACCTGAGGGTTCCCTGTCAGGGACTCAATAGTCCCTTTTGATCGCTCATCCTCCTTATAACCTCCCCTCAAACAGATGTTTTTTCTGTCTGTCATCAGCTCCAGTTTTAGGTGATAACCAAGTTTCTATCCCTTGTTTTTCAGTAAATAATAAAAATTATAAGGCAACTTGAACAATTCTTACCATATCAAGACCATGTCAAAAATAAGTAAATGAGTAGACTATTATTGATATGGGAACAATGCAGGCCCTCTGCCTGCATATCCCCACCCATCTCCCACTGCAGTAGAGTCACCAGAAATCTCCCAGGGCCCTTAGAGCCTCTGCACCTTTAAATAGTGAAAGAAAGGACAAAATGCTAAAGGGTGGTAGTGAAACATTGGCTTTGGGTTTTAACAGCTTAGGGAGGAACTGATTTACCAATCAGTGGAACACGACTGGCAAAATGTCCCTTGGTGAAGCTTGGTGGTGAATATATGTGCCTGTCTGTACCATGCTTTTGTGTGTATGTTTAACAGTTTTCCTTAGGAACAAACAAAAGACTATAGAAGAGGAAGCTGGGACTCTTCTCTTCCCTACTGCAATATCCTATGGCCTCAATGGAACAAAGTCTGCCTTGCCATCTTTAAAAAAAAAAAAAAATACAAACACTGCATGCCTATAATTCCAACTCCCAGGAGGCTGAGGCAGAAGGGTTGCAAGTTTGACACCAGACTGAGCTACATAGTAAGACTGTCTCATATAAGCAAAAAAGAAGACAGAAGAGAGACAGATGTGCTAGTAGAAAGAACATCTATTAGAAAGTAACTGATGGCACTGGGTGTGGTGGCGCAGGCCTTTAATCCTAGCACTTGGGAGGCAGAGCCAGGTGGATCTTTGTGAGTTCCAGGCCAGCACTGTCTCAAAATGCCAAAAAAAAAAAAAACAGGGCACGGG